>JAVDPK010000827.1:0-16623 GCA_034780415.1 Cichlasoma orientale | reverse complement strand
AGCTTTCTTGTTTTGATGTCAGTGGCTTCAATTTCCTCCTTTGGCCAGCTTATTATCCCAGCAGGGTATCTATATATATATATATATATATACTGATATATATATATATATATATACATATATATATATATACGTATATATATAGCAAGCATCTCACCTTCTCCTATTTTGACTTAAACTCAGCAGTGAATTACAAACCAACCTGACCTTCACTCATATTCAGTGAATACTTGTTTATATGTGAACTATTTAAACTATTTAGCATACTGCTGCCCAGTGAAATTTTTATAATGAAAAAAAAAACACAATTTCAACACAACAGAACAGCTTTGCTTTGAACAAAAATTAACAAAAATAACGTAAAGAAACAAAAAAAAGAGACCAAATGTTACATATGAAAAATTACCTAGAAAGAATAACATACATGAAGAACAGTCAGAATAATTCAGTTTGTTGTGAACCAAACTTTTTTTATTTTGGTGATTTTTTTTTTTAAAGAACAAAATCTTTTTCTGTTTTTATTTTTTTGGTGAATTTCCACAATTTGCTGGTGTGAGCTCGATTTTTCTGGCCTTTTTTCCCCCTCGAGACGTCTCTTTGGACCTCAATTTCAGAGTTTCAGTGAACAGCTACCAAATGCAAGGTCAGAGCTTTTATTTGCCTCATTTGTCATGGGAACAGGCCATGAAACTGCTTGCTAGTCAATTGTTCAATTACTCCTAAACCTCTGAAAAAGGGGGGCTGTGTCTAACATTGGCTCTTAATCTTAAATAGTTAATGCAATACTTTTGTCAGTAAGAATTTATCTTATTTATCCCGAACATTGAGAAATTACAGCGTCACAGCAATCAAAACAGAAAAAAAATTAGCTCAATAACACAAAAACATATCAAAATAGCTCAAAAAGATAAAGCATTACATAAAAGAAAAGGCTCACTCATATAAACCTCTTGAAATAAAGCTGCAAGTGTGCTGATTGTTTTTACACCAGCGCAGCTGTTTTTTTTGTTGTTGTTGTTTTTTTTGATCAGAGGCAAAATTAAAAACTGTATTACTGTCCAAAACTTATGGACATCTACTTGCACCATACTGCAGTAGAACACTGTAATAATGAATAACTGATGGACCAGACTCATCCCTTAACACACGGACTAGCCAAACAATTAAAATCACATTAATATTTGATAAATGATGAATACCGCAGGAAGCAAATACAGAAGAAAAGTGAGGCCAAGGTTTTAAACTTAGTGGGCATTTATCCTTTCATGATGGGATTGTGAGTGAGTGATGGGGAAGATGACTGACTGTTCTGGTGTCAAAGAGAATGATAGGAGCTCCGTCAGTGACTCTGCAATATCTCAAAGAAAAAAAAAAAAGAAAAGAAACCCACAGCTCTACTCCTCCATATCGATAAATCAGATTCAGATGCCTGTCTGCTTTTCTCTTCTTGGAAAAATCAAAGGGCTAGAGTGACTCATGGGACTGTCAGAATACAAACATGATGTGTTTTGAAATGGGGAGGTGACAGAGCAGATTTTTTTCCCTCTTTCAGGGATTTTAACTTTGCTGTCCTTTTTAATTTGGCCGGCCTTTTATAGTATCTTGGCATTCTTCCAGCCCTGCAGTGCCTGATCTAGTCCCGGTCTCACATGTGACTGTCTGTGCTTACACATGGTAAAATGAGTAATAACTATTCCCACAATGCACACATATGCACATTTAAAACAGTAAATAAGGTTAACCAATAAAGTAGTGTTTTCCTGTTTCTGCTGGCCGTGTCTCTCTCCTTTAGATTCTCCTTTCCAACGTGAAAGGAAAACCCTGATGTGGAACCTTAAATGGCTCTGTTGTTACAGCCAGGGTGGCTTCAGCCATGTTGAGTTTATTCATTTGCTGCGCAGGAGTGAGATGATGGAGGGAGGGATAAAAGGGATGGGCAGATGGAAAAAACATATGGGAGGTGTGATGCAATAAGGATACAGGATGCCTCTGGGGAAATATCTGGGAGAGATTCATACGTGCATGCAAAACAAATCCTCATTTACTGTCCCGTGTGTGTCTGAACAGCCCTGTATATTGGCCAGATTGTATGACATGAACAGCGTAGACTTGCAAAGCTGGGACTTAATGCTTCACTGACGCAAGCTGTTGCTGCTTCACCACCATGATGAGGGAAGAAGAGCTAACGGTGTATATTTAGCTCAGTTTGGGGCTCTGCTGAATATACACAAGTGTTTCTTGTCTCTTCTTCTACATCATAAAAGTGCAACAACCACCGAGGTTTTCATTTCAAAGACGGAGAATTACACTATTTGTTGAACTGGACTTAGATTTAGGACTTCCATACTTAAGTTTGCTGAACTTACTATAATGCACACACCCTGCAGCAAAGGCCTGCTTCCACATTTCAAAGCTTCTGCTTCATGAGATTTGGAATGTGTACTTTGTTCTCATGATGCACAAGTTACACAGTCCAACATGTTCTTAAATAATTACTATTACTGTTATTTGGAAGTAACTTCAGAGGACTCAAACTGGACCATCTTGGACTGCGTTTGGTGGCAATTATTCTGCTCTGCAACCTCAGTGAGCACACAAGCCAGTTCTGGTTAGAGTGGTCCTCCAGCTCAGAGCTCCACTCCACAGCAGACGGAGGGCAACCACTGCCAGCTGCGGTCAAACATGGTGGAGCAGGAACCTGTCCTACCGCGAGGAAAGACACTTTCAAGACAGCTCAACAGCTGGCCAGTAGGGAAACACATGCTGGGAAGGGTACAGGCTTGCAGGTTAGCAAAGACTGGAATTTCAAAATAAGAGCGAGGGAATTGTTTACTTGTAAATCGATCATGGGTGGCATTGCCGCTGAAATGAGTCACAATTGGCGGTCATTAACCTGAGTAACCCCTACAAGTTGAGTCTATGTGTGGAAAACAGCTGTATACATACTGTGTGTTAGATAATGCTACTTTTCAAAGTCGTTTGTTACATTATGAGATTACTGCCATTAAAATGTAATCCATAATATTAACGCATCGCCTCATGAGAACAGCAGCTCGTTAGAGAACCAAACTTTGCACTTAGCTTGTTCATATTAGTTATATTGCCCAGAAGTTGTGTAGCCTACTGTACGTTTGTTGTCAATTTGTAATAACGTCCCTTGGAGCAATAGCTTTAGATAAAAGCTACAGTAGGTGTTGTGGTTTTGGAGCTGCAGCACTGGCATCATTCTGTTCTTCAACAGGCCTCACCACGAGTGCTGCGGAGCTGAAGGCAGCTCGCAGGTGCTTCTTGAAAATAAATAAATAAAGTAGAGCAGCAACAAACACGGATTATTACTGCAACATGAAATAATGCAGGCGATTTTTTTTGCTGCTGGCAAAAAAACATGACTTTTGATTCTCCTGTCCGATTATTTTTAAGCTTTGTTTTCACTCTGTTTTGTTACATTTGGACATAAACAGGAACAGTCAAACACACTTAAGTGTACACATTTGACATGTAAAGACACAATTGTGAGCTCAGTGTGTGCTGCCTCAGGTCCACTGTCTGCTCTCTTTACACAAGAATTCATAAAGACATTAAAAACATCTCAGAAATACAGCAGGACATGGAGTTAGGAACAACGCTGCAAAGGAATATTAGCCAGGTCACATCAGCACCAAAGACAAGCGCTGACTGGAGATCAGTAAACACGAAACTAAACAATATTATTACATATAATCGAACCATAGCAACACCCCCACTATGAAAATACTGCCGCACTCACGTCCACCTGCTTCAGGTCCACAGTCACACATACAGGCTCCCATGCCCACTAAACGTATTGCTGAATTCCTCCAAGTTAACTTGTTTTTGTCTATTTGTCAAATCACTGAATTCAGGTGTTCCAATCACTTCCATGGCCACAGGTGTATAAACCAAGCACCTACAGCAGGCATGCAGACTGCTTCTACGAACATCAGTGAAAGAACGGGTCGCTCTCAGGAGCTCAGTGAATTCCAGCGTGGTGCTGTGATACGATGATACGTCCAGACATGGCATTTCCTCACTACTAAATATTCCACAGTCAGTGTTAGTGGGATTATAACAAATGGAAGTAATTGGGAACAACAGCAACTCAGCCACAAAGTGGTAGGTTACAGAGGCAGAGCGGGGTCAGCAGATGCTGAGGTCCACGGTGCACAGAGGTCACAAACTTTCTGCAGAGTCAATCGCTAGAGACGTCCAAACTTCATAGCTCAAGGGCAGAGCTTCATGGAATGGGTTTCCATGGCCGAGCAGCTGCATCCAAGCCTTACATCACCAAGTACAATGCCAAGCATCGGATGCAGTGGTGTAAAGCACGCTGCCACTGGACCTTAGAGCAGTGGAGACGTGTTCTCTGGAGTGATGAATCACACTTCTCTGTCTGGCAGTTGACAGGAGAACAATACTTGTCTGACTGCATTGTGCCAAGTGCAAAGTTTGAGACAATTTCATGCTCCCAACTTTGTGGGATCTGTTTGGCGATGGCCCCTTCCTGTTCCAACATGACTGCACACCAGCGCACAAAGCAGCTCCATAAAGACATGAACTAGGTGCGTAAACTGAGTCGGTACACGAAGAGCCGGTTCGCTAGGATTCATTCATGTTCTGCTGTGGGAGGACTGACAGACACGCTTGCATTCAGATATCAGCAGAGATCTCAACAAGAGCCACGGAGTTTTAACAACAAAAGCTTGCTCACTTCTCAGGGGATTTGTCTAAAACACCACATTAGCGAACATGTGACCACGGCTAATTAGCTGCTCAGTCGTAACTCATGTTCATTTACAGCTTGAAACGGTTATCCCACATATTCTTCAGCCCCGCCGCTCGCCTTCTAAGGCGAATATCTCAGTGTAGCATCCTTCAAATTGTCTCTCCATGCCCTTGTCAGCTGTCATTCAAACATAGACACCTGAGCTTCAGAGCCTAAAGGAATATTTTGGATCAATCTCTCATTTCAGATCTTATTTTTTCATCCTTTCAATAATAAAAATAACTCACGGTGAATCACTGTGAGATGATTTTTTGACTGCAGGATGGAAAGACAACTGTCATTTCAGTTAGATGTTCAGATTTATTTTTAAAAGGATGAAACTAACCTCGTATGATTTGGGTCTCTTTTTTCTGTGATATCTAAGGAGAAATGCTTAAAAAAAAAAAGGCCTGACAGTAACAAGGTCAAAGCTGAAGAGAACAAAGGTCAATTGCACAAAGTCACTTGAATTTAGTATGAACATCCAATTGATAAGCATTTTTTGATCTAATCTTATTAGTTCGACCCTGGGCAATATTACAATGGGAACAGGAGGGGGCTCGCTGCATAATATTATATAATGTCAAATTATAGACTAAAGGCTCTTGTGGTAATTATAGATGCAAACAATACATTTTAGTAACTCTCAGTGGTTTGCTCCATTTTACATCTGTGGTTCTAAAATAAAACCTATTTATTTGCAGTTTCACAGCAGTCTGTTACCTCACACCTGCTTTAATATAGACTGTATATAAAAGATGGTTTTTGACTCTATATCTTGAAGCCTTAATGTTAGCATTTTTGCTGCCACCATGTTAGTTTTTTTCTGGAGCCAGAACTGACGAGAGGTTTATTCATCAGCAAACTTTATCTATAAAATTGACAGAAGCAGCATACAGGCACAGAAATCTATTAATTAGTGCAAGTAACAGACTAATCATTTATTAGAAATTCACTCACCCAACCCGGATCATTCATTTCCCATGCATTCATGGCAGTGTCACCAAGTGCTCATAGGGACTCGTGTGATTGTTGGGGTTTTCTCTCTAATATTGTGGGATATTTACCTTGCAGTACTCACTCAGCAGATCATATTATTTGTCAGGAAAATGAAAAATGCTCCAAAAGGCACCAGCAGGACAAACACAGTCGAGTTCAGCAGGTTAAATTTTATAGCTTTTAAGCTAACCCTCCTCCCACACACACACACCAGCACCACCACCTTTGTGCCACCCCTTTTAACAATACTGGAAACAGCCCTGGGTCGTTACAGTAAAATCCAGTGATTTGAAAAGAACAGTTTTCTTCCACCACCACAGCTGAGCCTGTCAGTGGACTGCCTGACAGTCCACAGGTGGAATAACAAAGCAGTGGGCTCTTTCATGTGTTAGTGCGTGCTCGCACACAAACGGCAGCCTTCTGTGGAGAACTCATGTTCACTGTTTGCAAACCACTGCAGATCATTACAGATGTGTGCTTGAATGGCGGTTAGCAGACTATACCTGGTGCATGGTATTGACTCCGGGTGCAGTTATCTCAGCTTGAGTGGAGGAGGAGGCCGCACAAGCTGCAGTCACGCTGTGGCGGAGGGGCGGGGAGGCAGACAGTAAGGTCACTCAGAGAGCATGGCGGCCAATAGATTTTATGCTTCCTCGCTGTTACACCCAGTGGATTTATAAACTCACTTGTTAAGAGAGGTAAAGCTCGCAGTGGTTTGAGTGCATTTTGGTCAAAGTGCGCAGGTGGATGCCTTATATAACAGTCGTTTATATTCTTACCCCAGGCTTCAGCTGATCTCTATTTTCTCTGGCGGCTGAGGGTGACCTCGTATCATGTCCGCCTACTTTTTTTTTTTCTTAAAAAAAACAAAACATCTCACCTTTAGAAACACATCACAGAGCATTTTAACACAAAAGCGCTGTGATGTTTTTCAGGTAGATCCTGGTTTGAATCCAGCAGCCGACTCGCCATTCATGCACTCCAGGCAGTATTTGAGTAATGAAATGCAGTATAAATTTTTAAACAGCACACATCTGCGCCAGGTCTCCAGCATCATCTCAGATTTTTTTCTAAACCTTTATTTACAGCTTTGAAATTCATACAGTCAAGGTGTGGCCTCTATGATATTCCAGATATGCAAAGATGTTTGTCCCCCACACGCAGAAAGAATTACACTGATTCTAAGCTGTTTTTATTTTTATGCATTTCTCCCCACCCTCTGCAGAATAATAAATAACTGTGAACTCACAGAGCACTCGCTGAAACGATCAGAACTGTTACCTCCACAGATAAAACTCGGCTTCTTTCCCTTTTCCTCTCTTTTATCCAAACATAATCCCACCCCAAATAGAATTACCAGTGGACGGGGTGGTAAAGATTTACTCAATAAATTGATCTTATGGCAAACAACAGTGGGCGGATTAGCTGGATAAAAAAGAGAGATCAAAGCCAGAAAAGATTTATATCCAGCTCTTCAGAATAAGAGGGATTTAGGGTTTAAAACTAAAAAAAAAAAAAAAAAAATCACTAATGTATCTTTTAATTCAAATATATGGAAATGAGGCTCTGTCCACCATGCATGACATCACCTTCAAGTAGGCTTTGAACATCTATGAGGAAGGTCAAAGCAGCAGCCTTTCCAGTCAGTATGCAGACAAAGATCCAATATTCTAAATTTGTGCCTTCACAATGAATTTGAAATGAAGCAATCAAAATGTAATTTAAGTGTAGACCTTCAGCTTTAATTCAAGAGCTTTAACAAAATATTGCATTAACCATTTATGCATAATGCCTCCATTTCCAGAGGCTCAAAAGTAATTGGTCAAACCAACATAATTAGAAACCTAAGCATTGTTTTTCAGCAGTTTAGTTCAAATCCTCTGCGAGCGATGACAGCCTGAAGTCAGAAATCTCAAAATAAAAACAAAGCCTGCACGCTAATTAGCATTGCTCACTTGAATTTTCTGCATCATTCAATTAAATTAACCTGCACATAACCAATTTATCTAGCCAAACTCGGTGAGCTGAGATGGTGACAAGCTGGTTACAGGAACCATTAAAATGCATCCCTACCTATGATTTCTATCTAGAAGTTCAGCTACTACCAAATACTGCGAAAAGGGTAGTATTCTGAACCTATGAAAAGGTTAACAATCATTATAGAATGGGACCAAGTAGCTGCTGTTAGTAATGCGTCAGTGTTCTGTTGGTCTGACAGCAGGTTCTGTATACTAATAGTGTTACATCCTCACTGCATCCAGCTCCGGAAACTGTGGCTCCTCTAAAAAGGAAGGCAACAAATCAGAGAGGTTTGATTCTCTGGTATAGCTAATAAACTCATGCCATTAAGCAAATAACTCGCAAGCTGGAGAGAAAATGGTTTTGCTCGAATTGAAAAGACCTTTGTTTGGCCTGGAAAAATAGTTTTTTACTCTATTTTAAAAAAAAACCTCCATAAAGCTGAGACAGCGTACTCTTCATCACTGTTCAAGGAAAACAGGAAAAACTCCGGGTTTCTCCTCAGCACGGAAAAAGAGTCAGAACTCTGCTGAGCCAAGTACTCCTGTAACTTTAGTAATGACTTCATGAAGTTTTTCACAAATAAAATTTTAACCATTAGAGAATAAATATTCACAGTTGTCCCACAGACATATCATTAAATACCGCAACTTTAATGTTGACAGATATTTAGACCATTTCTCTCCAATTACTTCAGTAATTTCTTCCCCTAAACAATCAAGATGCCTATTAGACTTCATTCCTAAAAGACTGTTCAAAGAAGTCTTACCATTAATTAATACTTCAGTTTTAAATATGCTCAAGTTATCTCTATTAACAGGATACGTACCACAAGCTTTCAAGTTGGCTGTAAATAAACCACTAATTAAAAAACCTTTACTTGATCCAGCTGTCTTAGCTAATCATGGCCCAATTTCCAACCTTCCTTTTATTTAAAAAAATCTTGATTTATAAAACAGCTAACTGATCATCTGCAGAGGAACGGTTTATTTGCAGAGTTTCAGTCGGGTTTCAGAATTGATCACAGCACAGAAACAGCATTAGTGAAGGTTACAAATGATCTTCTTACAGCCTCTGACAGTGGACTCATCTCTGTGCTTGTCCTGTTGGACCTCAGTGCAGCTTTGATACTGTTGACAGCAATATTTTAGTACAGAGATTATAAGACATCATAGTTATTAAAGGAAATGCGCTGCGGTGGTTTGAATCGTAATAATCTGATGAATTTGTTCATGTAAATGGGAAGTCTTCTTCACACATGAAAATGAATCATGGCGTTCCACAGGGTTCTGTGCTAGGACCGGTTCTATTTACATTATGTCTGTGTAGGTTCTCAGTCATCCAGGTCATAGTAGAGCTTGAAAAAAGGGACGACTGGACTTCTTTTTGTTTGTTGAAAATGTTTCACCTCTCATCTGAAAGACTTCTTCAGTTCAAAACAAAAGGTGCAGAGACCCAGGTATTTAAGCCCCAGTGGGTGTAGTCTGCTGGAGGTGGTTGTGACCCACTGTTGTTCATGTGTGTAATCACGTGCACCAAGGTGTGAAAGGAGGCGTGGGTCATTACAATCAGGGGTTTCGGGTGAAACCAATTTGGGACTTCGCCCCATTGTATCAAGTGACCTATTGAGGTCACTCGATACAATGGCAGTTACTTTTTCACACAGGGCCGGATCAGTTTGAACAGTTTTTTTTCCCCTTAATCAATAAAATCATCATTAAAAAACTGCATTTTGTATTTACTCAGGATATCTTTGTCCAATATTATTTTTTTGATGATCTGAAATATTTAAATGTAAGAATTGTGCAAAAAAACTATATTTGTATGAATGACAGAAAGGTTGAAAAAACAAAAGGTAGAATAAAACCTTTCCAGTATTTCTCCTGCAATATAATTTATTCCTTCGAAAGGATGATATGACATCATTTGGCTTAGCCACTAATTAACATTTGGTCACTATTAGTTGTCACTTTTTGGTCACTTTTTTAACAATACTGTCAGCTCTTTGGCATTTAGAGTTTATGGACAAAAGTACTGGGACACCCACAGGGGCTGCTCGGCCATGGTAACCCATGCCATGTGTGAAGCTCCTCTGACACAGTTTCTGTGCTGATGTTAATGCCACGGGAGGTGCAGCATGTTGGCTTTTAACGGTGACCCCGCTCTGTAACTTTACATGGTCAGCCATTTCGTGGCTGGGTAGCTGTGGTTTCTAAATGCTTCCACTCTGCAATAATACCATGTACAGTACCTTTGCTCATGGAATATCTAGGATGGAAGAAATTTCACAAACTCATTTGTCACAATGGTGGCATCCTATTACAGTTCCATTCATTTACAAATCTTTGTAAAGGCAGACTGCACGGCTACTGTAGATGCTTCATTTTATAGACCTATGGCAATGGGACTGAAAACACCTGTGTACATGTGTCATTGTGTACTTGTTTTAATTGAATTCATGAAAAGCATAGCTGAGAAGACTTTGACACAGATGCTAAAAACATTTGTACGGACTGCACACTGGCTCCACGGACAGGATGGTGCACTACACCTCTCACTCGCGTTCTCTCCAGCTCATTATGTTTATCTTGGGCAGCTGATTTCTAAAAGGTACCCTGCTTTGAAAATTGAAGTAAAAAAAAAAACACTGGTGTGGCACTTCCCTTTTTAAATGACAGAAGTGATTCACAAGACCACCATTAAACTACTTCCCCCTGCTCTTAACTTAAAAGCTCACATTCTCATATTCATTCACATAAATGCGCACCAAATTATATTCTTTGAGAGGTACACTCTAGCCTTTTTGGATTATAATCCAACACAGCAGAAACAATGCTGCATAATCATAGATGAAATGACAACGGAGACATCCTCAGTTAGAGAACTGCAGTGAGAGCGCCATATAGACTGATGACCCTGTATTTTCACAGCAATCTGCTCCTGTTCTGTAACAGCAAATGTTTAGCTCCCACTCACGCTCTCCGATCACTCTCCTCTCCTCTGTGTGTCTTTACTCTTTGACTCGATTCAACAGCATCAGAAGTGTAGCGAATCCCGTCAGCGGCACGACTCCTCTTTGTCATGGAGGTGTGAATATTTTGTTTCTGTCTGTCTGTGTTTGTGCATAATTATGAACTGGCAGCTTGTCATTTATAATCTGAGAGGAGAATCATTCACCACTTGTTCTGGAAACTGAAGCCAAACAGCCGCTCTCTCTATTGGCATGTTTGTTTTCTCTTCTTTTAGTCTAACCATGTCCAAGGCTCGGAGATTTTAGGAAAAGTAATGAGCGCAGGCACTTCATGAATATTATTTTTTGTTATTACAAAATGTTGAGCGAAAAAAAAATACTGCTATGAATGGGGCATTCTTTTTTTCTTATCTTAATCGTGATGCTAAGAACCTACGTATAGATATATGTTCTGAGAATTCGGCCAGAAATAATCAGCGGAGCAGCGAATGTGAATTAATAGCTGAAAATAGTCCCCATGAAATGCACCATTTCATCCTGTTTTCATCTGACAGTCAACACTGACCTCTCTGAACCCAAACCTCATAGCCGAGCATGAATCTAAACTCATCTTAACCAGAGCTGTGAAAATGATCAGACTGATTTATTATTTTTTGGATATTGTCATAGAAAACATTACAACACCAAGTTTGCCCTCATGCAGAAATCATTATTTAGGAGCTGCAAATGTAAAAAATTATTATGGAACATCTTTTTGATAGTAAGGGGAACTGTGGAACAAAGCACACATACAGTTATCTGCTTCTCACATACCTCCCACATCTCCATATGTTTTTAGGATTTCTGTCTTTTTGCGAGCTGACAGAGAAAACGTAGGAAGAAGCCCTGCGACAGATGTGTTGTGTAGATGGAATAAATAGTTTGGGCATAAATCTTGAGAACTGTGCTTATGTATTTTTACTTATTTCATCGGCAGAGATAAAAACTTTTATTTTATCGACACGATGCTTAGGCTGAGACTCTCTGCATGAATACAATTTGTAAGAATTAGAAAGGTTTTGAATCCATTTAAAATATTTTCAAAGTCTTATATATCAGTAATAAATGTTCACTTAATTAAATCAGCTGAGAATAGATTTAGGCTTCCTTACTCTCACTTTCTCCAGTGACAAAACAGAGTGAGTGATCCCATCCAGTTTTAAAGCATGTAAACTTTCAGGCAAGTTTAGTCTTCAGTGCGATCACAGCTTCTAAATCATTTTTGCAGATGATCCCCCCCCCCCCAAAAAAAAAAAAATAAACCACCTTAACCCCTGGACAATTTTTTTTTTTAATTTTCACCTGAAAAATCTGTCACACCTCAGCAACTGTGAGGCCAAAGTGAACAACCGTGGGCTCTGTGGATCTGAGACACTTGGAAATACAATTGGACCTTAGGTCCATATCACCAGGTTAGAGGAAGATCTGAAAAAACACAAGCACAAACTGATATTTTTACAACCTACCAAAGGTGTGCATTTGAAAATGAACAACATCCTTATAATGATGAGTCACTCTTGTTGTGAATATGGTCTAAAATTTTTCCACAGCAACACAAATGTACTTCCTAGTAGTGCTAGATGGCCTCTTCACTGAATGCACCATTCTTGCTTCGATCTGCTGTCTTTTGAAATGGCAGCTGGTTGGGTTTTAATAAGAGATATAGGCTGGTCTTGGTAGCGGTACCTCCAGGTTGGAGAGGGCAAAAGAATAAATAATCTCAGCGAGCCTTTCAGTCCTTTTTGTTACATCATTTAACAACCACATCACCAGTGGCCCATCTGGGGTTAGGGTTGGGCTTTGTTTTTGCCGTATACTAAATAGATAAATACATTTTCAGAAAGCAGAAGATATTAAAACTAATCAAGTGTCATACATTGGAGCTTTGAGACTGTTAAAAAGAGATGGGCTGTAATCAAACCCTAACCCTACGTCGGTCAGCTGTAACCAGGTGCATTCTCTTCATTTAACCACATAATTCTAAGAAAAAAAAACAAACAAATTGCCCCCAGGGTTTCCCTTCATGAAAGAGATGCAGGTTTTTACCCCAACCACAGTAAAAAATATATATATATGTCTGTTCAGTGGTATTTCAGTGCTGCTAAAGCCACATATCCACCTTCTCCATTACCGTCACTGAGCTGGGGAGAAGGCACAAGATGAGCTCATTCCTGCTGCATGTGTGTGGAAACAGAGTCGGCCCGAGAAGGCAGTTAAAATTCCTCAAAATCATCGCCCAGACATGGTGCAAGTGCTCCTTCTGGAACTCAGCATCCCCTGCAGACCATCTCAAAGATGCCAATGAGTGTTAAAAGGACCAAACTCACAGAGCTTTGCACTGAGAGCCGGAGCAATGGCTGGAGCTCCTGCTGTGAGACAGCTGAAGCTGGCGTCTGGGCGGCCTGCTAGCCACTCATTCAATCGAACTCTCAAGTTCCTTGGAGTAAAAAGAGACTGCAGTGCAGAGAAGCTGCTATCCTGAGCACTGCTGAAAAAAGAAGTGAAGTGGTTGAAACGAAGTGTGAGGATGGGTGGAGCAATGCACCACTTAGACAGAACTTATGTATGTAGTCCCTGGTGGGACTATATATATACTATATATCTATATCTGCTGATTATAGATCAACTGATGGCCCTGAGTTCAATACTGTTGAAATGTCTAAGTAGCATCTGAACTTGTATTTCACAACAGTATTAAAAAAAAAAGTCCATGCTGATGTGATTACCCAAATGAACTGATTTTAGCATTCTGTAAAAAGTTAATTCTAGTGCTTTAGAATAAAGACCGATTACCCAATCCTGCTGCATATGAGAAACATTAGATCTGATAGAACCAGGAAATCCTTCTCTCACTGATTTGAGTGGATCCAGGAAGCTTCAAAAGAACTGAGTTTTACTGTTAAATAATACATAAATCTGTGGATGTGTATCACATTTTTCAGAGTCTACATGTCAGCTGAATCCACTTTCTGCTTATTCACAATGCATATTTTTAAGAATACTCGATACGAACCCTCTGCAGTGTTAGGTAACATACCTTCTTTCGCACTCATAAAGCCACCCCATTTTTTTTATTTTTATCTCTTTCATCTCTAGAATGACTAGTTGTTTAATAGTTGTTTAACATGATAACAATGTCTGGGAGGACACATTAGCTAACTGGACCATCTACATATCACACCTACCGCAGCACTGAGCCACGGGCACCCGCGCTGTGAAGCTGCCAGCGCACAGTTTTTGTGCTGATGTTATTGCCTCAGCACTCAGCGACACCGCTCTGTAACGTTACGCAGTGTGCTACTTCATGGCTGAGTTGCTGTGGTTCCTAAACGCTTCCACTTTGCAACAATCCCACACACCCTTGATGATGGAATATCTAACCATTGCAACTGGCTTGTTGCAATGGTGGCGTCGTATTACAGTTCCACACTCAAATCCAGTGAGTTCTTTATGACGACTCGTTCTTTCACAAATCTTTGTAAAGGCAGACTGCTGGCTCGGTACTTGATTTTATAGACCTGTGGCAATGGCACTGAAAACATCCGAATTCAAAGATTATGTGGTGAGGTTGCATACTTTCATCCATATAGTGTATATATGTTTATGTTTGTGTGTACTCGCTTCTTACTTTAATATTTTAAACATTAGGGTTTTTTCCAATCCTTATCATTATGGTAAATCATCTCTAAATTATGCTTATTTTGTCTATTTTACAGCAAAAAAAGATCACGTAATGGAAACCACAGAGCAATATGGTTGCACATTATATAGGTTTTTCTCTTATAAATATTCCAAAGAATTGACTAAGACGTATTGCAGCTTTGAAAAAAAAAACCTCACAGTTGAATATCTGTACAGATAAGAAATGAACCTGGGTCGTTAAGAGTTGAAGATGAAGAATCCGCCCACCTTCCCCCCTCTGCACTATTTCAGCATTGAGCTGCTGTCTGTCTTCTCGAGTCTTTTCATGTCATCCTTTCAAGCATCCAAGTCTTATTTTTCATGCATGCAGTGTGGATTTCCATAAACATTTGCATTCTAAGACATTGTGTTCATTTCTTCTACATTTCCAGGAGACCAAGCAGCCTCTTTCTCTCTTACACACACACACACACGCGCACACACACACTGCCATTCAAACTGCAACATTGCAGGACAATCGCACACAGCAGCTTTCATTTTAAACAGCCGTCCCTGATAAGAAATATGGGTAACAATGTGATGTCTGCATCAATAGGCCACTTCAACCCAACATCCAAGAGTCATGTGGGATCAAACCCACATCAAAGCCTGGCCGACGCTGCTATGAGAACCAGGCAACAATGGAACAATAATTAAAACCACATGGATATCCAGCTACCTCCCGTCATACACATCTCTCCCTTTCGCTTTGTCACAGAAATTTACAGAGCACCGTTTGATGTCTGTCATGACAATACAACAGCCCTTGCACATCATAAAATGCAGCTACTCGCCACACAATATGTAAGCATCCATTTGATTGCAGTAAACACTCTCATCCACTAAGCAGCTGATCATTATTTGCTGTCATAACTAGCAGTAATGCAGCAGCAATACATAACAAAATGCCAAAGTGCCTCCAAAGCACTGTTAAATGATGCAACGTGCAGGGATATGCTTTGGCTGTATTGATTCAACCACTTTTTATCCATCCATGAATAGTCAGGCTCATTTACTTAATTTATCATGTAATTAATATCCAGAACGAGCTATTTTTTTCCCTTTTCCACCCTCCACACTTCTCTTTGATTAATGCTCTTATTTTTCTTCTTGATGGGGCTGTTTCCTGCTTGGAGTGTGGAGGGATTTTTTTTAACTGTTTCAAAGGAAAGAAGGGAACCCAAGTAGTCAAACTAAATATAAAAACTTAAAGCCACAGATTGAAATTCCCAGAGAAAAGTTGTGAAAATGAGAAAAGCTGAAATCATGAAACTGTGTGGATGGATCTGCAAAGTTCTGATCACTTCAAGGAAGCAGCCGGGGTAGCTGAAGGTAACAACACATTGTTCCATATAGGAAAATATACCAATAAAAAGTTCTGGCACGAGTGGCCCTGGGGCTGCTACAGGGGCACGAGGCTTGATAAAATAAGGTGCCTGTGCAGAATAGCGGGGATGCAAATTGGATGCCCTTATTTCCTTTATGAGTGGGTGTGCTTGAAGCAAAACTCGCACAGCTCTTGAGAGGGAAAGGGCACAGAGAGAGAGACAGAGAGAGATTCCCTTGTACCTCTTGAGCATCGATGTCCTCCTCGCTGTCACTCGGCTCCGGCGCTTTCACGAACCACCACTGGATCTCCAAATACACGGAGGCGGTTCCGCTTTGGAAAGCGCACGCCATTTCTATGTTTTGACCCTCTTTGACGGTCATGTTGGAGGGCAGGTCCGTGAAGCGACCTGCGGAGGTGAGAAGGAGGAGGAGGGGGAGTGAGGTTGGGTAATAATGATGAGGCTTGTTTGTGCGTTGTCTACATGCACAGAATGACTTGAGTCTCCTGCTCGTAGATGACCGCAGCAGCTGCGTTACCGAGGCACGCATTTAACAAAAGGTGCGTTCTTGTTTTTAATTAGAGAAGGTGCCCCCCCCCCTCCTTCCCCTTCTCCCCGTCACAGATAATGACGCGTCTTCATCTGGAATTTACATAAGGCACGCCTGCACCGTGGCTACATCATTCACAAACTAAATTGGGAGCAGGCACGAGCTTTTCCCCCATTTCCCATGATGTGTGTGTGTGTGTGTGTGTGTGTGTGTGTGTGTGTGTGTGTGTGTGTGTGTGTGTGTGTGTGTGTGTGTG
>JAVDPK010000826.1:0-16588 GCA_034780415.1 Cichlasoma orientale | reverse complement strand
CAGTTGATGTTATCAATATATTTGAAATATGAATTAATAAATAATTAATTGGAGGGCCCAATTCATTCACAAAAAAAGGTCCACTACTCAGGTCCACTTTTCCCCCCACTACCACGCCCCTGTGTGCACAGAGTTAGTTTCCTCACTACTTAAGTTTCCAGTGTTTCCTTCTTGTAGCTCCTCACAAATTAATCCAAAGTGCAGAACATCTGAAATTACACAGGCAAAAATGGAGAAACCCCCTAAGCCTCACATACAAGGTATCTCTCCTTATGAATGGAATATGCTGAATATGAGTATGGTTGGAATGAATGTGTTAAACGTGTTTGTGAAAACATACAGGTAGTCAGGGTGGAAGGACGCACAGACTGCTTATGGCTATTTGCTGTGGGTACGACTTCTTTAGCCTTATCTAAGTTTTAGTTAATATGAGCCCACATCTATCTATAATTAAAAGGTTAAAATATTAATTAGAAAAATGAAAACCAAAAACTCATCTCTTATAAACAGCAATTACTCTTTGAATTTAATTTCGAAAAGATATGTCATATAACCTATAAAAACAAAACAAACGGAAAAAAATCGTGCAATCAATAGCATACGCTTCCCTCTGAAGTGATGGCCAAGCAGATGACCACACAGCACAGCAGCAACTCTCTATTTGTTCCTATTGTAGTCTGGATTCGGCTCAGTTCAGCCCAGTAATTCACACATGCCAGTTTGCTGCATTCAGTAGTATTTTTGTAGTGGTTTACAAAGTCCACGCCCTTCATTTCATTGGACAGACTCCTTAAGGCTTCAGCCTTCTTTGACCATCTCTCCTGCAGACCCAACACAGCTGTAGTTTATTTTTTTTTATACCCTTCCCACCCCACCCCCACCTTCTTTGCCCAGCAGAGGCTGCTAAGGAGTCACCATGGTGCCGTCTGTCTGTCTGCTCCTCCTGCAGCTCCCTCTTCTGCTGCTATGACACCTGCTCTACTGGCCTCATCTGCACATCTCCAATCTGACAACAGAAAACACACAGAAATCAGCCACCAGTCAACAACAGCTCAATACTGTAAAAGTGACAAATACCTGGACATGAGGAGGGGCACTGAGGACAAATGTGACTGCACTGGCTATGTCTTCTGCTTTCAAACACTGCAAAGCGGAGAGAAAAGGCTTTATTATTGCAACAGTATGTGGGAAATTTCACATTTGTTGACTCTCCATGAAGTGCACAGTCTTACTTTTATACTCTCGTACACTGAAGCTGCCTTTTCTGGATCACTGTTGTGGTGTCGGAAGGCAAACTCTGTCTCCACTATTCCAGGAGATATACACTGCAGGGTACAACAATATATGACAAATTTGCTCTTTACATACAGTCATTCATTCATTCGCTTCCGCTTATCCTGTTTAGGGTCGCGGGGGGGCTGGAGCCTAGTCATGTGCAGATATAATTTCCAACGTCTCCACACATATGCAGAAGTCAAAATTAACACTTAACACTGCAAATTAAATTTAATACCAAGCTTGCTATGTAAACATCACGCCTTCCAATTAAACACAGTTTCATTAAAAATGAACAGGAAGGTAAAAATCAAAGTATCTGGCTGAACTTAAGAGCACATTTTATTAAAGAAAAAACAAAATCAGGATTGTTGTCCAGTATTCTCATTTTCCAAAGAGGAAACACCTTCAACATACAGTGCAGTTTATTTCATAAGCATTTCCAGCCATTTGTAATAAACATTTAGCAAAGCCATCTTCATCATCATCATCATCATCATCATCATCTTCAGTGTTTCTGCCCATGTACATTTAACAAACTAAATTTAATGCAATGTCATATTTTAAGGCTTTTTATTAGTAAATGTGTATCTAAGACTTTTTTAGGCATGTGTTGACCCATCCACTTTATCCAGGACTTCATTTGATGTGATCCTGTGTTCTACCAATAACACAAGCTAAAGACAAACCTCTGCACTATAATGCAACAGCTAACTCACTGTGGCTCTGATGTGAGTGTTTGCCTCTCGAAGCTCTTGCCGTATTCCCTCAGTCAGAGCAGTCACAGCATATTTAGTGGCACAGTAGAAGTGCTCATCAGCACTTGGCACCATTCGGTGGCCACCCATACTGAAGAGAGAGAGAGAAAGATGAGAAAGATATATGAGCCAGTAATTGCATTCTGTATCTCAACACTAAGTAACTGCGCTCTCTGAATTTCCTGTGGTGTTCTTTTAAATGCCTCAACCTCCTCACTCTTTCAGCCCATTTAATATCACATATAACATTTCTGTAGCCTTGAAATGCTCACAGAGCTATAGCTCTTAACAAAAAGATATTTGTGTCAGTTGATTAATTTCAAATTCCCATTTTCAAAGAAAACTATTCTAAGAAAACATACATTGATAAAAAATAAATGCTAATGAACTAAGTCTATATATAGCTGTCAGTTTAACATGTGTTCTTTGCATTGTTCTACAACCAAAATGTGCCAGATGGGGCTTAAAATTGGCTTTACTTAATGCCTGCAGGATTAAAATCACCTAGAACAAACTGGCTGAGGTATTTTCACATCAATCTATAGCTTTGTTCCTAGATTTGCATGTTCCTTGTATAGCTTACCTATTAATATTGATGATGTGGCCATCGTCCACATTCCTCTCCTTCATTGATTTGTATGCCTCACGGGTGCAGATGGACAAGGCTAAGACATTCACCTGTAGTGGAGGTGAAAACACCTTAACGTTAGTATAATCTACAGTATGCATGTATTCATAAATCAGTGTGCAAACTATTCCAGCACCACTTAAAAAAAAAAAAGAAACAGCTCAAAAAATACGAGTATCAGTTGTGAAAGCTGCTTGTATTTTATCGGTAAGAACGGCCAATGATGAAAACAGGCTGATGTTCACTGGGTCAGTGTGTTAAACCATCTGAACCCACTGCTCCTGTCCAGCTTGTAGCCTCTAAACTGCTTCCGTGGTGACATTGAGAGAGAACAGGTTACCACCAGCATGCAATACGGGGGGAGGTGACCAAACAAGGTCAGTGTGCAGATTAAATACAGGCTAAAAATACACTGCTGTACACATTCACGTGGGCTGCCATGACAACAGATGAGCAAGCGCTACAAATGCTGGACTCTGGAGACAGAGTTCAGAGTAGGGGGTCTTCAGTGGTCAAGAGCTCAATGAATAAAAAGTCTCAACAACAGACATAGTGCTGGCTTTCATTAGCAGGCCTCTGCTGTGCCAGTGCTTCTCCCTAGAGCCAATGAAGCAGCCTTTGTGAGGGGAGTGAGCAGTGTGTATGTGCGCTCATGTATCCACACATATCTGCTTTAACGCTTTGAACACCACAAGACTTGGACAGCAACCATTTCAGCACCTCCCTCTGCTTCACTGTTTAAGAGGAGTAATCAAAGTCATATCAGATTAGGGGAAGCTCTAACCTTCCCTTTTCTAAGTAAGTGTACTGTCAAGCTCGCTTGCGTTAATATTATTGTCAGTGATCCACTCACATCGATCATGTTCCTCCAGCCCTCTGTCCTGCCACTGAGGAGAGGTTCACTGTGGGCCAGTCCAGCATTGTTGATGCATACGTCTACGCCCTTGTGCAGCGTCTTGATGGCTGAAAACATGGACAGGATCTCTTCCTCATTGGACAGGTCACATTTGTAAGGGATCAGCGTGCCACTGTAGCCTGCACTCTGACATTCTGCTGCCAGCTTCTGAAAAACACAAATCATACCCAGTTTGACTGTACTGATATATTTGTTGAAAAATAATCAACACAAAATGTCAAATACTGTTAATGGAACCCCCCCCCCCCAAAGAAAAAGCATATTAACTGAAATTCCACTTTCTACCAAAATCATAATCATAATCATGACCCGTCATAGCAAGAAGCCAGATTTGCACCGATACAGCCAGGCTGAGCTCGCTACAGGTCGAGCAGGCTGCACTCCAACCAGGTCAGCTGGCCGTCCACCACTGTCGGTGTATGATACAAACTGACACAGATCCCCCTGCCAGGCACAGCTGCACCAGTCACCTGATGTCTCACTCTGGGTGCCAGTCAGACAGCGACAGCAGGGGTGAGGAGGGCAGGTGGCACACCGCGATGATGCACAGCACTGTAATGCCAAGGATTAAATGTTTAAAACTGCACAGGTATGCAAATTTTTCATATTTCAAGGAAGCCGGAAATGACCATATTTGGACAAGAGGCTGGCGAGCCAAGCTATTAGCCAATGCCAGCAAGCTTGGTTAGCAAGCTGCCTCGATAAACTGAGGGTACAGGTGTATCACACAGATATAGATACTAATTAGTGAATACTAGAATTTCACTCACCAAAACTGGAGAACAAACCTCTTGGACTAGCTATTAGTAAATTAACCAGACATCAAAACACACTTATAATGCAAATAAAATGCTCTAAAATGCAATATGTTTTTATGACTGGATTCTAAACCTGTCATCAACTTCAAAATGAAACTATTTATCTGTCACTCTCAACTACCAAGTTCAACCATTCATTAGCTTCAGAGCTCATTCTACATGGTGTATTTAAACTCTCTGTACAAAATACACTATTTCATAATATAACTTGGATGGATTAACATATAACTATGTTAATCCATCAATATAATTTTCTTACCTAACACAAATATATGTATAAGTTTAATTAAATGCTAACCTCTCTTTTTACTAAGTTTAATTATATGATCTGTTTGGGGTACAAGTGCCCCTGATAGGGACTCACTGATGTGAACAATCAACAGTCAGTGTTGGTTTTGGTCTCAGTCCCACATAAGGAAACAAAAGGGGTTTATTTCTAGATAAGTCACTTTGTACTGCTGGCCAACCACGCAAGAAGAAATCCATCAAAGCCCTGGCAGAGATACCAACTTCTGCATCAGAGAAAAGATAAGAGACCCAAAACACAGAGCAGCCACACAGCATGCTGAGTGTGTGACCATTTATTTAAACACTCCCCAACACTTAGAAGAGAGTTTACTGCCCTAAAAGTATATCACCTGCCCCAAATACATCATTAGCCAATAAAGATCTAATCACACTTCCGTGTCCTTCCCCCTCCCCCAAATGGACCCCACTTTACAAGCAGAGCATGTTGTAAAGATAAGAAACACATCTCATAGTTCAATGTTCACAAAACCTTATATGATGCATCTTATAACATGGTGCCCTGATGCTATGTAAGGCGCCTTCATCAGGTCATAGCAGGACATAGCAAGAACATAATTGATTAAAAAGGGCAGACTAGGGCACCAAAATGTAGCAGACATTGTGAGTAACTTATCTGCAATGACTATATTGTGACTCCTGGTACATTGTCTGAACATGATTCCCCTTTAGTGAACTCAGTAAAGCCTGTTTTTTTATAATCAGGATGAAATTGGATTGAGAGATCACTTTGACGTTTTTCTCTAAAATGCATAATAGAGTGAATGCACCCTATCTTACATGTGGGAGCGCGCAGATTTCACTGCTCGTCCTCTAAGCCGTTTAACTTGGATTATCCAGAGAGAAGGCATTACCCGAACAAAGCTGTCAAAATGCTAAACCACTGAAAACACCACAAGCAATTCTTTTGCTCGTGTTGTAGACAGGTGAACCCTTCCCCTTTTGCACATTACCTGTGGTAAAGGTGTGGTCTGCTTCATTGCTACAATGTTTTTAAAGTCAAATATCTGAGCACACTTGCCTGAGTCCCTTTAGGGTCTGGCCCTCAGGCAGGAATGAGCAGGCAGAGAGCCTGCTGGAGAGGCTCTGTGGAAGTTAATGTAAAGGGGAAGCAGGGCCATTCTTTTGTTAGAGAGGGGGAATTAGTTGCATTACTGTGGCTGAAAGCGGGAGCAACAGAATGAACCGGCTGTGATCTCGGTCCAATGACAGGAAGTCTCAGGCTGTGAATCTCTGTGTGTTTGTGTATGTGGGTGTGTTCTGGCACGAGCTGCATGGCTGTGGTCTGTACCAGCCCTCACACTGGCCACACCTACAGCAATACAGCATGCTGTCCTGGAGATAAGCAACCAGGTCCGAAAACACAGCAGCAGCATAGCTGGAAAACCCAACATTCATTCATCACAATCAAAAAAAAATCAAACAAAAAGAAATATATTTTTGGCATGTTGTGAAACAGAAATTTAAAGATACAGGCTAATGATATAATGACAGCCAGCAGGAATGTTAAGCAGAACAGAATGAAAGTCAAGTATTTTTAGGGCAAGGTGTCCTGGCGGTGGTATGTTTCTTTGGATAATATTTACAAAGTTTAAAACATTTTACTAGAGATGCACCAAGTGACTGGCAAGGGACTGGATTTAGAAGATTTCATAACAGAAGAGTCACAGCTTAACTGGCCTTCCTGCAGACTAGATGATTACTGCATTAGGTTTTATTTACTTTTTACACAGCTTTGCAGCTTTTTTGGAATTGGGTTTGTATTGTGAAAATAATATTTTGCAATGAAGAAAATTAGATTTTTGTTTGTGTACCGGCATCAGCCAAGAAAATTGCTATTGGTCCTCTATGAGCAGTCTTTTAAAAGCCAAGAAAAGAGCATTAAGGTAACTGATAATACAGCAAGTATGATAATAGGTTTGTGTATGTAAAATGGAGAGATGTACCAATAAAAATTTGAACAATAAAATATAACAGCTCATTCAAGTAATATATTTACAAAGAGCTTTGCGGTACTCTCATGTACATGCATGGCCTGTAAGCCCTGCAGGAGGCTGGTCTACAATGCAAGGACGGGCCATCATTGTCCTACACCACATTCATCAATCATTCACTCACTCAAGTGGAACTGGTGTAAAACAGACCAGCAAAGCAGTTCAGAGGAGATAAAAATAAAGATGCCAAAGTGCTGAAGGAAAGACAAGCTATAAGTGGAGAGCCAGATCAATAGCAAAAGGCAGCAGCCATGAGCTGAGAGAGCTGAGAAATTAGATTAGTCTCAGGTTGACTCAGTAGTTCTCTTATACAAAAGTAGGATAGTGTTATAGAGCATTGTGGCTCCTCTGGTAGGTGGCAAAAAGAAAAGAAAAGAAGTAATGCAGCTATAATTCAGTCAGCAAACCCTCCCCTCTTCATCCTTCCTGTCCCATCTCTTAAGTACCTGGGTGACACGCAAAACAATTTAGCCTGTCATGATGCATTTTCATCCTCATTACAGAGGCTGTTGTCCAGTGATGACAAAAAGTGTTCAGAAGGAGGGAAGGATGGAGGGAGAGAGGGTTGGCAGGCAGAAAGTGAAACAGAAGGAGAGAGAGAGAGAGAAAGACCAAATGCATCCTGAAGCAGCTTATCAAAAGCGTATCAAAGCACACTCAGTTTTCAGTATGCTTTATTCTACAAGAAGGCAGAAGAACAGCAGCACAAGATGCCATGTGCATGTTTCAAAGAAAAATCCAGCTAATCACAGAAGTCCATCCACACATCCATCCATCCATCCATCCATGGAAACCAGAGAGCCAAAACAATATTTGGATTTGTCATAAAAAATTCACTTGTACTACAAATCCAGTTGAGACATTTAAATTTGCTGAGCTGTTACTCATTATACAGCTTAACTACTATTGTGTGACATGAAAATACACTCAAGTTCAACCATACTGACTGTGGGGTCAAGGGTGACAGTAGGCTGTATAATAGGATTGCAGCAGGGTAGAAAGGACGGTTGTGCAATTATCTTGTGTTCGCGCTGCCACTAAAAGGTCTAAAGGTTGAACAGGGTGGTTTTATAGTGCTTTTCTTGTAGAACAGTCTAATCGAGACACGGAGATAAGAAAAATAATTACAGCCTTTCTTAGTAACTCACCAACACGCTGGGGAGTTCCCAGCATTGAATGTCCACGAAGTAGCTGAATATGCCTCCCAGAGCTTTGAAATAATGTCACAGTGTATTTGCTGTGAGCACAAATAACTTTCATTTCAAACGTACTATAGTATCGGATGAACAAATATAAAATCAGTGATCACATGTGCATGACCACTGTCTTCTGGTATGAGGATCTGGCTCAAAAAAAAAAAAAAAAAAAAAAAAGGCTTTTATAACTCTGACATGCTAAAGGTGGTGCAGGCAGCCAGGTATTGAGTAACAAACTGGTGCAACCAGTGTGGTTAGATTTTAGTTTGAAAAAAATCAAGTCATAATACCCAGATGAAGTCAGAAGCAGGTCTTTAAAACTCTGAAAACAGTTTGAGGATGACACTTTTAAACAATATTTCAATAATAAATAACTACAAAATCCAGCCTTTATTCTTATTTTCACAAGGGCATCATATGATTTTAAAAATGGCTCTCCAGTTCTCTTGTTTGTAGTTGAAACATGCTGAGGGCGTAAAGCTTCCATGCATCACATTTCTTCTCCAGTTCATGTGATGAGTTGTTTGTGCACCTGAGTGGGGCACAAACAACGTCGTTACGGCAACTTTGCTCTCACTGCCACCCTGATGCTGCCTATGAATCACATCACTATGCATGCAAAGCTTTCGCTGACTTGAGCCCAGAGGAGACAACAACAAAAAAACAGACACAGGAGAGTCTCAGAGACGGAGCTGATCCAACACAAAAACTTTCATAGTGGGCCAGCCTGGCCTATTCAGCATATGAGGTTAGAGTAGCCATAAAATTCCTTCAATATCAAACGCCCAATTACAAATCCAGTTTGGCTGCTGATGAAGCGAAAACAATCCAATTTGCATTCTTTCACATCAACCCCCTTCCCCACCCCCCAAAGCTGGAACTTGGTGAACTTGCATTGTCACCGATTTGAGTACACAGCTCCATGAAAACCCTCCATTCTATGACGTTCAGTTCACAAGTGCTGACCTGCTGCTACTGCTGGACTTGGCATTCACATGACATTTCAACACCTTTACGCATCAGGTTTCATCATACAAATACATACGTGCACAATTTCACATGTCATGTATGTAGAGAAAAAGTGGGAATTCCAGCAAGTCTTTGACAGGACAGAGCAGGCTGGGAAAGGAAGAACTCCACCTATCACAGCAGGAAACCCAGGGAGGGAATGTCAGTGCCATTAAACCTTACACCTGGAAGGATGATAAGAACAGAGAGGACAGCACAGTGGTTGGTGCAGGGAGGAAGGCTCGTAGGGGTCACTGAGCTGCCTCGATCTATCAGACTTCTAGCTGCTTTAGACCCAACAAATCTTGAAGTAATTAAAAAAAATCAAGAGCCTTCAAAAATCTATACAAAACAGCGAGAAACAATGCAACTGCAGACGGCTGTTTTTAATTAACGTGCAGGAATACTGATTGTGTTTCAGTAATGCTTTAATAATGCATTAGGGTAATAGAGGTCTCATGTTCAGTCTCCTCTCACAGACTGCACAAAAGCCTGCCAGTATCCATTAAGTGAAAATTAGTTTTAAAACTAATTCTGACTAGAGTGGAGACTGATTTAATGTCCGTGTCACCCATCTTTATTCAGAAATCCGCATCTACCTGCAGTTTGGAGTGCTGCTTTCCTATATGAGGAAATGCTCTTTTTTATTGTGCCTGTGTCAATGTTGCTCCTCTTGGGAGGCATGGGGGTTGGGGTCTGAATCCATGGAAACACGGTTTATTAATTAGGTATACGTCTCTGTCAGCTCACAGCTCAAGTGGAAAATGTGCAGTCAGTGGAAAATCTTTCTGCATGGGTAAGACAAAAGCTTGCAAGCTGAAGGAGCTGTGAGGTAACTTGATGATCTCAGGAGAAATTTGATATGGGGAGAAAAAACAGAAAATGTGAAGGATAAGATAGCAGCAACATGTTGTACTATACTGCTACTAATTGAAGCTTTGGAAAAACAATTAAACAGCTCTCTAACCATACAGTTTGCCCTAAAACTCCAAGAAAAGAAGGAGAATTTGCACTAGAACAGGGCCAGAAATGCAAAGTGAGGCAGAGGGCTTTAAACAAAGAGGTAAAGCTGTCTGACCTGACCCACTTCAAATCCTTTCTGCAGTAAAATCTATTCACTGTGAAACAACAGGATGGCTTGCCCAGACACAACCTAGAAGAGGTGGTCAAGACAGCTTCAGATTTGCAGACAGAGACAGTGATTGCTTTTTACTGTGCCACCTCAGCTTTAGAAGCATGACGGAGCACCTTTTACCTCCTTCAGAAACAGTACCGTGCTGAAGCAGGTCAGCCAATGTCTGAAATTAACCTTCGGGCTCACCCGCCAAGAGCTTTGAGTTTTAAATTAGGATTTACTCACGCACATAAAAGATGCTCAGGCCAGTTAAGCAACCAATAGACAAAAAGTCTGCAGACGTGTAGAGGCTACTGTTTTGTGCAGAGCTGCACAACAAGCAGTGAGTCAGACACCCATTTGTTATAAGTCCATGGAATAATGTGAGTTGGATCACTGGGACGAAGCCTTAAAACTGAATGAAAGCACTTTATTCAAGTGTCATTATCTCCACTGGCTATCCATACTGACAGTCCCAATGAGGAAATATACATAATCTGCCTTTTATACTTTATATTCTCAGTATTCTAATCCCAGAACATTTTTCTTTTGCTGAGCTGAAATTTTTTTTTACTTAGATTATCTTCTTTGGGGGATACTATAAGCAGAATCCCTGCGGCATCTCTTACAAATAAAAACCCTCCATCAATCTGTTCAGCACTAGAAGCCACAAATCATGATTGCTAAATTTATCTGATCTAAAATTGCAGCTGCCAAAGCTTTGATTTTTGACAGGTGCCTCATTTGTTCAACGCTTCAAAAGCAGCCTGGATGTCTGCGTTTGACTTCATCTGCTTCAAATGGACCTCTGCACAAATACACTGCTCAAAAAAATTAAAGGAACCCTTTTTAATCAGAATGTAGCATCAAGTCAATTAAACCTCTGGGATATTGATCTGGCCAGGTAAGTAGCAGAGGGGGTTGTTAATCAGTTTCAGCTGCTTTGGTGTTAATGAAATTAACAACAGGTGCACTAGAGGGGCAACAATGAGACAACCCCAAAAAACAGGGATGGTTTTACAGGTGGAGGCCTCTGACATTTTTCCCTCCTCATCTTTTCTGACTCTACTTTTGCATTTGGCTAAGGTCAGTGTTACTGCTGGTAGCACGAGGTGATACCTGGAACCTGCAAAGGTTGCAAAGGTAGTCCAACTCCTCCAAGATGGAACATCAATACGTGCCATTGCCAGAAGGTTTGCTGTGTCTCCCAGCACAGTCTCAAGAGCATGGAGGAGATTTCAGGAGACAGACAGTTACTCTAGGAGAGCTGAAGGTCCTTAACCCATCAACAGGACCTGTATCTGCTCCTTTGTGCAAGGAGGGACAGGATGAGCACTGCCAGAGCTACAAAATGACCAGCAGGCCACTGGTGTGAAGGTCTCTGACCAAACAATCAAAAACAGACTTCATGTGGTTGGCCTGAGGGACCGACATCCTCTAGTGGGCCCTGTGCTCACTACCAGGCACCGTGAACCCTTACTGGCATTTGCCATAGAATACCAGAATTAGCAGGTCCACCACTGTTCCCCTTTGGTTTTCACAGATGAGAGCAGCTTCATCCTGAGCACATGTGAAAGACATTAAAGTTTCTGGAGAAGCCGTGGAGAATATTATGCTGCCTGTAACGTCGTTCAGCATGACTGGTTTGGTGGTGGGTCAGTGATGGTGTGGGGAGACATATCCATGGAAGGACGCACAGACCACTACAGGCTGAGTAACGGCATCCTGAATACCATTGGGGATCAGGATGAAGTCCTTGGACCCACTGTCAGACCCTACACTGGTGCAGTGGGTCCTGGGTTCCTCCTGGTGCACAACAATACCCGGGCTTCATGTGGCGAGAGTATGCAGGCAGTTCCTGGAGGATAAAGAAATTGATATCACTGACTGGCCCCCACACTCACCTGACCTAAATCCAACAGATCACCTCTGGGACATCATGTTTCAGTCCATCTGACACTGCCAGATCCACAGTGTGGATTAAAGAAAATCCTAAATAAATTCAAACTTGGGCACCCAATTCTTGTTTTTTAAAGTCGTTAAATATTTTTGTTGTACAGTCAGTCCACCCTGGAAAAAGAACAGTTCAAAGAAACCGTTAAAATCCCCCGATTACTACAACATTCATGACCTTGATGAGTGCATGTAAACCTCTGACCACAACTGTATGTGGTGTCTCGCCAGTGTACAGTAGTTTAACATTAATTCTGGAGCCTTTTTTTTTTTTCATCAGATCATGACTGTAATACATAAAGCTCACCGCCCTTCAGCTGAAGCCAGAGAGCTGTGCAGCCTCCTCAGCTTACCTGATATCCAGGTATTTATACTTAATTGATTCATTTCAAGTTTCTCTGTAACTTATATTTGAAGTTCCTTTTTACATTATCTGTCTCTCTGTCTGTAAGGCTCTCCTATCATCCCATGACAGTGTTGCACAGGCAGACTATGAACCCGTCTTACCCCCCCTGCCTGACGAATTACCAGAGGACGAGGAGGCCATGAGGATCGTGTGTCTTGTCAAGAACAACCAGCCGTTGGTGAGACAAAATCATTTTCATTATTAAATTCTACTCTTTTTATTCTGCACTTTAATTCAACTTGTAGTTCTTTAGTTTACATAAAACCCTTATGTACAGATTTCATATGAGTTTATGTTATTTTTAAACTTTAAAAACTTGTAAGAGGAGTAGAAAATCCAGGTGCTTCTAGTGCAAGCAGTGCACTTTCCCACCTTTGGAATCTCTTGTGAGCAGAAGTGTTACAAAGTCTGACCAAAAGGTCCTTTTGGAGTACATGAACAAGTCTGTGAATGAATCATTCAACAGCAGTGTGCCATCTAAAGTAATATTACCTAGTAATTACATGTTATATTAACATATAACTATAAAAATGGTTTAGAGCTTTTATGTGAATCTTGTTAATTGCGGGCAAAGCCAGGCCTTATGTTTCTTCTTGTTCTTAGTCTTTAGGCTTAGATAAGGTATGGAAGCTTTAGCTTTCTATTTTATAGTTGACAAAACTCTCTGAAATAAAGAAGAAGAAAAGTGGAAGAATTCCCACAAATTTACTAAAACCATAAACATGAGCAAAACCCAGACAGGAATGACATTTTCTTAGAATAATGTAGTTAGTTTGGAAAACAAATTAGTGTTATATTGTTAGAAGAAAGGGTTGCATTAATGATCACACTTACAACACAGACTCGATTAAGTCAACATGATGGCTTACCAGCCCACCAGGGTACAATCTATCTATTAATCTATTAAATGGGCTTATCTATTAATTAAATCATATTAATTTTAAAAACATTATTTTAAAGCTCAAAGTTTCTCATCTTTCGTTCATTAAGAGTGGAGAAGAGTGTAGAAGAACTGTAGGAGAAATTCATAACCGCTGGAGCAGCCTTCACCGCTTCACATTGGACCGCCTCATCCCTGCAAGAACAGCGCGTTCAGGGGAGGAGCTCAGACTGCCTGAAAGTGAAGCAAGTCTTCTCCTTGTGCATAAAGAAAGCAGACCCCACCCCTTTCTCCCTCGCTATGAATCCACAGGAAGCTGCTATTTGTGCCCGCCAACTGTAAAACTAAGGAAGAAAGGACTCAACCAGTCAGCTCCCTCTGTTTTGAGTCCTGCCACCTGCACTGGTAAGAGGAGGAAGAGCAGATGATGATGATGGCCCATGCAATCATCTGACCATTTTTTTTTCATTCAATCATTGTCATCAAGCCACTGAGTCATCAAAAAGCTGGTGACAAAATAAGGAGACCCAGACCGCCCATCAGTCTTTTCACTAATATCAGTCATGCATCCATTCATTCGTTCATCTATCCATTCTGGCATTTGCTACTTTGTAGAAAAATCTTTTAATTTATCTAGCAATGACTTGAAAGGCAACAACCACCTCATCTATACTGGTGGCATTCCTCAGTTGCAACCAAGTTTGTTTCTTCATCATCATCTGGCTGCATTTTAAAACTTTCCTGCTTTGCTGTGGTTACTTGTCTTTTCAGCCTTATCTTGCCAATTGTCTTTCTGTTCTTGCACTGCAAATTTTTTTGATGGTTCATTTTCAGAGGAACCCAAACCCAACGGGAAAGACGGTGCTTCAACCAGAGAGAGCAGTGATGACTACTCATACCCACCTCCTCCAGTCCCGGCTTACAGTTTCAGCCTTCCCAACTCTCCCGTGTTGTACAAAAAGAGTTCTACGGGGGGACAATCAAGGAACGTTCCTACACCTGGCAAGACCCCCTCTTGTCCTGGCATGAACTCTCTTAGAGCTCACACTACTCCTTCTAGTCCTGCAACTAGAAGGAGTACTCGTGAGCAAGGGGTCAACACTCTCCCCACCCCTGACAGACAACAGGGGTGTCAAACTGGTCAAGCCAATCCTGATAACAAATACCAGGAAGAGTCTTTAAATCATTCGTTAATGTTCCACTGCTCTACAGCGCCTCATCACAACGGATGCCACAGCAAACCAAAACATGCACAAAATGAGCAGCTGCAGCAATCAGGACACCATACTCAGCCTGATGAACTCACCAAACAGTGCAGTGTGGAAGAGCTTAGGTCCACTGTTCAGATGGTAGCCAGCAGTATTGAACACAACAGTCAGGATGTACGCCATCTTGGTGAGAGTATGGTGGCAGCATCAGAGATGATCACAAACAGCGTGGAAGAGAATGCCCAGGCGCTTAACCTGCTCGCCGAGGTGGTGGACAAGCTTCAGGGGCTGATTGTGGCAAAAAAACACCAAGAGTCATCCCCTCCACAGAGAAATAAACAATATAATCCTCCCCCACCTCCTCCAAGGGTCTCCTCGTTATCTCCAAAAATGGTCCGTAAACCTCGAACGCCATACCCGCACCCACTCTCACCATCCCCGTCCTTTACTCACTCCTCCTCTTCTTCATCCACAAGTTCTTGTGCAGATGACTTTGCAACATCTAGAAGTTCAGCACGAATCAACGGAGGAGCCAAAAGGATGGTGGCAGCCCCTCAGAGGACAGGCAGAGGAGGTAGTAATGGACAGATGAGGCTCAACACTGGAACTGTTTCAAGAGTTTCCCTGGAGGACCAAAAAGACCGTAACAGTACAGGCTGCTTGAAAACAAAGAAGAAAAAGAAACATTAACCAAAAACAGACGTTTACGCTCTTTCCTGCCTTTGTATTGGAAAAACTGTGACAATGATCATATCTAATGTTTTCAGTCTAAAAAGAAACATCAGCATCATCAGCATATGGATTTCTTTAAAGAACTTCCAGGAGAATTTTATCACTCAAAGGAACAAAAACAAATAATATAAAGATACAAATAAGTTTCCCTAAGTCTTCATTTAGTCCAGCTAGTCTTAAAATTATGACAGTTTTCATGATTTTCATCAGCTCTGATTTATTATTTTGTTTTATGATGTCTGCATACAAAATGAGCCGAACCTCTGAGAATCATGTAATAAGTGCTTTGTTTTAAATGTATTTTTAATAAGCATAATTACTTCGCATTGTGTTACACATGTGGAAGTGCATCTTGACTGTTTGCGCATGTATATAGTACCTGTACATCTAACAGTATTGCGTGTCAAATACAACAATAAAACCCTGTGGAAGTACATAATAAATTTAACATTATTCCACACACAGACAAACATCATCATCATCATCAATTTTTCCCAAAACTATGATAAGTAGAAAGGACCACTAGAGTTACCACTTAAGCTTCTTACCTCCCAATGAGCCCTCTGCCATGCTGCAATTTCTGGCTCTAGCAAAGGCCTGTACGTTGGCCGATCTAAAACTTTGGGCCTGAATAAAAATTCTGCCACGGTAATCTATTTGGATATTCATGCTGCCAGTACCATTGAGTTTACCACCTTTAGTGTCCCCTTGATGTTTTGAGTTTATGCAAAATGCTGTGAGAGTTCAGTGGATTAATTAGAAACGCCCAAGCAATAAAACCTTTGTGTCGCCCAGTTAAGTTTCATCTACCGCCAACACTGAGCTGACCTTTGTGGGTTTGAGTTAAATGTATCTGCAGCTGCTGGATGTATTATGTTAATGTGTATTTTAATTCTTTAATTCTTTGTTATGTCAAAATTTTAAGCTGTTCAACAGTTTTGGTGCTGAACAGCTTAAATTTGCTTGTGTTTTTTTCTATAAGGATCTTATAAAGAGAAAAGGTATGTAATCAGTGTATTTATTACATATTGTATTTTTTATTACTATAACCAAACAATTTATTTAAGCTACAGGCAGTGGAGGACACTTTGCTTTTGCCTTCTTTATCTGTATTCTTTCCCCAATAATGTTCCCATCTGCTTACCTGCATTTACACTGAGCTCTACCAAGAGCTGGTTTCCCACTATTTCTACTATTTTTGTTAAATTTAGAATGACTCTCTGTTTATCAGGGTGCAACGATCAGGAAGGATGAAGCGACAGGAGATATCTACATCGCCCGGGTGATTCATGGAGGACTGGCTGACCGTAGCGGTGAGCCATACATTTTGTGTGTGTGTGTGTGTGTGTGTGTGTGTGTGTGTGTGTGTGTGTGTGTGTGTGTGTGTGTGTGTGTG
>JAVDPK010000825.1:5791-16509 GCA_034780415.1 Cichlasoma orientale | reverse complement strand
ACACACACACACACACACACACACACACACACACACACACACACACACACACACACACACACACACACACACGCATCCCCTCCCTCCGTCTTTAACATTTTCTGAATAGTTGCTGCGACCACAGAATACTTTCCCAACTTCTGTGGCTGACTAAACTGGAGTCGCTGAGTTTGTTCATCATTCCTCCTCTTTCTCATACTTTCTTCTTCTCTCCATCTTTCATGCTGTGTACATATTTCTTTCACTCCATCTGTCCTCAGCTGACGTGTCTCTTTCCCCTTTAATCAGTCCTGAAAAGTTCTTCTGGATTCTCAAATTTTCTTCCTTTCAGAAATCTGCTTATACTCTCCAGACATCATGGTTCCATTTAGTTTGTGTGAAATCTTTGATGGTACATTAAAGGCTGTTGTTGAATAATTCTCCTGGAGTGGGGCTAAACTCTGTTCCAAACTGGAGCTGACCTTGGTGAGAGGTGGCAGGCATGGGTGGGCATACTTGTATCACCCCAGTTCACTGCCTGTACATTGGGATTTTCCCTGGTAGATGAGAAGGTTGCTCGCCCATGCCTTTGAGTCAGAGAATGGGTTCTGACAGAAGTCTCAATCTTCTTAGATTCATTGAGTAGGGTAGGACAATAGAATCCCACCTGGGGACTCCACTGTCCTGCTGGGTGACTTCAACACTCACATGAGCAACAATAGTGGTGTTCTGCTATTGCTATTATTTTAGGGTCTTTATATTGTTGTTGTAATTTGGTGCTAAATAAAATTGAATTGAATTGAATTGACTCTCCTGACTGTTGTTTGCGCTTTTGTGCCAAATGACAGTTCAGAGTACCCACCCTTCTTGGAGTGCTTGAGGGTGCTCCATCCGGTGACTCCATTGTCCTACTGGGAGACTTAAATGCTCATGTGGGTAATGACAGTGAAACCTGGAGGGGCGTGACTTCTGTGCAAACCACAGTTTGTCCATCATGAACACCATGTTCAAACATAAGGATGTCCATGAGTGCATGTGGCACCATGACATTCTAGGTCAAAGGTCTATTTTGTAATTGTATCATCAGATCTGCAGCTGTATGTTCTGGATACTTGGGTAAAGAGAGGAGCTGAGCTGTCAACTCACCACCTGGTAGTGAGTTGGATCAGGTGGCGGGGAAAGAAGTTCCGCACCTCCATTGTTGAGGCTGCTGCTTAGAGCTGTGGCTGCAAGGTGGTTGGTGCATGTCGTGGTGGTAATCCACGAACTAGATGGTGGTCGAGGGAGCCATCAAGCTGAAGAAGGAGTCCTATTGGGCTTGGTTGGCCTGTGGGACTTCGGAGGCAGCTGACAGGTACTGGTGGGCCAACCGGAATGCAGATCGGGCAGTGGTTGAAGCAAAAACTTGGGTGTGGAAGGAGTTCAGTAAGGCCATGGAAAAAGACTTTTGGATGGCCTCGAAGCAATTCTGACAAACTGTCAGGTGACTCATGGGGAGAAAGTGGTGCTTTACCAACATGGTTTATAGTGTGGGTGGGGTACTGCTAACTTAAAGTTAACTCTAGTTAACTTTAACCCTAACCCTGAGCCTAGTTAATTTAATCCTACTTAAAGTAAAGTCATTAATATCAGCACTGCCAGTGTGTAACTTATCAGTTAGTTACCGTAATGAATTAATGATGCAAATCTCTAATAAACAGGAAAATGAGCAGCATGTCGCACAGTTTGTGTGTTCTTTCCTCACTGTTATCCTTGTATACCATCTCTGCTACTGTGTGCTGTAAAATATGTTATCCCACTGACACTGAAAGGAGAAAATGGTTGGCTTGATTTGGAACAGTCTTAGCATGGATGAAACAAATACAAATTAAACAAGCATCACATTTTAACTTTTTTTTCTCACAAAGAGCAGACCACTGGGAAGCATAAATGTTTGGTTTCAGTGTCAGGGTGCTATCTCACTGCAGAAAGTCTTCAGGCTGAATCCTCCTCTGACAGAGTTAGACACATCTGTGTAAGCTCGGACAGGAACATGCATCCGGAGATGAGCTGTTTAAATTTAAAATATTGAAGTCAATTAATTGTTAATGGTAAACAAAGTGTGATATGTGTAATCATTTACTATGAATTTGTATAAACAATATACAATAATACTGTATTATATGATTAGTGTGATAACATACATAACACAACTGAATACAACTTTAAGTACTTAAAATCATTATCCATTTAGCCTTGTATGATTATTTTTGTCTTACTTTAAACAGCCTCTTTTGAGTCTTCCACTTTCCCTCTGCATCTGCCATAAGCTGCTAACAGTCAACGAAACCACAAAGGCTAAAAACAATGTTCACTTTTCATATAAGTCCTCAAATTCTTTACTTATAGCCATATATCAGAGAAACAGTTGTTTCCCTGATTGCTGTGTAGTTATGATTTTATCACACACAGTGGAGGATAAATATGTTTAAACAGAGCAGACAGCTACAGGCCATAATGTTATATTTAGCCAATATTTCACTCAGTGATCCCAGCAAAAAGGCACATTTTGAAGCCTTTTTTTCTGGTTTCATAATGTTGGATAAAACAACATTCAGATAAAAGAATTTAAAGTTAATTAGTTGTTTGTGGTTACTTTTATGTGTGTGGTAGCCTAATCTGGCATCAGTTACCATGTCCTAATTCTACTAATGCATTGGTGGATAATCCACTAACATGTTTTAATGCACAGGTGAATTTGATATACATGTGCTGCTTTATCTCTATGGCACAGCTAGCACATTCAATTCAATTCAATTTTATTTATATAGCGCCAAATCACAACAGTGACCTCAAGGTGCTTTATATTGTAAAGTAAAGACCCTACAATAATTACAGAGAAAACCCAACAGTCAAAACGACCCCCTATGAGCAAGCGCTTGGCGACAGTGGGAAGGAAAAACTCCCGTTTAACAGGAAGAAACCTCCAGCAGAACCAGGTTTAGGGAGGGGCAGCCATCTGCTGGTTGGGGCCGAGGGGAGAGAGGGAGGACAAGAGAGGACATTATGTTGCTCCCTGAGCCGTCATTACTGTAAGAAACAAAATGGTCCATCATAGTGAACAGTGATGACGTGATTCTTACCATTCAAGAGCTCTGGTTTAGTCAAACCTGCTCACCAGTCAGAGGTATGCACAAGATATCCTGAGGTACCAGTTCCTTTGTGCACCGACTGAGTCTGAAAGAGCAACAGAGTCTGCATAAAGAGGAAGGAGAGGTGAGGGTTTCATAAATCATGACTGTCAAGCCAGAAGTGCTGTCTGTGTTGGGGATATGAGATTTGTTTCTGTACTCAGCTTTGCTTTCACTCGCTGAGTCAGTTTAGGCCCCGCAACAAACAATGAAACAACAGTTTACAAAAGGCCGCTGTTAATCCAATCTCAAACCTGCACACTGAAAAATTACACAAAAAGGTTCACAACAATGACCCCAAGAACATTCTTCCTATTGAATGCACTTATAAAAGGGAAGTTTCTGCACTGTTGGCTCAACGCTATTATCTGAAAACACAGTTAAGTTTTAATTCCTGAAGCTTTTATATTTGTAAAACTGAGCTTTATTTTATGGGATCTTCAATTTTGAGTTTATTCACCATATGAGACTCATAAACGGAACAGGGTGGGAAACTGTTAATGAATCATGTCAGACAAGAAATTTTCACTTTAAGGACAATATACAGTTCTCCTTAATAAAGCCATAGTCAAGTGTTTCTGTGTTGTCTATTATCTATGGGTTTCTAAAATGGATGTCTCCATCTGAGCATTGTACTTTAATAGGTTCTTTTATAATAAAATGCATGTCATAAATGTCATTCTGCACATTATTGGCTGCTTTTCATATCCCCAAGTATAAGAAATTTCTTTCTGTCACCAAAACTTAAAACTTTAATTTTTGATTTATTTTTTACTGTCTCACTGTTGCTCCTAATAAACGTAAACACACATTTAAAGTTCAGTCTTAAGAGTTAGATGTTCTGAGTTAACACCAGAAAGTCAGATAGCAGTGTCAAAACCATGCCAGCAATAGCACCTATAATTATACATGCCCTTAGCCTGTTGGCCTCCTCTGCCACGCTTTAATCACAGATCGTCTGTGCCGATTTAAATTAGGTTGTTTTTTTTGCCTCAGAAATTACTAGAATGAACATCATCATTATCCCATTTCACCTCTAAATCACTTTCTCTCCCCCCCGACCGCACTCAAAACAGCTGCAGCCTCTGGAAAGTGGTAAAACAGTACTTAGGTTTTAAATTAGTGGCTTTACTGAAGGAATGAGTCTGTGTTTTAACAAACGGCCAGACCAACAGTTTTGGGTGGGACAGAGGGTCGTGGATATACAGATTTTTTGACTTTGCAGTAAGTATATGAGAAGCAAATGCAGTTCTGTCTGTTGGCTTAACATTAAATTATAAAAGATGAGCACCAGTTATTAGTCAAGTGTTCAAGTTTCAGTTGGAAAAGCCAAACAAAGAAGGAAAAATGTCTTTGCAGATTTTTTTCATTATTTTAAATGCTTGAGCTGTTTCATCACTGTTAACAATTTGTTTTAATTTCTTCCAGCTGAGCAGATCCATGGGTTCTGCTTTGCACTGTGATCTACCAACAAGATGAAAATCAAACAAACTCAGTGTTCACATTAATCTTTGATTGTTTTTAATTCTGTAAACTTGGCAAGAATTAGAATGTAGAACAAGATCAGGGCGCAGTTTGTAGAAAATGCAGTAAATTAAAAAAAAAAATCATATTTTTTCACTTGTCTAAATCATTTTCTCTCTGAAAACAACCACAGCAGAAAACACTAGACTCTGACTTTAAATTGGAGGTTTGTGATGTTTTCATATGGCTCAATATCATGCAGATGCTTCTATAAATGTGGAACTTGCATTTGGGTGAAGACAGCAACAATGTGTTTGTTGAATAATGACAATGGAAAACCAACATGAGAAATATAAAAAACAAATCCCTTTGGTGTTGTGTCAGGAAGGGCATCTGCCAAATCAAACATGCAAGGCTACCCCCTGTGGCGACCCCAGGTGAAAAAGAGAGCAGCTGAAAGTAGCTTCTTCATTACCTTCTTCATTAACTTTGATGAAGTTTGATAATTCATTCATAAAATCTGTTCCAATGAAACAAAGTTTAAGAGAAAGCTCAACAAGAGTACAAGTGGTGCTGGGCACAATAAACCCCACCGCCGGCAAACGTTTTACCTAGGGATGTTCCTGGCGGCTAATTTAATAGTCGACTATACAAGGGAAAAAAATTAGACTAGTCGACTAGTCTAAAACTAAGAAACACTCAGATATAAAATTTATTTTTTAGCCTGTTTAATGGATGGATGCTGTCTAAACAAAGGCATTTGAAACCATTAATCACGTTCTTCTATGATGAATCGCACTTCAAATGATTCTTAACTGTGCGGCACTGCGCATCGCGCACAGTTAAGCAGCTGATCACAGTTAACACTGCGCGTTATACTCCAAACAATGAAGAATATGAAACGATGTTCACGCATCACTGAATATGAGAAAATAACAAATAAATTGCGACTTCAAAGTGTGGCACATTGTGCCGCACATGATCATTGCTCTACAATTCATGACACGCATCAAAACAATACAAAAATCCATTCATGCGTTTTCCTCCTCCTATCCGGGGCGGGGATCCCAGACCTCGCTCTTGCCCAGCCTCCTCCTCCAGCTTACCCCTGATTCAGGTGCTTGACGCACGGGGAGCTACGTTGCTCGCTCTCCACTCATTTCCTATGGAACGAAACGATTGTCGCCTCATTGCACAGGTTCCTTAGGAAATGAGTGGAGAGCGAGCGACGTCGCTCCCAGAGCCCTTCAGACTTCAGCTGCTACGACATAACTGGCTGATGTGTTAATTACCTCTCGGTCATGTCCCGGTGTTTTACATGCGGCCGACAGAAACATAAAACGCTGGCACTGTTTTCCCTCCTGGGTCCTACTCTGTGTTTTTAAGGTGCAAACACATTTGTCCCGCTAGTTTTCTCGCTTCTCTGTACAAACCGGAAATGCCATCTGGTGGCAGATGGCTGCATAACATCTAGGACAAACATTTACCAGCACTGGGTTTACTGAAACCTTAATAATTAGACTACCCGACTAGTACGTCTGGTACCGACTAGTAACAATAGCGCCAACTAGTCGAGTAATCGAGTAATCGCGCACATCCCTAGTTTTAGCTGATTTGAACATTGTCTGTCTCACAAACATGTCACTCTCCAAATACTGAATCACCAAGAGAACACAGGTCCTGTTGTCCATGCCCATGACTTTCCAAGTTTTAAAATTTTTAACTAAAGTAACTTTCATTTTATGGTCATTTTTATTTTTTGTAAAAACTTTATCTTTTTTTTGAGATAATAGACAATGTGTGGGGTGGGCCTGATAACAGAGGAACTGAGTGATCAGCCTGACTAAGAGTCAAAGGTTGTGTCATATGTATCTGGATCATATTCTGATCAGATGTTACATGTCTATGGACAATAGTGAGATGCTTCTTTCTGCAGAAAATGAGGATGATGTGTCTTTTTACAGCTAAGATATGACCAAAAATATGTGTTAAATGGCGTTTCCCATCTTAAATTCAAGTAGCCTGCTAATCCAGAATCTGGATCGGATCCAGATGGTGTTCAGTTTGGATCTAGTTCTTGGCCCTCTACAGTTGTGTACCGAATATCAGATGAATCCAACAGGTTTTGAGAAAGATATGATTTTTAAACAGAATTTAACAATAATTTGGGTGATTTTGGGGTGCTGAATCCAAATATTGTCATTAAAATCCAGTCAACTAAAGTTTAGCTTATTCTGTTTGCATATTTGGAATCCGCAAAAATCTGTTGTTTTTCCTCAGGTAGCAGACAAAAAGGTTTTTTTTGTTGACCAGTGATATTGTGTGTCACTCCTCCTACATCCAAGTCTGCATTTGATGGCTTTTTGGCAGCCTTTGCTTGTCCATGAATGCACAATACGCACCACACTACACTACACACTAACTATACACTCCAAACATGCTAAAATCTCTAAAGTTTCAAAACTCGCTATCAATATCAGTGTCTCTCTTTTTGCCCATCAATGTTCACCTGTTCCTCAGCAACCAAATGCCACATAATTTTATAATTTTTTTTGATTGGTTGATGTGCATTTTTCCACCAAAAGGGGGATGTTGTGATTTTTTTTTATTGTATTTTGTTTTTGTTCACAAGCACTTTCCACTAACGAAGATCCAGTTTTTTCCATTTCTTCCTGAAGCAAATGTGGATTACACGTGAAGACAATATACAGGAAAAAGCATAGTGTGAATTATTGATCATAACTCTGGTTTTTAAAACTTTTACATACTTTGAAGTCTGTACTTTCAACATAAGTCTTGACTTGAGGCTGCGTCCCGCTGCTACGTCATCTTAAGTAAACTACGTCATTTGGATGCACCTGTAAATCTCTCAGCTCCAGAGAGCTAAAGATAAGAATTTTTTCTGGATTTTTTTTTTTTTTTTTTTGGCTTTACCCAATTATTCAAAAAACAAGAGGTCCGCACACCAAAAAAGCTCCTTAAGTCTTTTTTTTAAAATTTTAATCCATATAGACAATGTGTGATGTTTCGGGCCAGAACGCCCTTCTTCAGACTTATTTACCCAATTATGGCAAAAATTTAATCAGGTGATCTAGTGGTCACCGGCCATTTTTGGAGCAAATTCATAATAAATAGGACTTGTAGTTTTGCTGTAAAATTGTTAACAAACAAACACACAAACGTACCAAGAACAATACTCCCGTCCCCGCCTCTGGGGGCAGGGTAATCACAACTGGACTCGCTGCTGCAGAGTTTTTATAACGCATTTCCAACACGCTGTCACTGGTTTGTGATTCACCCCTTGGTTTTCATCACTCCACAAGGACTTTACACCTGCTCATTGCTCTCTATTCCAACATATTAACTTTGAAAATCAGGTCTGTTTCTGCCAGTTGTGCCCTATTTAATGCTAACCCTTATTTTGCTCTCCGTATGGTTGTAGCAATAATTTGATGTTATCAGAACAAACACATTTTTGGGATGGCCGGATGAAGTTGTGAGCACAGTGCCAAATATGTCGCAGTGTCCTATTGTTGTTTACTTAATGTTTAGAGCTGAGCCCTTAGTAATACTATTGTAATGAAACAAACAAGAAAAAAAAAACATTCCAGAGAAAAATATGACCCAGGCTACATTATTGTTGTTTGCAGATTACTCATTCCTTCATCAGGTCTACTTGTTTGCGATCTGCAAATTTGCCCTGCCCTTGGTAGAGTGTGTTGGACATTATTAGTTATTGCATTGATAGATTAAATAATCAGCACAACCTTCTATAATGCCATTTTTTGTGACCACAGTATCATACTAAATCGCACAACTCAAATCTGGGCTTTTGTTCTTTCAAAACAGTTGCTTCCCAGAGATCCAGTTAGCAAAACACACAGTGCTTAGCTTATTTTAAGTTAGCGGCTACAAGTGATGGAGATGGTGTTGTTTCAGTTCTTAGCAGACAAAAGGCATCCCATGGAGCAGGGTGCTACTTATTTTATCATCACAGATGCTCAGCTGTGCTTTAATTAATGATCATGGTAAACCACAAATGACTAGAACCAACATTATAATTGTCACTTCACAACTAAATCATTTTCTCTTCTTCTTGAAAACAACTGCAACCCAAAGCAGTGGCTCACTAAGTGGACTGCGGTACAGTGGATAGTATTTAACTTTGAGATGACTGGCTTTGTTATAGGGCTGGAGATGGTTTTTTTACTGTTTCATGAGACAGCTCCTGCAGATTCTTTAAAGTTGCAGTAGCATCACAGTTGTAAGTGTAAAACTCAATGGACTGAGAAATATATGCAAATATACAAATATTGTATAAAGAGTGGATCGTGGGCTCTAAAGAGCCTGAGGTCTGCTAAGGATTTGGTGCACTGAACAGTGTTGGTATTTGGAACCTTTTGTGGCTGAGAGAGTGAGCCATAAAAGCTTCTGCTGTTTTCTAACCCTCACTTGAGCTGCAGGTAGAAACCAAAATACAACAGTGTGGATACAAACAGCTGAAATGTATGTCCTTAGATGGACTTCACTTTTAGGGACAGTTTGAGGAGAAAATTCAGAAGGAGATTTTGGAGAAATGCTGCTGCTTATTGTGGGTTTATTCTATCGTAGCATCTGACAACTGTTCCTCTAAAGACATATTCGATAAAATATAGTAAAAATATAGCAAAGTATAGACATCAGAGATGAAAATGAGACTAGCCGACAGGTACAGCCAATCAGATGACCTGTGTCCCATAAATGCTACTCAACCTAGAAAAGGAAATCTCTGAAAGATTTAGTGACAACCACATCCATCTGTCTTCAATAATGGAGAAAGTTAAGATTGTGATCTTTGCTTAATCATCTTACTGTTGAAAGACAAGAAAAAATAATTTTACAACAATTAACTCATAATTAATCTTTAAATGTGACATGCAGCCAACAAAACAAAAAACAAAGAGATAAAACATCTCAGACTACTTGTTCTCTTAACATCACATCAAACTCAATTTAGATAGAAAAATGTGTTTAGCATGTATGAAACTGATAGATTGGACATTAAAATGCAAAGGGCAAGCTCTCATGAGCTGGGCAAATTAGGGAAATGAAAATATCAATACTTGTGATTGGACATTTGAACTCAAGCAAACAAACGTGCAATTTAGGAAAAACAAGAGAAAGCTCTGACCTGATCATGTTTATTTTATAGTCACTTGCTTGGTATCAAGATCAAATTGAGTCCAGCTCAGCCATCCATTCCTTATCATTCTCAGGCCATCCCAATCCTTATCACCCTCTCCCACTGAACCCAGCCAGTGTTTGAGTGTGTAACAGCCTGATAGCATTGACTTCAGGAATCACTCCATCTCATTCAGCAGTTCCCACAGGCTCACCACAAAAGAAAAAAAAAAACATACACACTTTACACTGACCACAAAAGAAAAAATAGACTTCACTCACACCACAAAAAGAGAAAAAAAAACTCTTTATCTTCCCTGACTGAGCCAAACAATCCAAAGTTTGACTTGTTTCACCACCACCCGCTTTAGTTTGTTTCTCGGGCACAGTGCAGTCTTGCTCTGCCACTTTCTTTTGTTCAGAAACACATCTCAGATGTGCATATTTGATTGCTGCCGGAAATGAACACAAGGCAGAAAAATGTGGGGAGTTTATAGAAAGCTGTTGTTAGCACAGTATAATAGAGAAAAATGGGAGCAAAACGATAAGTGGAAATGTACAGACTAAACAGGCCCAGAGTGTGTTTGTGAAACAAAGTTGAAATACGTGAAATATTGCACGGTCTCACTGCTTCTGTTTGCACATGTACGTGTGAAAGCTATCATGGAAGATTTTCTACCAACTAACAGGACATTTTAAAAATGAAAGGATTAAAGAGTTCAAGCCTGTGTGCCAGACATACAAGGTTTATTTCCAAAGATGTAAAAACTCTGTTTATCAGATTTATCTATTACCAAACAAATCAAAAAGTCAATGCAATGCACACAAGTTATTATAGTTATAAGTGTGAATGAAGCTGAGATGCTATTTGTAATGCACTTCTTATTGGTACCCCCAACAAGTGCCTTCAAAAGCTCCAGTATATCCAGAACTCTGCGGCCCGGA
>JAVDPK010000824.1:12084-36290 GCA_034780415.1 Cichlasoma orientale | reverse complement strand
TGGATATGAACAAACATTCACTTTACTGTTCTTGTTTCTGTTTCTGTTCAGTAAAACCAAAAACTCCAACAAACATCACAGTCAAAGAATCCAATGGGAATTTTGAAGTCAGGTGGATGTCAAACATGCCGGGATTTATAAATAATGAGATGACTGCTGAGGTGACTTACTATAAAAAAGGAGAGACAACAAAGGTAGGATCAATGCCACAGCAGCTCTTTGTACTGCACATTTAACATGCATAACTATGTCAGGTTCACAGAGAACTAAGACTGTTAAACTCATTTTATACCTCTCCTTTCTCCACACCAGATATCTAAATCTTTTAAACCAGCTACAGTCGATGGACAGAATTACTATGAAATAAACGGTCAAGACCTGGATCCAAGTTCAACATATGTAATCAGCGTGAGAAGCTTCACAAGCCTGAGTGACAGGTTCAGTGACAGTAGCGCAGAGTGGGAATTTGAAACCAGTAAGTATTGTATTTTTTCAGTTTTAAGACAGTAAATTCTGTATTTCTTAAACATATTAAAAGCTCCCAAATATATTTATATTACAACTTTCGTGGAAGTTCTACTTCAGGAATAATCTCCAGAGAAAAGTGTCATTTTTATTTCATGTTATTTCACAGCCTCTTCCCCTCACTCCGTGCTCTTGGCTATCGTCTTCAGCGCCAGTATTATTGCAGTTGTCCTCAGCACTGGTATATACGTATGCTATACAAAGTAAGTCATGTAGATAAGTTTTGTGTGTGCCTCTGTCAGTGCATATTTCCCCTAAATACTGGAACTTGTGTATTATTTATTTTGTATATTTCACTTTAGGTTAAAAACAAAGTTGTGGGATGCAGTTGCCAAACCGCCGATTCTTAATATTTATCCAAGCAAGCAGCAGGTGAGACAGCTTTCACACTGATCAACAATCAAAAGCTTCTAACTTCAAATGCTAAATTCATTAATTTTATTAGTATTTTTTTTTTCATTAAATCATTATATTTTCTTTACTTTTCTATCAGTAGCCATTCATTGGATTCATGTTCTGTGTATAAATAGCAGTTTGGTTCAGGACTGCTATGCTCAAAAGAACAATGTAATGTCCAGCTGCAGTAATTCCTATTTGGCAGTGTGATTTTGTTCTCTGACCTCGGCACCCTTTCATGTGCACGAGAGCAGCAGCGAGAGCGCTTCACAGCACATGACAGCGATTAAGTTAAACTCACTGTGGTAAAATTGAGGAGCCAGGGGAGAGGTGGCTTGCAGATGGACACCAACTTTAGCCAGGCTAGAGCAACAAAGATAGTACACTCTATATGACAACCGCTAACTGGAGCCTTCAGCTGATATTGGCTATCACTGAGACCAACTGATCTGCTGAGGTTACAGCTGAGCTTGAATTTGTGACCTCGTTCAAAAAGATTTTCCCCCTTTTTAACTGAAATGTTGATTGTTCATCCCCCTTGTTTAGGTCTTGAAACCTGAGCCACTCATCACCTCCTCTGTCTGTGTTGAGCCCCTTATTCCACGTGACAGCAAACTGGGGTTAGTATTACCTGCACTGATGCGTCAACATTACAGACATTTCCTTAAGGGTTTGTATCTGGCAGCTTAAGTTCCTGTTTCTCTGTATTCAGGTCGAAGATGTCACTGACAGACACCAGCAGTGGGAGTCTTCAGCAAAGCAGTGGGATCAGCACAGGCTCCTCCGCTCTCAGTTATGCAAACGCTGAACCCCCCGACCATATGAACGACGAACCTCCCACCACTAAAGCTGTTCATGATGTGCTTGCTAAACTCTTTCCGAATATTCAACTGATTTCACCACTGAGCACCACCACCGCCACCAGTCCCCTTACACAGTTTATGAGTATGCAGAACAATGACTTATGCTCGGCTCCCTACAGTCCATGTGGTGTCCAAACTAATGACACGAGTTCAGGATCATCTATATTTGAAAATAAAACCTATTCCCTCCTCATTCCCGGCTGTGCTCATCAGGCTACGACGAACAACTCAGAGGTCAAGGTGACGGCTGAAATGCCTTGTGACTCTGATTATCAACCCAGTAAGAGCGACATGGAGAGATGTCCTGATCAGCAGGTACCAGCTTGTCAAGTTCCTGCACAACAAGATTCTGTTTCATCTCTAATGCAAGCAGACATGTCGTATCAACCCTGCAATGCAGACTCTGGGAGGTTTTCATGTGCAGAAGACTGCAGCTTGTCCTCCATCTCTAGTGGGACCAACGCGTCCGATTCTTGTGATCTTACATCCAGAGCTGAGGTTGAGTTTGAGAACTCCGATGAGATAGTCAGTGGTAAAATGAAGATAAGTGAAGAGGTCACCATATGTGATGAATGTCCCTGTTATGGCTTTGTGCCTAGAGGGTCACCCAGCTTTCTTGCAATGGATGAAGACTACCAGGCAGTCCCACGTCTGCTTTTAGACCAGGGAAGCGGTGAGCACGAAGAATTTTTGGACAAGTATAAAGAGGAATCATTTAAAAAGGCTCCTCAAAGCATCTTAAGCCAAGGTTTTCCAGATTTCATTAACAGTGTCCAGGATGGGCAGCATCTCTCTCAGCTCCAAATACCCTTTTCCTCTTTGATGTTTGCTGACCACTCTTTGCCAGTAATCACAGACAGTGGCTATCAAAGCGTGTAGTGCTCTGACTGTGACTCGGGTTTCATTCTTGATCTTGAAAATGGCTTCAAAATGATCTCATCTTGGGGACCAGTTAGTAGCTGTTCTTGATATTTAATGTGATCCTTAAGGAATAAGTACTGTTTCCATGTGTAAATGTAGAGCGCGCACAGCTTTATATGCTGAGAACATTTCAGTTATAAATACTTTTCTGAACATGTCAATCAAAAACATACAGTTTTTGATAACATGGCTGTTTTTAATGTGACGCATCCATAAAATTTCCACTTAAAATAACTGATGTGTGATATCACCCAGAATGCACCTGTAGCCTTAATGAATTTATTGTTCGCTTGATAAAAACTGTTGGGCAAAACAGCTGCAGTGACTTTATATATCTTCATTTCACATCTGATATTGAACAAATTTCATTTGCTTTTGTTTTTTGTTTGTATTTAAACATAATTGTACATATTTTTATGAAAATGTGTTCCTTAAATACATAAATGCTGAGTGGATTAAACTACATAAAGCCTGTCTAAAATTTCTATTTGGTAGTCCTCTGTAAGAGTTGAGCTATGTTAGGGGCTCCTAAGGTTTAATCTGACGAGTTAATTCCTAACAAAAGAACAGAAAATATAACCAATTTGCTCATGAACCTGTTAAGTAGGAATTACATTGGAAATGCCTTCTGACTGAAGCAAGCTGCAACACTTAGCTGCTGTTCAGAGTTATGAAATTACTTCCTCATTGCTCTTCTCTGGAACGGCTGATACATTTCCACAGAAACACACGTCACTGTCTTCAGCATGTTACTGTTGTCACAATAAAACAACTGCATTCTGTATATAAGTGATGTGAATGTTACTATTAAATTTTTTCCTGTGTGTAAAAAAGCTCAAATAAACGTGAAACATTTTTAGTTGTTTGCTTCAAAGAGACATGGTTTGAATGATCCATAAAAAGCTTTCTCTGTTTACTTTAAATGCACTGACTCCAGAAAATTGGGTGGATATCCTGTGACGTAATTTGGAGTGAATCTTTTTTTTTAATCAATGAAACAAAGCATGAGTAATACTTTTGACATAAATTTAAAAATGTCAGTACACATTAAGGTTACATAACAAAGGTTCGATTATAACCTATATGTGCAGAATTGAACAAAATGCAATATACAATTTAATATATTCTTTAAGCATGATTACATGGTAGTTGTAACTTGGATCCCCATGCAGTGGATATGTGTACTTTGTGTACATGACTTCAAATAAGGGCAGCAAGCAATTATGGTGAGTCAGGTACATATTTCAACACGCCTTTGATGATGTCACTCCTGTCTATGGATAAAACAGCATATATATGTGTGTGTGTGTGTGTGTCATGTGAATAAATCTGACTCGACTTGACCCATTAACACTGTGATCAGTGATCATTAACACTGTGATCAGTGTTAATGGGGGGACAAATTTCAAAGAAATGCTCATGCTTAACTGAACTTAACTGAGCGTGTGTTTTCATGTATGCTAAATGTGTCGAGGCGCTGTCGCAACATGTAAAAACATGTAAAGGAGCTTCACCATTACTTGTGCTTCCATCTTGTGGTCTCAACATGAACAGACACTATTTCACATCTGCACTGTACTTAATGTCAAACCACATTAAAATATTTTTACACTGTTTCTTGCAGCGGGTGACACATGCAAAAAAACATGCACCACACAAACATATTATCTATTCCCATATACCAGTTGTTTAAAGTTTCTTTCTATATTAACTTTACTGGTTACAGTAAAGCAGCAGTTCCATGTCTATCTAACAACTGGAGTAGCAGGAAAGTTATTAAAATCCTGTATAACTCCCCTCCCTGTTAAAAGTACACCATCACATTCCACTTCGGCTCCACTCAAAGAGAACAGCATGCAGTGTGCATTTGTTTCTGCAACAGGAAGAGAATGTGTGGAAGACTATTGGAGGGGGAAAGGGATCGTGTTAAGTGTGAGCTCTCTGATTGGAGGAGTGCAGTGAGGTAGGAAGGCTGTTCCACAGTAACCTCTGATTTAATCTGAGCTCCTAAGAATTTTTCTGTTATTGCCGAAACTCCTGCTTTTGTACAGACCATCTTCTCTTGTCACCTGAAGCACAGACTGCAGCATGCAACAACAAGGCCGGCTCAGGCTGAGGCCGTGGCTGGAGGAGCAGATTCAGTCTGGGAGGTATCCAGGAGTCAGCTGGCTCGACCAGGTAGACTTCCTCCTTCTCACCACCATATAGGCATACAGCTAAACACACGCCTGCACACTACTGGGGTTTAAAAAGTTTCTGGTAGATAAAATCACATTGGGCTGCATAAACATAATGTAAAGAAAAATGTAATCAAAATTTTATTTTTATTTCATTCAACAGTCAGAACGAATCTTCCAAATCCCATGGAAACATGCTGCTCGTCATGGTTGGAGTATTGAGCGAGATGCTACCCTTTTCAGGAGCTGGGCTATGCACACTGGTAAGAGCCAAACACAAACATGTTTTCTTTCATCTCATTGTTTCCCAGATCAATTCAGACTGTTTCTTATCCCTCTGTTGCACTGACTGCTCACGTTGGTAAATGTACACATAGCTCTTTTCTTCTCGAGCATTCGAAGCGCCGCATACAACACATTTACATTCACCTTACACCTCACTGCTTTCTATCTAACATTCGCACATATTCACACTCCAATTAATACATCGGGGTTCAGCATCTTGGGGCAGCTTGGAGCAGCCAGGGCTCGAACCACCAACCTACCGATTAGTAGATGTCCTGCTCTACCTCCTGAGCCACAGCGACCCCGAATTCATCAAGTTCTTGTACTCCGTTGTTACACTGCATGCTCGTGTTTTGATCCAGAGCAACACAAACTACAAATACAACCATAGGAAAATCCTACCAATAATTACCAGAATCGATCCCTGACAAAGAGTGTAACAGTCAGCGTGCTATTTGTACGCGAATGCTTCTATAGAAAATATATGTTTTAACAGTAAATAGTAATAAAAATGATAATACGTAAGTGCTGAAGGGGGATTTTTAACACGCACGTTAAAGTGACATGATATAAAGAACAGCAAGTTTTATGTTGTTAATTTATACCAAACACAGAGTCAGGCACAAGTCTAATTTATGTTGACACATAACAGGTAGTAAAAATATCTTCATTTACTTGTGGTCGCCTTCATTAAGAACATTTTTCTCGGTGGGCCATTGTGTTTTGGTAGGTTGACAGTTTACGTCGCGCACCGTGTCTATATAACATCTCTGGTACAGGTTTGGCCAGCGATCTCTCAGAGGAAGTTCCCCTAAAAATATATAGCTTAAAAACAAAAGGTTGTGCTTGATTATGTCATTCACACAAAAACAACAAAGTTTAAAGAATCTTCAACGAGCAGTGTAATTGCCCAGCGCTAAATAAGGAACAAATACAAAGTTTCTTAATGCTACTTAAAAGTCAGTTCAAATCTGCCTGCCCTGTTGTTGTTGGGATTGTTTATTTTTATTTTTTTTGCCAAACAGAATATGGACATTTTGCATTGTGATCATTGTTTAAACGACCCTAATAAGCTTTGCCTGCAGACCGGTTTCCTCCGTGCTGCGTTTCCAGCGAAGAGCTCCACAGTTGTGTTGTTCGGTCTTTCTAGATCTACCACATTCCTGTATGCTTTCCAACTAAGTGATGAGAGCTTCACGGCAACTTCAAATAGTTGCCATCCAATCAAACATAGAGATGCTCTCTGGAAGGTTGGCACTACAAGCCTCTGCAAAGGCTTCATGTACGTCCCTGCTATCACTCTTCAGTTCCTAACCGAAGCACACATAATCCTCCCAGATCACTTAACTGACATCTTCTCATATGTAATTTGACGACCTTCTCATAGTAATTAAATGCATGACACCAAGTAATTTCCCTCACTTCTTCTTGTGGATCACACAGTTTTCATAATCCTGAGAATATAAAGCATATATGCTTCATAGTCTATTCACGCATTCTTGCTATGGTCAATACACAGAGAAGCATAAGTGCATGCGCACATATGCTTTAAACGCAGTACATATTTCTGTCTTGGGAAAGTCATGATTCATGACTGTGCCTGCATCATATCATGGGAAAGCTCCAGTTCACTTGCTGTGAGTGTTCAGAGCGATCGAATTGCTGTCAAAGTACAACATTAACGCTTAAAAAAACAAGCCCTAAAAAAAGACCGAACATACTCATGAACTTAATATGTAAAAACAGACACTGTGCACAATGAATATGTTCTAAAAGTGTAACATGGTACTAAACTGATTTTAAGACAAACCATAAAAAGAATACATATCTTAAATAAAACCCAATACTTGTGTTTTTGACACAAGACTTGTGAAACCCTTGACGAACAGGAGGTTTCAGAGGTTGCTGCTTGTGCCCCTATAATTCTTGTTAGCCCTTACCTGCTGTAAGTGATCCACAGTGGATCTTAAAGCTCCAGCGATTTCATTACTAAAGTTTTAACAGTTCTTTTCAGAGGACTGGCTGCGAGCCAAGATAAACTGTTGTGCTAAATTTGAGAACGAACACCACAGACTGGATGAAGTCACCTGACAGCGGGCTTAATGATGAATGGTCTGGCAGCTGGTGATAGAAAATGTCTTTAAGCAGCAATAATACAATTTGACAAAGCAAAAGTTGCAGATGCAGTAGTTATGATTTGGTTATGTACCTTGTTGTATTTTTATTGGCAATTGCTGGGCTAGTGGTTGTTACAAATGGTTGACACCAAAGGGCAATAGTTTTCATACCACTGGGTTAACCACTAATTAGTCTTTAAAGATTAATCGTGGGTTCTCAGATGCACTACAGAACTATGGCAAGGTACTACTTTCTGGAAGGATGTAGGAAGTTTGCAGAGCGTACACAACTACATGTAATGTGCTTCGCATTTAGTTTTTGTTCCCCAATTCACTTCAGCGAGAGGAAGACAAAGAGAGGCACAAAGACATAAACACATCGCTCCAACTGAATCAGAACTTTCCTTTGTCCTCCCTTTGTTACAATACAAAAGCACTTTATTCAGTAATCACTTATTAAACAAACATAACAGTACATATAAAGTCCACAATCTATGTGCTAAATAGTGACTAAACAAGTTCAGGCAGAAGCAATGCTCATGCCTACTTTGCATTTGTTTCAGTTAAGCTGAAAAAAGAAAAGAAAAACAACATCATTCAACCTTGTAAATGCTCAAAAACATTTTCAGAGCTCGTTCTGTTGAAAAACAAAAACGAATTGCACATTTTTGCATTTATGTCAGCATTATTTTATATTTCCACCGCAACAACAGTAATGCAACTTTTAATCTTTATTTATTTATTTTTTGGCTTTTTGTTCAGTGAAATTACAAACATTTGCTTTCATGCACTGAAAAAATGTGCACAGTCTGGGAGGGACTTTGATTTTGTTTTGAACATCATTTGCAATTTTTTAAAGAAAGACAAATGATTAAAGTCCATAATGCAAAATTTTTAAAAACAGTGGATCAGTGGGATCATAGTAACCAGACTTGTTAATAATCTGTATTATTGTAATAAAACTATTCAGTTTGTAGTACATTTAAAGAGTGATCTCCACAGTCACACACGGTAAGAAATGTGTGCAAATATAAGGGAGCCATAACTTATATGCTGGGTCTCATAATTTAATACATCCCTGGTTTTATATGAAATTACCGATGACTTTGAATTTTTTTCCTTTGTTATAGTTAATTTATTATTTCCATGTTCTTTTGTGATAAGTCAGAAACCCAGATACATGAACTCCTTCATATTTTTGATTTTCAGTTCAGTATTTCCTGCAGCTTCTGATTGATTGGCAAAAATTATAAATTTAGTTTTCTTAAAAAATAAGAGACAGTTTGTTGACATCAGACCATGTTTTAAAGACTTACACATTTTCAATAGTCAAGTCTAGTCAGATTTATTCATATGAAATATTTAATAAGTGCTGTACAGCTAAAAGAATCAAATAACATAAAGCAATGAGGCATTTTTAAAGAAAACATAAACTGAGAAAATGTGAGTAAAACATAAATTAAAAGCAATCATAATTCAGTCTTGTTTAAAAGCCAAAGAATAAAAATGATTTTAAAGGTGTCCAGTGTTAAGCAGTTTGCAGCTACTGCAGGGGGTACGTCTCTTATCTGTTAATCTGGACGTTAGGACAGGTAGGAGCATGTGCTCAGCACTTCAGGAACGTCGTGGGAGAGTGAAGGGTTAAAAGATTAATCAGTAACATGCAAAAGATCATTTACAATTTTCCCAGAAGAAAATAAATTTGTATCATCTGCAAAAATGACCTATTTTAAAAATGGCTAATATCGCACATACTATGAATAAAAAGAATAAAAAAGTTTGGGACTAATCACTGATCTTTGGGGTACCTTCACATCTCATGATATTACTGTTAGGTGTGATTATAGGTACAACAGCACCTGTAAATCATACAAAGTTTGATTGTAGCTGCCACACATTGTGTGTTTTTTTAGCCTCTATAACTATGCTCACCAACGAGTATGAGTATCCATAGTAAATTACAAGGAAGCCGTGCCCTAAAGCATACCTTGCATTGTTGTCTATTTTACTCTAATTGGGACCATCATTTTAAAAATAAACATTGTGCTGTATTATGCTGAGACCATAAGCTAGTTAGGAGGATGTTTACTGAAGTCACTTATGAAGTAAGACTCTTACAGACTTCTGTACAATTTGACTACTTGCAATCAGAGGAGTTGCCCCCTGCTGGCCATTAGAACGAATGCAGGTTTAATGCTCTTCAACTTTTTCTATGTCCAGCTTTTAAATAAAGTCTGTGGGGTTAAACTATGCACATAGCAGATCTCCCCAACTACCCACACCTAAGAGGACAATGATTTGGGGTTTTTGTCTTATCCTTGGCAATAAGTATTCAGAATTTACAACTATTTCTGTGCTGCTTCACTTCAGGACGGTACCGTCCAGGCAAAGACAAGCCAGATCCAAAGACTTGGAAAGCAAATTTCCGCTGTGCTTTGAATTCTCTGCCTGACATCTGTGAGCTGCGGGAACACAGCAGGAAGAGAGGCAGCAATGCCTACAGAGTCTACAGGATGCTGCCCAATTCACAAACACAGAAACGTAGAAGAGGTAAGAAAGCAGCTTAAAATGTATTCCCCACTTTACGTGTAAACACTGCTTTACACAGGCCTCACGTGACACTTCTGCTCTGTCCTCTCTCAGGGCTGCGGTTATTCGACAGACCCAGAGAAGGACAGGCCAGTTTAGGAGAATTCATGTCTGATGATACGCACAACACACAAATTTGGCAAGTCACAACAACGAGACCCATTTCAGAAACGCCGCAGAAGGTGGAGCCTGTTGCAGAAGACACATTTACCAACGTTCAAAGACAGGGTGAGATGTTTTGTCTTTAAAGTGCTCTGTTGGTGTTTTGGTTTTGATGTAAAAGAGACTTTGAAAAGATTGATGATGTTTCTTGCTGGTCTGCAGGGATGTGGGATGCCAAACCGATGGACCAGGAACAGAGTGAAGCTGTCTTTAAGGTATGATATCTTAAATATACTAAGTAATCAAATTCAAAGAGTCTTGGTTTTCTCACAAAACACTGTGGTTCCTCTTATCACTAAATGCCTGACCCCTTAAAACAAAGGGGAAAGCAACTGCTATGTAATTTAACTGCACCATCGACTTAACTGGGATTTCCTCTTCACTGCAGTTTGGGTTCTGTATGTGGTGCTTTGCGTATCTGTTTAATTGACATTCAGTGTTTCGTCTCCTGCAGCTGATGGACCACTTAAGCAACACTGACCTCTGGAACCAGGCCGGGGAACAGAGAGGGTGGAGAACGCACAGTCTATGGAACCACTGGCACTGTATGACACCTTATTTATGTAAAATTGGTTAATGATTCAAATAACGAATTATTAGAGATCATAAATTAAATCATATCTCAAATATGAAAACGCTGTGCTAGTCCATGCTGCTCTCTGCTTCACAGCATTAAACTGCAGTATAGCATTTTACTGTTTCTCAGTTTGTTGATTTTTAGTATAACATAAAACTTTGTGCTGAATAACATTGTGGGAAAGACTCAAAAAGACAAATCAATCAAACACAAACGTGCATCTATTAGATAGATTAGTGTTTTTGTTGCCTGTTATTAAATTAAATATTTTTGCGTGCTTATAACGATCTGTAAAAATGAAATGCACTAATGGTCAGCTAATAGCCCTGATTGTGTGTTTAAATGCTGTTTTGCGCTCCTCAGGTCCTGGTGATGATAATCCATATCCTCTGCACACAGAGAACTGCAGCGATCTATTTGGTCCAAACTACATCAAGGAACTCTCCGACTGGTCCACACATCAGCAACCACTGATGCCGTAGCCGTGCACCCACTAACAGCTCCATCCACCTTCTCTTTGTGTTTACCAAATATCTGATCAAAGAGTGATTTTCTCTGAAGCTTTCTTGCTAGCCTTCAGGTATTTCCCTCTTATTGTCTTTCTGATAAGCTGACCGCTAATTGCAAGAAAAAGGAGAAGGGAGAGAGGGCAGGGAATATTGCTCTGTCAGTTAGCTGATCAGTCACCCTCTCTGCTGAGCATGCTGAAATGAAGATCCGGTTCCAAGCCAAGCTTTACCTCTGTCAACATCACTCGTGTTTAGATTTAGTGCCTAAAACTCACTGAAATGACACCAAGCTCACAGATCTCATTTCACCGCAGTGCAGGATCAGTTTCTGTTCTCCTGTTTCTTTGAGCTTGACTGGATGTTTAGCCAATAAATGAAGTGCAGAACAAACAGGTACAGTTTGTAGGTTTGTGTTTGTGCGAGTGGAGTTCAAAACTTGCTTCAGTCACAGAATGCTGACCTAAGCTGTAATACAGTGTATACTATATCCTTGTCCATTATCCAATATGTGTGTGACTCTTCTACCTTGGTGCATTTAACTTTGCTACATTAAAAAAAAAAAAAAAAAAAAATTTACATGAGCAACGTGATTTTGTATTTTTGTTTTTGAGGCAACATATTGTGTAGTGTGTTTTTTGTTATACTGTATAACCTATTTTGTTTATATTTTAAATAACCTTGCATTTAAAAAATGCAGAAGCCACAACAGACCATGACCTTGTGTATATATTAAAAATAAATACATAATTACTGAGTTTCAGTGCGTGATGAAAAACCTGCCAGACTTTTTTTTTTTTTTTGGATATTATTTTCAGTCTCACATTTATTGCACAGTTTTATAATATACTGAAATATGTGTGACAGTCATCTACTGTCAATCCTGCTGTGATGAATAAAAAGAAGCCAAATGTTACATTTCTTATGTTTTTTTAAACATTTACTCCACCACACTGCTTATTGTGGCAGTGAGAAAATATTAATATGCATTAATATAAATATGCATTATTTGAAAGCAATTGCAGCAATTTCTGAAAATAGATTTATGTTACTGTTTAAAACTGGTTAAAAAACAGTAAACCTGAAATTGCTTCTTGTAATTTACCGCTCTTTATTGCAGCAGGCATTCAGATCTGCCATTGAAGGAGAAGCAAAGTGCAAATAATACTTCACAAAAGTGCAGTAAAAAGCCCAGACTAGACTAAGGTTTAATGTTTTTTTGTCACTAAATTGCTTATCAGCTGTTACCCCTATTACACTATATCTCAAAGGGAAATGTTCCAAGTCTTTTTCCACTACAATTTAGATATAATTAAAAAATAATAATTATTATATGCTCATAAAATACCACACATTAAAGGTTAAACTAAGGGTTTCCTATTTTATTTGGCCTTTCTCCAGAGCTTTGTCAGCTCTGGGCCCTTATCTCAATACAGATATCAAAGTTCCAGCCATGCAGTTTCTCTCCCCTTGTCCAATTCAGGGTTGCAGAGGACTGCAGCCTGTCCTAACTGTCATGGGGCCAAAGGTGGCATACGCTCTGGACAGGCTACCTTTCTTTCACAGGGCTAACACATAGAGATGGACAACCACATTCACACCTAGGGCCATTTTACACAATTACCCTAACAAGCATGTCTTTGGACTGCAGGGGAACGTCAAAGTACCTGGTGAGAACCCACACAGGTGCAAAGAGAACATGCAAACTCTACACAGAAAGTCCTTAAGTGGCCAGCAGGTTTGGACCCAGGATGTTCTAGCAGTGACGTAAAAGTGCTAACCACTGCACCACACATATCTAACTTGATCATTGTTTTTAAATATCTAACTAGAAAATAGATCAGTTGTGGCACAAGTGGTACAGCAGGTTGTCTAGGAGTCTGAAGGTTGGTGGACAAAGCACTTGGGCATAGATAAAAGAGAGCTGGACAGAGCCGTAGAAGGTTCTTAACCTGTCAGCAGGACCGGTATCTGTTCCTTTGTGCAAGACGGAACAGAATGAGCACCGCCAGAGCCATGCAAAATGACCTCCAGCAGGACGCTTGTGTGAATATCTCTGACCAATTGATCAGAAACAGACTCCATGAGGATGGCCTCGGAGCTTGACGTCCTCTAGTGGACCCTCTGCTCACTGCCCGGCACTGTGGAGCCCAATTGGCATTTGCCATAGAATATCAGAATTAGCAGGCCCACTAGGTGATTGGGTATCGGGAGAAGACTTTGGACCCACTGCCAGACTCTACGCTGCTGTCGTCTCATTGGGAGCATGCCCCAATGCTGTCAGGCATGCGACCATGTGGGCCCATACAAACTACTGAGTACCAGTCTGTATCATTGCTGCAGTTAAATTTCAGCAAAATGGACTAGCCTGCCACATCATTTTTTTAACTTTGATTTTCAGGGTGTCTTTGAATTCAACCCACTGTAGGCTCATAATTTTCATTTCCATCAAACGATGTGCCATCCTTTTGTTCCTAACGCATTACCCAGTCCATATCAGTGTAGATACCCAGCATGATTTTTTTCCCCATTGAGATCTGAAGTGTTTTCAGAGTGTTCCTTTAATTCTTTGAGCAGTGTATATAAATACTGAGCAATGTCATGACCCTTGTGGGAGCCTTAAGGAGCCTAAGACACTGTAATTTCCCTGGAAAGGAATTAATAAAGTTTAATCTAATCTAGATGCCTACCTTATTGTAATGAGCTTCGTCCCTGCAAGCCCTCAACACTAACAGTCAAAAAGTATGTCCAAGTATTTATCTCTAGGCTGAGTACTTTTACTTTGCATAAATGAAGTTTTTTTCCTATAGTAAAATTCTGAATTTAGGACTGGATTCAAAAGTGTGTAGTCATTGTTACACTGATGCTTTCAGTGTTTTCCTCTTAAAGTAAAAACATGGAACACACAATTGGTCAGACATCAACAGATAACATTTATTGGTTTATTCTGAAACTGCAGTAAAGAAAAGATGAATTTCCCTAGTGGGAACTACATATCAGGCAGATCCTGAGGGGGAAAAATAACTTTGCCAACTATACCTTCCCTGTAATATTATACAGAGAAGTCATATGTATGAATCTGAGAAAGCATGGATCCATCACTTTTATACATCATGTAATAAATGTCATCATAAAATAAGCCCTGTGACAGGAATCCAAAAACAAAACTATTTAAGTCACATTCAACCAGTCCACTAGCACAGCCTGCTGGTCACATAATGTACTGCAATCCAAGTATGACTGCACAGTCTACAGCATTTATCCCAGAGCTGGAAAAAAAAAATGTAACACAAAAAACGTGTACATATGTGTGAATCTTCATACAGGAATAACGACAGAAACGCTGAAACAGATCTTTGTCACAATATTTAAACCTGATGAATCTTAAATCTGCCCAGGATTATGGGGAAAGTAATTACAAAATTCTTAAGGCTGCGAATGATATAACCAAATTGACAACATCAATTATGAGTATTTTGTGATCCGAAGTACCAACAAGTCTTTTTTTTTTTTTTTTTGTACCATAAAATCTTTGACAACAGCACTCATTTAACACCAATTTACATGCTCAACCTAATACATTCAACACACTTTGTCGCTGTAATAGTCAATCATGATGTACAAGGAGGACAATTACATGTATTAGAAGGTCCAGGCCTGCTGGTTTGCTCACTTTTCATCTAATTATATATCTCTCTCTTTTTTTTTTTCTTTTTAAATAAATGGAACCTAGTTCAGAAATGTGGACAACACAAAAACTCCAAGGGGAAAACAAAATTGAAGCAACATTTTAGTCTGATCACTGACATAACTGACAACCAGAATAACTGGGCAATAAGAGCTGCATTTATTAACTTTTCCCCCAAATAAGGGGACATTATATGTGCTTTAAGGTTAAAAACACTGGCAATCTGTGAATAATGTAATGTCCAAGATGGTCAAGAGGTGTGTTAATACTTTTAGTAATTTTTTTTTTCCTTTTTACAAAATAAGGTCATATGTAACAATGATTTAAAACAAACAACTTAAGCTCACACACTGCTTCAAAGGCGGGTCACATGAAGCTGGAAGCCATTCAGCTGCATTTGTCAGCTTTAACAGTCATGGCAGGCTAGTTTATGAAGGAGGGGGAGAACATCGTCTCTGTGTCTATAAAAGAGCTAAGAAATACAGAAAGAAATACAAACTGCCAGACGAAACTAACATCTTTTACAACTAAAAAAAAAAAGAAAAAAGAAAAAAGGTGGAAATATCACGGACATATTGTAGGTGAATTAGATAGAAGAATACTGCCAACTGTATCAGAACCCACATTTGCTGCAGTGTTTGCAATGATCGGATTACTTCTAAGTTAAGGTCATAGTCTACCGTTCGTACACAAGCCTTAAAAAAAAGAAAAAAGGAAAGAAAAAAAAAAAAGAAACAGCATTTAAAAATAGGAAATTGCAAAAATAAATAAAAGCTCAAAACAAAGCTTTAAAGCTGAAGCAGACACTATTTTTGGATATCTAGGCAAAAACGCCATAGTATTCATTCTCATGTTGTAGTTGAGTGTGCTCTGTAAGCAAATCTAGCCTACTGCACCTCCTCTGAGCTCTTCTTTCAACCTTAAAATTTAACCCATGATGGGCGACAATCACAGGTCTTTCAAGGTGTTCCAATTGGTTGAGCTACAAATCCAGGTGTATGTGCCTTCAGATGTTAGATTTGATGACAGAAAAACCCAACAGCAAGTGAAGGCAACATGTAGCTACATAAAAAGCAAATTCACATGACAAACTTTGTCAAGCCTATCAATCAAGCTTGTGTTGCGGTAGCATATGCAGCGCTCACATATGCCCATGTTCATCTGGCATAAGGTGCTTTTATGACAGCGGCGAGCTTAAGGAAGGTGATCCTTTAAAATGCTGCCTTTTATAGATCTGTGCCTACTTTAACTTTAAGCTTCTAAAACACACTAGCAAAACAAATAACATGACTTCAGAAGGCAGATTAGGAAGTTCATAGTTTATTAAAATCCTATATGATTCTGAGTATAAAAAAAAAAAAAACAGTTTAAATCAATGCTGAACTCCTAGGCAAGTGTGAGTGTACAACTTATGGTCCAGTGTACTCTACTCATTTCAAGTTTATTACAAAAACAGCAATCTTCAACCCTGAAAGCAACTCAAAATTATGAGTATTTCTCAGAATAAAACTATGAACATATCGCTTTTTTTGTCTTGCTACCGCTACCTGTCCTTTGATAAACCTCTGAGAATAAAGAAGGAAATTGGATGTTTCAAATGTTCTCCAGTGTGGCCCAGCCACCATGAGGTCCGTTTTCAAATCAAGATAATAAATACAGGCATCCAAATGGGCTATAACAGCAAGTATCTTTGAAAATATTTTCCTCATGCATACACACAAGCATACATCTGACTGAGATTATGAGCTTTCTAAACCCTCTTCCCTACTCCTAAACAGTTATTCTTTACAGTGCAACAGTATGGCAGCAAATGGATAGCAGTGCTTTCATTTAAAAAAAAAAAAAAAGGAATGGAAAAATAAAATATATACACATCATGGTAAAGCAGTAGTTTCATCTTTTGGTCCTGTGTCCTTTATGGACAGAACTGCTTATTGAATATTCTTCCTCATAGCAACAACAGTAGTTTCCACAAGACTGAAGAGCTGTGGGAGGAACAGGTGGAACAAATGTTAGGATTTCAGCTGCTACTCATCGGCGATGTGCCCTTGTGTGTGTGTTTGTCAAGCCCAAATGACAAAATACTGCATGTAAATCTTTTTTTTTTTTTTTTTTTTTTTACAGCGGGGGTGGATCTGTCAACAAAAAGCCACACGGCAAGGTGCAATGTCAGCAGTTAGCTTTAACTTTGCCAGTGTAAGGACAGCTAAACATAAACACACATTTAAAAAAAAAAAAAAAAAGGATGTCAAATGAAAATGACTCATTACACTGACAGCTGTTCACAATGACAATTGGAGAGATTATACACAAAACAATACCATGCCAGTATACTATAAATATGCGCTTCACAGCGTTTCTCCCATTTCCTCTCAAAAGCCACACAAGGCAGGCCTGCTGCTGTATGCAGGCTTGATTTGCCATCATTTGTTTTGACACTGCATGGGTGGAGTCAAGACGGGGACTTTTGATGTTTACAAGATAGAGTTAAAATTCTACCACTCGTGTCTGTTCCCATCAGAGTTATAGCTCGAGCCCCAAGTCTAGAATTTCACACATCCTACCCCAAACTAATTGTAATCTTTAAGTGAAAAATTGTTTTAAATAATAAACAAACTTTAATTTTTTTTTTTCAGTTTTAAATAGTTCCTTGCATGAAAACAAGTTGTACCTGTGCTTGTTTGGCTTTGGGGTAGTGAAAAATTTGTGGCTAATGTCAGTTTCACTAAGAAACAGCAAGGCATCTCTCACCTCGTTATAACTGAGAACCTTCAGAACTTGTATGCGCGTATCCTCCTTTTGACTTCATCTGGGCCTGAACTAAGTCCACCTATGGAAATATGTCAATGTTAACTGGCTCAAAACACATTTAAACATTCTGGGGGGAAAAAAATAAAAAGAAAAAAACTTACTGATGCCAATCCCAGGCCCATGTCCCCTGAGCCTACATGTGTGGTATGAACAAAGTTTGTTGGTTCCCCAATCATGGAGCGATCGATCCGTCGCCGCCGTTTCTGAAAAGTAGCATAAATCTCTATTTAAACCTTGATATCACAAGTAGACGTACCACAGTACATATTTTTAAAGCAAATATTACTAATCACTGAGGATGGAGAAGAGTATGTGAGAGTCAGAAACTAAATGCTCATCAATTTACTTTCTAAACCTTTGTTTGAAATGCAGTGGGTCTGCACTGAGACAAAGGTAAAAAACTGATTGTTTGTATTATCTGTTTGCAGACAGTTCACTGCCACAGTAATAAACTTTATTGAATATGCATCATCAATCCAGCGTTACTAAACTTACAACCCACAAAAATTTTTTTTTTCTATATTAGACACACTGAGTAATCACTTTCAGCACAGGCTGGAAAAACATAAACCTCTATGTGAATACTTCTCCAAATATTCTCAAGCTATTCTGTGGGCAAATGAGATAAAAGTGGAATTTTTTGGGGAAAACCAAAACCAAAAAACCCTGCAGCATTATGTTTAGAGTAAAAAACAAGCAAAAAGAGTCATGGCACCAAATCCCATGCTATGGCATGACCTGAAGAGGTTTGATGTTCAATCAAGACATCCCAAATATACCGTAGTTTTGTAGAGAGGAATGATCCAGATTCCCTCCTGATCACTGTGCATGTCTGATGAGCAGCAACAAGAAATTTCTGATGGAGGTTTTTACTAATAAAGTAGCATTATGAGTTAATAAGCTCAGGAGTTCATTTACATTTAAAGTCTTCGTGTGAGTAATTACTTAGTGAGTTTAATAAAGACAAGAAAAGTACAAAGGTCTGTAGTCTCAATGTTTTTGTCTTGAGCAGTGTATTAGTAATTGATACAGACGCTGTGGTCATTCCAAAGGGCTCAACAACTTAGGCTTGCAGTCACAAAACTGATAAGGGTTATTATTGTGACAAACAGTTCCCTATTCTAGTCAGTCTGTCTGCCAACAGATAATCATTTGCAATTATATGTAAAGTGTTTCTGCCAGCATGTATTTAGCTGGATGAATACTACTCTATTTATTAACCTATATTCCGACTAAAAGCCTTTAAAAACAAGGCACCTTATATTAAGTAAATCAGTTCTTTCACATTTTTTCATGTCATACTCACAGGCTGTGGCTGCTCTGCAATGCAGCAACTGAAACAAACCCAGAACTCAGTCATTCTGAGGCCAACGAAAAAGCCACAGCAGTTTCCTCTCTGTTCAGACGTCTTCTCTGCGCCTGTCTTCCTGTTCTGTTACCAGAGCCACAAACACACGCCGGAAACTGATGACAGACACAGGCCAGTGGCTTCTTGGGGTAAACCGTTGGCACGAAAACTCTTCTCCCAACTCAGGGCAGCACACACCTGCTGACATGTTAACAAAAGAGAAAAAAAATCTTAATCAAATGCCATTCATATGATGTATCAGCAGCTTGTTTGGTTCACTGGCCATTATTTGAAATGTCCTTTCTTGGAAGTCTCCCACTCTTTGTATGTAGATCCCATCTTGCAGCTGATGATGTATTCTAAGGCTATTTTTGTTTTAAGAGTGAACTACAGACATGTACTGCTGTAGTATGTTGGCTTCCTCAAAAAAAAAAAAAAAGTCAGAAAACTAAAAGCTAAGCAAATACGTTCGACATATTCAAATTTTAACTCTTCTTGCAAAAGTCTTATGTCAAAGAAACTGGGGCTGAGTGCGCCATGTATTTCAACAGGCTGTACAGCGGCTCACTGTCACTTTCGTGGTTAATCACTGGTTGTAACTCACTACCTGAATATAACCTTGGGCTGTGAGGTTAAATGAACAGCCCATGATTCAGTTTTCAGCAGGTTGTTATTAGCTCTGCTGCCTTGATAAGCTTTCCGTTTTAATTAACATCCCCCTGGACTTGAAATAGTCTAGTGGCTTATTTCGCTAATAGGACAGAGACAGAAAATGTGGAGCATCATTTGGGAAATAAATAAATAATGAAAATCCCTCCACTGTTACTAGTTCAAAATACTACTTTTTATTATGGTTAAACATTTGCTTTTAGAAACACATTGTAGCCATCAAGGTGGTCTTAAATGACAAATTTCAGTTTAAAGCTGTATGTATACATATGTTAAGATGGTGAATGTTACTGTGCAGACGGAAATGTCCCTGTTTTCAGGACAACTGGATTAATTAACTTGTGGTATTATCCATAATCTAGTAGTTTGTTCACAAGGTTCAAAGAAAATGCAGGTAAACATATACAATTCACAGTGTTATTATAGTTATATATTCATACAGTTTTAGTTAAGTAAAAAAACAAAAAAAAACTTAATATTGTGTATTTAAATTACCTAAAATAGTCTTAAAGTCAGCATCAGTCTTTGGCAATTTTGTCAAACGTGTCAACACAAGGGTGGGGAAGCGTCGGTGTACAGCTGTTTTGGGTGATTATATCAATGTGTGTCAACTCCCTTTATAATGTGCTGATTTGTATTGCAACTCCTATCCAAATATCACCCATATTAAAAGACTAAACTAATACTACTTTTAAACATTAAAATATAAACTGAAACGAGAAAACAACCCGAATAAACCGAATTAAAACATAAAACGTGTGTGTGGATGTAATTACAAAGTGCAATCAGATATTTCAAAATGTCATCTGTGAATGCCTTTTTTTTCGGTGCCTCGGAAAGAAACAGTATGAGGCCTTCTGCCTGTCAAATAGGAGGTGACAGGAGGATCAAATGATCTGCCAAAAGCAAAGTGCTCGCTTTGCTTCCCAGTCTAAAACACTGACTGTGCAGCTGACGCCACACACCGCTGACACTCAGTGTAACTGAATCCTATTATCAAGAGTCGTAAAATGAGGGCAGTGGTGTTTAATGGTGATTCTAAACACATCCGGCATCCTTTAAGGATTACTAACTCCGCCTGTGATCTTAGATTACTCGAACCTAATAGGTATTTACAAACAAATCACCGTTATGTAACTTCGCCACGCTGCGGCAAAGACGTTTTACATGACCAGTCTGAGCACAGCTCACAGCTGGGTGCAGTTCAGCGCGAGTACTGCTGCTATTCCAGGGCTTTGGCATTGGTCAGAAGTGAACTGCTTTAGTCAACTGGGTGTAAGCGCTATCAGATGCTAATACGGTTAGCTCTTCAGCTAACCCTCCTTGGCTCGCCGATAGCCGCGGGTTTGTGTTTTTTTCCACTGACAGCTAGCTGGCGGAGCTAACTCAGCCCGTTTTCGGAAACTGTGACTTCGGTGTTAAATTAAAACAAAAGCTGAAACAAATGCAGGTTTGCGTAATTATTCCCAACCAGTCTGTCAAGCTTTCTTTGTGAATTGTAATTATTTTAAGTGAAAAAACTTACCAGCTAGTAGCCAGGGTACCGGAGAAAACACCTCCCTCCGACTGAATGCTAAAGAAGGCAAAAAACCAGGAACTGTGGTCACTGTTTACGTCATGCGACTTCCGTTTTAAAGCGTGACGGCTTCCGTGTTGATCCCACGTTTTCTGCTCATGGGAGATACGCTTATCCGCTGCTAAAAATACGGATTATATAGTAAATATGAGGCCGCTGACAGAAGAAGAGACCAAAACGATGTTTGAGAAATTATCTAAATAGTGAGTGAACGGTTGCTGCGCCTTGTTTGTCTTTAAAGGTTCAAGTTATACCAACATGTTCAGCCTGTGTGTTAGCTTGTGCCTTGTGTAACTGTTATCCACGTGTTTTCTCTTGTAACAGCATTGGTGAAAACATAAAACTTCTAGTGGACCGACCAGACGGTGTTTACTGTTTCAGGCTGCACAATGACAGAGTCTACTATATGAGGTACTTGTGGATAAATAAACACGCATCTTTGGGTAGCTGTCAGTACATGGAGGAATTAAAGCGTTTGGTTTTCTGTCCACAGTGAGAAAATCTTAAAGCTGGGCACCAACTTTTCCCGGGATAAACTCATGTCAGTGGGGACGTGTTTTGGGAAGTTTACAAAGACCACCAAGTTCCGTCTGCACATCACGGCCCTGGATTTCCTCGCTCCATATGCAAAGGTGACTACAATACACAGCCAAGTCGCACAAATACACCAACAGGGGCTGAAGTAAGTTGGAGGAAATGAAGACATGCGGGTATTACCCAAGTCCTCTCCAGTATTTGCTCAGTCTGAATTATGTGAGATAATACCTGCACCATTAGATCATCTTACAGAAGGACTCTGGAAAGGTTACAGGAACATCAGTGTTGAGGGCTGGAATGAGCCACTTTTTTAGATCAGTGACATATGACATGTAGAAATTGTTTTTCACCTGTAAAGATGGCTGTACAGGTGGGGAATCAGAAATAAAAACAGTATTGAAGATCAACAAACATTGGCCTAGATTTTCAGGCTCATCTGCAGCCCTGTGTCCTATTATAGATTTATTGGATGAAAAGTGCTGCACAAGAGTTTAAACATAGCTTTATGTCAGTTTCAAAGTGTAAAGAGTATTTAGACTTTGCTTAAATACATGTGATAATCTTACCTAAATAGCTTAATAGTGCACAACCTTAACTATACATATTATTTTCAGAATCAGACATGTAGTACTGGATCATAGTTATTTATACATATATCACTTTTTAAAATTATTTTAATTATAAATAGCTGAGGAGCTTGTTCTATAATCTAATTTATCTGCAAAAACTAAAGTTTTATAATAAATGTTATCAAGCAGAAAGAATATTTCCAAAAATATAGTAGAACCCGAAAGTAGCATAAACCGCCTTTGTGGTAGAGGTTTTATTAGTGTGCTGGCAAAGTGTATCACCTGCGTAATGCACGATTTCCTTTTTTTGTACACATTTTTAGATCCGGTCCATTTACTACTAACCAGATGAATTAATTTTCCTTATGAGACAGCTCACTGATATTTACACCTACATATAGAGTCTCAAGTGAGTTCACTTGGACATGCTTCTTGGGCCATTTCAATGTGGGTTTGTACTTGTAAACAGGAAATGGCTGTTAAATTCTTTTTTTTTTTTTTTCATCTCCATCTCATTGCACCAGGCTTGACTTGCACTAAGTCTAAGAGGAGAAAAAAATGTTTGCATTTGACTCAGAAGTATTTGTGAGCGCCACACATTCTTACTACTCATTCTTTTTCTACAAATAGCAGTTTATATGTGGGAAGAGGTGTATCTGTTCACAAGTCTGCCTCCTGATTCACATCTTATTTATATGGATATTTTGTTTCTTCTTTGCTATTTGGAGATCCTAAGTCTGCAAGAACTAATATTAACCCACTTGTACAGCTACCCTGTATGCTACATTGCATCTGCACCATATAATTGGTAAACATTTGATATTGTGACAGTCCTGTTTCAGTTGTAGATGTTACTGTGTGTGCTTTTCAGTCTCTCCTAGGGTCTACCTTCAGTAATGAACTGTGTTCAGAATAAGTGGGAAGTAGCAATGTTTGTGCTTAAAAATTCAAGACTAGTTCCCCTGATTGTTCAAACTTAAGAACCCACTGTGACACGGGTGTCAGTTTCACATGTTCTGGAAAATTACTTGAAGTTTATTTTTTTTTTTTTAAATTCTGAAAGAATTTTCCTTCAATGAGAAATGGGTGTGGGCGCTTATGTTAATGTCATATTACACATTGATTCATGTATGAATAACGTGAAATTGTTGCATCTTCAGTTTAAGGTGTGGGTGAAACCTGGAGCAGAGCAGTCGTTCCTGTACGGGAACCACGTGCTAAAATCTGGCCTTGGTAGAATCACTGAAAACACTATGCAGTATCAAGGAGTTGTGGTTTACTCCATGGCAGATGTGCCTCTGGTAAGTCCTTTAAAGGTTTCTCTTCTTTTGTCACTTTGTTGCACTGTGCCCACAGTACAATAAAGACACATATTCCTGCTAGGGACACTCATGCTGGAAAACAAAGCGTATATTACGTGCAGTCATGTTAGTCACTCGTGTACTAAGAAGAGATTAACTTAAGGTTATATGAGTAAAGGTACTTATGAACTGGTTGTGTTTTTAATCTTCAGGGTTTTGGTGTGGCGGCAAAGTCTACGCAGGAGTGTCGGCGAGTGGACCCCATGTCCATTGTTGTGTTCCACCAGGCTGATGTGGGGGAGTTCATAAGGAATGAGGACACGCTAACATAAAGATGCAGGAACAAGTGGACAGTTAAAACATTTTATTTTCAACAGTAACATTCACTGAAATTCACAAAATCAAAATTTAGCTGCTTGCTTTGAATAAAACATTTTATGTTGATGTGACCTGATCAAAGTGCCTAGTTAAAGAGCAGCTGTTATACCTGGAAAACTTTTCCCTAAAATCCTGGGACTAAAACAAACCACCCGTCTAATGACTGACTTCTGCCATCTGCAGAATTTCCTGGTCTGTCCCCTCCCCGCTG
>JAVDPK010000824.1:0-11517 GCA_034780415.1 Cichlasoma orientale | reverse complement strand
GATGTCAGTTAGCTTTCTGCCACTGTGGCAAATCCAACAATGACAGCATTTCAGGCCAAGCTGTTGATCCTAATGCAAGTGACCAAACTGAGACGCGTTCACTGCAGGAACTCACATTTGTAGGCTGGTTACAAAGCAGCTGGTTTTTGTACAAAAACTACACGCAAATGTATCAGCTTAATTTAGATGCATGTATTGAAAAAGGAGCTCAGCTTAATCTGATACTTTTGGAATCACTTTGCTTACTGCACTCAAAAAAATAAATCAACACTAGTCATCAGGCTGTGCTTACCTTTTTCCGTTGGCTCGAATTTGAAATGGTGCTCATGTTTGAGCCTTGGTGGGAGGAAAAAATAAATAAATGGGTAAAACTGTTAGTAAAACTGACTCCATGAACTCAACTTGCATATTTGATGAAATACAACATACTGCTCTTTTTGGAGGAAAAACACGACTCTTCATCGCTCCACACGTCCTTGCTTTCTTTTGCATCATTGTACAGCTGCTTCCTGTGAACAAGAGCCAGAGTTTCTTTAGGTTTGCCAAAACGATTAGGCAAAAGTACATAAGCTCCAATTTAAAATTGATTAGAGCCATTAATCACATCTGGTGGGTGTGTTTTTGTAATAATGACCTTTGTGTTTTAGTAAATTACTAATTCATATTTTTTAAAAAAGCATTAATAATTCAAAAATAGTAAACTTTAATATATTCCATATTTATTGCACATAAAGTGAAACACTTCAAGCCTTTTTTTAAAAATTGATTATGGCTTGTAACTCATGAAAATCAGAAATCCATTATCTCAAATTATTAGAATATTTTCTAAGATGTCCACTATGTTCATTTATACACTCAACACTTGGTTGGGACTCAAAAATTGTGAATTACTACATCAGTGTGGCGTGGCATGGAGGCGATCAGCCTCTGCAGCTGCTGAAGGCCTCTATCAAAGCCCAGGCAGCTTTGATAGAGGCCTTCAGCTTGTCCGTATTTTGGGGTCGGGTATCTCATCTTCCACTTGACGAGTAGGGTTCAGGTCAGGCAAGTTCGCTGGCCGACCAAGCGCAGCAATAACATCAGAAAACCATTTGCTAGTAGTTTTGGTGCTGTGGGCAGGTGCTAACTTTGGGCTTGATCAAACACAGGGGACCAACTGCCAACTGCCCCCCCGTGGAAACGTCACACTGAACTTCAAAAGCCTTAAAGATGAAAAAGGAGTATTCCAATATCTGAGAAACTGCATTTCTGATTTTCATGAGCTGTAAGCCATAATCACCAAATTAAAAGAAAAAATGCTTGAAATATTTCACTCTATATGTAATAAAGATGGTATATATGAAATTTAAGCTTTTGAATTAAATCACACTTTTTCCACAATATTCTGTTTTTATCAATATTTTGTTTTTGTGACTTTTTAGACTTTTCTAAATGGAGACAGAATCGGTGTAAGGTGATACTGAAGAGTGAAAAAATATTCCAAATATCACATTTTAACAAGGTGCAGTCCGTTTTTAGTTTCTCATAGTTACTGCTGTTACTAACCATTTTGAAAGGGAAGGATCTTTGTTTTGAGCAGAGTCCTTGTGAGGAGTGGAGCTCGTTTGTGGGAAGGGATGAGAAGGGACCCGACTCGGCGAGCTCTCCACCGAAGAGTCTGTAATATGGACGTCATCCATAATATCTGGATTCCTGCATAAATAAATAAAACTGGTCAAATATCAATCATTAAACAGTTATCTAGAATAATGATATAAAATGAATGATTCTGTAGTTACGCTTGGTTGTTCACAGGATCACTGGACAGTTGCACTGGAGTTTTACTGGAGGTCGTGGGCTCCTGTGGGTCTTCCTCGCTGTCTGACGGTAACCGTTGTGACTCTTTAGATTTTCTGTATGATGAGAGAAAACTCAGTGATTCTCTATAAAAGGCGAGGCCTGTTTTGACTGAGTCATCGGTGATTAAAACAGCCATGTTTCCAGCTGTAAAAGGAACTGCACAATGTGTACTCGTAGAAAAAGGGAAAAAAAAAAAAAGCGAAGCATGATGCAGACACAGAGACCTAAAAGAGCCCAGAATTAGGGGAAAGATGAGAAAAGCTCAACTTTTGTCTTCTGATGCAACCAGGTGGGAGCCAATCACACTCAGCTGAGTGCCCTCAAAGGCAGAAGCACAGCTATTTACAACTCTGTGCTACAAAAGAATCACAGTGAAGCAGCACAGCCCAGATGCTGATCAGGCTTACCAACTGTGGTGCCATTACTGCATTAAAAACTTTAACAGATCATACCACTTTAGAAAAAAAATGATTGGAAACAAATCCATCGTGCACTTTGGCAAAAGAAATGAATGATTTCTTCCAGTGTGGCACCGCTACAATGTAGGAGAAACAACTCTCCAGGGCCTTGCACTACAAGGAAGTTTAGCATACCCAGGGTCTCTTTCCATTATCTCGATTCACTTATCCTAACATTGGCAATCAGGATAAACGGTCATACGAAGCTGCTTATCAACTCATTAAGTTAACCCAGGGTTTCCCCTGCACATTCACAGGAAAGCGGCGTTGGCATAACCGATCTAAAAGTGGCGTTTCACTGGTCATATGGCTTTTTTCTTCCACAGAAATGGATCCCTATGGCACCCACACCAGATACATCATCAAATGTACCTAAAAAAGAACATTAAAATAGAACAGTAAAATAGAACAGTAAAATGCAAGGACAACAGATGAATGCTACAGAAAATCATTAATCTGATGATTTAGCGCACAGAGCGGTAAAATAAACATTTTAATTCGAGTTAATGATTTTATTGCTGGGTGCGCTCTCAGTGCTGCGGTTTATTTCTAAGGTGAGGGCTGAACATTAGAGCTTTGAAACTTAAAACTGGATCCATTTAAACATTTAAGGTTACTGTCCCACAGCCTTTGCTCTGTGTTTCCAGCAGTGTCAAAGAGACTCAGCAGCAGCAGGTTAGAATCAAGTAGAACAACATTTTATACATTTCCTAAATCACCAAATTAATACACATACATTCCTGTGACAATACAACACTTAACAAGCTGCACATATAAAGTGTATCCCCAGCAGAGAATCTACATTGTGCTTAAAACATGCTGTAAAAAAAACCTCTCAGCTGCGGATTCGGTGCTGTTTAAGGGTTTGAGAGTAAAGATTAAATATAAAAACAAAATTTAAACATAGGCTTATTCTACGTACAAATCTGGCATGAGGTCTGCAGGTACAGTGTAGGTGTCCTGTTTCAGGATCATGAATGCTTAAAGAACAATGAAACTACTCTCCCCACAGAGTTCCTGGAAGTTCCCTGGAACTTTCAGGAATGATGATGCTATTTTTTGGAGAACCGATTAGTCAGTAGTCAGCGATTTCATACCTGTTGTTCTCTAATCTGGAACCAGTTCACCGCATAAGTTACCATTGCGATTTACCCCCCAGTAAGAAGTGAGCCACCTTTGTAGTACCGAAAACCAGGGTTAACCCTGAAAGTTATCTGGACAAGCTAAAATCCTGCTTCGTAGTACAGGCCACAGGTGGAGCAAAGAAGACAAGTATGTACTCTGCACAACATACACCCAGAGGAACAACTTCAGGAAGACTAGAAACTGCAGTCTTTTATGGTGAACGAGAGGAGAGGCTGGCTAGACTCTCAATGAGTCTTATTAGATCTGGGAGGAGACGGGAGAGTTCAGAGAAGAGAATGAATGATTATACCGGGCTGTTAACCAGCTTAAAGTTCATTTCTAAGCCACTGTTGAGTATATTCAAATCAACTTTATTTATATAGCGCCAAATCAAAACAGTTGCCTCAAGGCGCATATGTACATTCCTATTAATTATTCCCAACAGCCCTATACATTTTAGATAATGAGAATAAGAAAAGTACATTTTGAAATGTAAAAATATATAACTGTTTGTCCAGTATGGTGCATTTTTAACAACATGCCATGTTGTTATATAGCTGATGTTGTAAATATAGATTTACCTGCTGGATGAAGTATTTGGCAGGTCGTGGAGTTCCCCATCTGTAATTTCACTGTTGACGTCTTTGGGACTTTGAAAAAGTGCACTAATCAAAACAACAGCAAAAAACAGAGTAAGTCGATTATCTTAGACCAAAGGTTGTTTTTTTCCACTCTTTAAAATTTTTTTTCCTGGATATATTCAGAATATGTAAATCTATCTATTCATAACCCAAGATTCTGGTGTTATGTCTACTCACTATTTTGAATGGGAATGGCTGAGTTGAGTAGAATCCTTGTGAGGAGTGGAGCTTGTTTGCGGGACAGGGTGAAGAGGGGGCAGATTGGGGGAGATGATCATTGAAGGTTTGGAGAGCTTCTGTGGTGGCTCTTCACTGTCTGATAACTGTTCTGACTTGTTGAAGTTTCTGTTAGACAAGAGTAATGTAAATGATTAGCCTGATAACTAACTCTGTGGTTTTAGACATGAAAGTAATATTACTTGCTAGTGTGTTCCCAGTTTAAAATTAAGAACTTGAATTTGCCTATTTTAAACAGAAATTTCTGACTGACATCTTCAAATATCCAGGATCTTGATTTGAATTCTCCTAGCCTTTGAAGCTGAGACCACTAACATCCTCCTCTTCACCAGCACTGAGTCTCTACATTAGGGAGAAGAAGGGGGACAACATAAGAGAGGACGGATCACATGGGGCTGTTAGGGGCCTCTTTTAGTTTTTCATGTCTGTGAGTTTGCTACAGTCTGCTTGGTTCTGAGTGACATCATCAGGCAGCGAGCATGAGGCTCTGTGCAGACGTCCATATGCCTGCCAATTTTTTGACTGCGTGGACTTGTCAGTGGAAACTACACTACAGACCATCAACTAGGCACACGCCCTTCAGCCAGACTTCAAAGAATTAATAGAGGATTTTTCGTCCTTTGTGTCTGCGGTTGAGTCAACATCCACAACCGAGTATAATGGCTGCCGTGGCCAGTTTATTGTTAAAGGCATGTTGAACTGAGTAACTTTATATTATCATTGTACTGAGACAATTGTTTTTGTAGTCTAAAACATGTTCAATAAGGAGACGAGGTATAGTTGAACTTTTGGAGTTTCCCATCATGAACTGCAGTGCCGGCTACAGAATGAGCAGAGTCCTCCTCACTATTTGCTGACAGCTCAACAAAACTTGAAATTCTGCACCAAAAAAAAAAATGTTTTAATGCCATACACTGATTAAGCAATAGATTAAGCAATACCAAATGTAACCCGTTTCCAGTAAAATACCATACTTTATTATCTTGTATAAGAGATGTGAAAAGAAAAAGAAAAAAAAGCGTAGCTGCTAACAACAACAACAACAACAAAATAAAAAAACTAAATAAAAACAAGTACCTGCTGTCAGTTCTCTTGGTTCGTCTGGGGCGTTGTGGTACTGGTATGGCAACTTCTTGGTCAGTGACTGGGCACTGCACATCTCTTTTATTTGATAGAGCCAGTGTCTGTGGTTCCTCTTCTAATCTAGCCTCAGTCACCAGTTCCTCTGAAACCTTTGAGCACTGTGAATTTGCATGACTATCTGATTCCATAACCAGCCGTGACACAGTGTAAAGCTGCCTGCTCCACGGCACAGAGGTCGTCTTTGAAAGCGAACTTCCCTGACTTTGGGGAACAACATCTGTTTGTGGTGGTTGGTCTGCTGGTGAAGCTTCCATGGGGCTGCCCGAGTCTCTCCGAAATGGCATTTGTTGCTCCAAGTCCAGACTGGTGTCCATTTTAGGATCAGATGAGAGTTGCAGGCAAAGATCCTCGCTTTCCCGGTCCTCGGTCTCCGCTTCTTCCTCCAGCTGAGAAAATGTTCTTTCATTGAAACCTGCAGCTGCTTTGTAGGCTGCTTCTAGCCTGCTTCTCTGGATAGTTGAGCGTTTGCTGGAAATTAAGATACAGCCAAAAAAAAAAAGGGCTGAAAAGGGATATCTGTTCACATATATAACATATTCACACTCATTGGCCACTTTAATTGGAACACCTGTTAAGCTGCTTGTTAATGCAAATATCTAGTCAGCCAATCACAAGGCAGAAAGTACAATCAGACAATTCGACATGGTCAAGACAACCTGCTGAAGTTCAAACTGAGCATCAGAATGGTGAGAACCTGTGATTTTTAATTACATCATAGTCGTCATGGCTCACGACACATCACAGTACACACAGGGCCTTGGGGGGCAGGTGGTGTCACCCAGTGGTTAGTGGGTGGAGCTGCTGAGGTGGCCCCACTCGCCTCTTCACTACTGCCTGCTCCTTAATTTTATTTACACCTTAGACATTGAGGGCTTTGCGCACGCGCGCACACACACGTCGTTTTTCATTTTTCCCACTTCCTCTTTCAGATGCTGTTTTTTTGTGTGTGTGTGTGTGTGTGTGTACATAATTTTTTTTAATTATTTTAACAGGCACAATTGTATGTTTCTACCTGTGATCTGGCCCCTTATTTCTCCAATTTTCTCCCGTTTTCCTTTTTTCCCCCCATTCTAGCTCTTTTCTTCCTGCCTGTCCGACCTGGCAATATCATATTACACATGCACTTGCGTAAATAATAATAGAAATGAATAAATAAATAAAAGACAAAGAAGAGCCTATAGAGAATTTATAGAGCTCTTCCTGTAAAAGCAAATGTGTTTGGCACAACAGTGCATTCAGCTCATGATTCTCATTGCAAAAGACACCAGACAGGACAGGCTTCATTCAGAAATGAAAAATAACCTACCCACAACAACAACAACAACAAAACCCACTCTGTTTGAGCCGGGTGAGCAAAGTAATAACAACAATTTAGGATTACACTGGTGTGCTTTGTGTAGCTGGTAATTGCATTAAAGGTAATAATTAAGGGACCTAATTGCTTCCAACACTTCGATGATTTGATGATTCTGGTACTCCTTCAACCATCATAAAACTAACAACAAAGAACAATAATGGAAATTTGTGTTAGATTTCCAAGCTGCAACCATCCTTTTACCACTGCTATTATGCTACCCAGTGATGACAGGGGGTAGACACGGACTGTGATACATGTCAGTGGGATAAGTATCAAATCCCAGCATAAAAACAGCTCTAAGATAAAGTAATTAAAGGCAGCACTATAGAACAACTCCAATTTCACTGGTTCTGCCCTGAGTAACCGTGCCTCTCGTCCTGTGACAGCTGGGGTAGGCTCCAGCTCCGCCTTTTCCCATTTTGTAAAAAAATTTTACTTAGCTTTTTTTCAAATCAACTGAGAGAGAGAGAGAGAGAGAGACCTTACCATGGCACCGACTGGACTGTGTTTACTTGTGGACCCGAGGAGGGGACTGGTTGGGCTTGCTCATTAGCTCTAGCTCCACTGTTGTGTTGCTCCTTAGCTTTTTCTTCAATAAGTTGCTTTGCAGCCTGCTCGACAAAAATGATGAAAAGACTTTTATGTCACATCCACAGTATTGTAGTCATTTTATTTTGTGGAATAAACAAAATCACAGGCAAATATTTCATACTGATACCAAAGTAAATTGTTTTGAAACTAAGGACATATCAGTAGTAAATAAATATATTTCTTGTGCCACTGACATGACGGTGAATGGCAATTATTATTTGTGGAAAATTTTAATTCCATAATTCATTCAATATACACTAGCATAAAGAAGAATAAAGTCTTTATCTATAGCGTCATACCTTCTGGAGAAAGGGAATGCTTACAGAGCAGAGCCTCTCGCAAAAAAACAGCATCTCGTTCTTGAACTGTCTGAAGTTGATTTGCTCGATTACTTCATGCTTTTTACTCTTCTTACTGATGAGACCCATAAAAAGCATCCTCTACACAGAACAAAAAATGTTCAGCACTGTCAGATATGGCATGCACACCCAGAAAACATCATGAATCACCATAAACAATTTGGAATAATAAAAGACATTGTGGATAACTAGCTAAATACAATTACAACAAATACAACTATTTCTATAAGACTGAAATGCATCATCTTCCACATGAAATATTTAACCAAGTACCCCTGCTCTTGGTGCTTGGTACACAGCATTTATAGCTATACATTCATTTTAACAGTGTAAATAAGGTAAAAATCACAATCAATGTGAATGCAGTTACTGAGATGAAAGTTTAAGAAAAACTGAAATCACAGAAATCTTAATATTATTTAGGGAAAATTGTGTTTTAATTAGTAAACTCACCCTGCCATCCATCGTCTTGGTGAAGTGCTTGTTCAGAGCCTCTTCTGCTTTGTCAAATTTGCCGTTCTTAATAAAAAGCATTACAATCTAAAAACAGAAAAAAATGGCCTGATTCGTCTTTGTGAAAACATTCGTTTAGCTTAGGGTGACGTGAGCACATGCATTTATCCTTTGCCACACTCAAAGAGCTAGAGCTATGTGCGCACACACACGTACAGCGACTGGTTAGCAGCATCATTATGTCATCCATAAATTTTGATTTATTAAAATAGGCTATCAGTATGCCTTTGTAAAAGGGACTGCAAAAGCTGATCACATGCATAAATTGAATATATGATGCAATGCTTACCATTTCTTTAATTGAAGTGCACACATTCTTGTAATCCTGTTGCGCAATACTGAACTTCTGGATCATATTTTCCAGCAATATTAGGGCTGACTCCAGAGGAGTCATTAATTGAGAAGACAAGTCTGCAGGCAGAGAAAAAAAAACAACATTATTTTTAGTGATTATTTGCAATGTAAATGACTTGTTTCTGGTTATTCTTAGTGTTTTTGTGTGCTAAATATGGCAAAGCTTAGTTTCATTCTGAATTTTGATAAATTATCTTCATTCACACTGGACTGAAATGTGTTTAATCATGACATTACATGGTGCCATGAATCAGACTGACAGCAGATGTGTGATGATGAATGGATCAATGTTGAGCTCACCGAGTTTTTCACCCTCATTTATCCGGGAGAGAAACCGCCACACTTGAATCTTTAGTGGCATGAGATCAGTGAGCTCATAAGGACGTAGCAAGACACCTGTAACAGAGCAATGAAAAGGCTTCAAGAATTAATATTTATGGAGAAAATCATGATTTAAAAAAAAAAGTATAAGACTATCCTGTTAAACACCGTTATTTATATGAACTGATTAATCTAGATAGATACTTTATTGATCCCACAAGTGTTACAGCAGCAGTAATTCTAGCAGCAACAGAATTCTAGCACTGAAGTAATAAAAAAAATAGTATAATCGACAATAAAAAGAACATAGTTAAAAGTACCACAATGCTGACATAAACCAGTCAACATTTGGGAAATGTAAGAGAAACACTGCCATAAACTAACACATTACAATTACTCCAACATATGACCCCAAATCCAAAGCAAACTACAATTTGATTAAGTTACTTGGCGGTCCAGTAGTCCTGCATTTCACTTTCTAGTTCAGTAAAGTTTTGCTGTTAATAGACAAACCTTGGAGCTCCTTCAGCTTGGTTTAAATGTTTCCCTAAAACTGTAACACTAAGGTCTGCCAAGTTCAAGAGCATGATACTTTGACATATATAGCACACAATTAATGTGGATCTGTGAGACAGTTTTATAGGGTCTGTGGTAGTAAGAAAAATTAATGCAGTTCTGATCACCGCAGAGTCAAAACTTACTGTCGAGTACATCTGCAATGGCACTGCAGTCTTCGTATTGTTCCTTTTTAAAGAACTCTAGCGCCAAAAACAAATAATAATCTAAGAGCCAGCGGTTCACGACGCACTCAGTTTGGAGACTGTTTCCATTTTCTTTTGTCGCCATATCCACAGAAGGCAGCGGGTTTATTGATCTCCGAGTTGTTTAGCTTGTCAGGCAGCGCTTCATTACGATCCTTTAGTGCCAAAACTCCGCAAAAACGTAAGAAAATACACACAAACTGTTCATATAGGCCAAAACTTAGATCACACAATTCAAGAATACAATATATGATAAAACCCTACAGACTGCACTCTTTGAAACGAGTCAATTTAGATTAAAAAAGGTAACGCTGTCGCATTTCATCTTATTCTCTGAGCGCAACGGCAGATCGTACACTCGCAAAACATCGTGCTGCCACACACTGGACGGGAGGGAGCATTGCACTTTCAAAGTTCAAGATTCCGCTTTGAGTTTAAATTTTAGCTTAACCCTGTAACTACCCGACCAAGAAAAAAAAGCTTTCATTCCGTGCTCATTTGGGTCCAAATTCTTTTCATCCTTATTTATTCAGCCAAGCACACGCACAGTCCTCTCTATCTAGCCACGAAAGGACATGCCCCTGTCCAATAAATAGCAATTAATGATTATAGAGTATTTATTTGCGGTTTGCTCTTTAAGTTGTTTGACATGGCAATGAAAATGACAGCAAAGAAACACGGTTTCACAGAATGTGAAACTGAAACATTCACTGGAGAAGTGGAGAAAAGGAAATGTGTTTATTTTGCAGTGTCACTTCTGGATTCCCAAAATTTATTCAAGATAAAGGCGACACTGGAAGTGAAGACTAAAGAACCCTAAACAACAGAGAGGCAAAGAAAACATGTCGGTTCACATAAGTCGACTGTTTTGCACAGGCACGTGTTTTTAACCAGCATTACTAATAATCTCAAGAAGATTATTAGATTATTTAAAAAAAAAACAAAAAACTAATTAATCTCAAGAAGAAGCCCGATGTTTAGTACACCATTATTTGCAATAAAGTATGAATAATAAATTGTACATTTTAAAATAGTTTTGTACTTGTAAACAGAAAAGGGCTCTCGCTTGCCTTATTTCATCTCCAGCTCATTGCACCAGCACCAGGCTTGACTTAGACTTTAAAACAAAAACTGTTGTACTCTCGAGTATTCATGATCTCCACATATTCTCACCATTCTTTTTCTACAAATGGTTTGTGTGTGGGAGGAGGTGTATTTGTTAAAATTGCAATAACGTATATTAATTCACTTAAGCTGTTATTACTAAAGCTGCTTTGTATATGCCAAATCCATCTGCAGCAGTTACATGGTGGAGTTGGTAAACATTTGTGTGGCGTCCTGCTGGGGAAACTGAACTCATGACAGATGTGATGTTTTCTTCAGTGCCATTTAGTCCCAATAGCATCCTGAATGGATCCACTCATGTACTAAAAAGCAGATTAATACTAGTTTAACTAGTTATATAACTAGTTAAACTAGATTTTGAGCTTTGTCCTTGTTTACGAAAGGGACTTATTTGTGTTAGATGCTACTTAGTGCATTTTAATTCTCAGAGTTCATGAGGATCGAGGACACATTAACAAAGATGCAGAAACGAGTGGACTGTCAAAATTTTTTATTTTCAACAGTAATATTGACTGAAATTCACACATTTTCATAATTTAGCTGCTTGCTTTCAATAAACATTTTGAGTTGGCGTGATGGATCAAAGCGCCTACTCGAGGAGCAGCTTTTACGTCCAGGGACTAAAACAAACCACCCGTCTAATGACTGACTTCTGCCATCTGCAGAATTTCCTGGTCTGTCCCCTCCCCGCTG
>JAVDPK010000820.1:133865-145727 GCA_034780415.1 Cichlasoma orientale | reverse complement strand
CCCAACCGGTCTCAGCAGATGGCTGCCCCTCCCTGAGCCTGGTTCTGATGGAGGTTTCTTCCTGTTAAAAGGGAGTTCTTCCTCCCCACTGTCACTGAGAAGTTACCTGTAATATTAGAAACTTTCTTTCTTCACATTTAGCTGTGGAAAGAAATTCTGCCTGTAAGCTTTGGGAGGGTTAAATATTCTATGAAAAGCAGAATTACGCTGATCACTGTTAATCATTGGGAGACTGTGATTGTTTTATTTCATCGTTGTAAAGACAAAGTGCATTTTTATAGATTTCAAAGTCAATTTGTACTTTTTTTCCTAGTTTCTATTCTAATGGCCAGCAGGGGGCAGCACCTCAGGTAGCTGGTTGTACAGAAGTCTATGGGAAAATAAGCATACTGCTCACCTAACATATGACCTTAGTAAACATGTAACTGGTGAGTTTACAGACATTTTCGGGTTTTTCCACCATAGAAATATTGTTGGCTGTGAAAACAGGCTCTGAAGCCAGACTGTAGCAGATTGTGTTCACGAGTGAAGCTGCAAACAGCAAAATGCCAATCAGAGCCAGAAATAAACGTGTGCACACATGTGCTACGTATGCATGTGTACACACACACCCCGGAGTCCACGAAGGACCTCCAACCAGCCCACATATAAAGCCTGATGTGATGTTGGTGCGCTGATCTAAATGCATGGCTCAGGTAGGCACTGCATGTTTGAAATGTGTGTACAAATGAATTATTGAAGTACTTTAGCACAACTGTGATGCTTTAAGAGCTTTTAGCTGCCCTCTGCATTCAGACACAGCTGATAAACACACTGTAGAAAATCAGATAACAGCCAGTGTTGAATGTGTTGATATGAAATAGTAACAGATATGTGAGATCTGCTTAATTTGATCCAGTTTTTTTCTGTTTCAGGACATGTTTCACTTTCTGTAAGTCTTTGATGCAGAGTCTGCTGGATGAAGCGTTCATTCGTTAAAAGAATGTGTGATTTAAAACAAACATCTCATTTAGTGAGTAATGTCTTCACAAAGGTAAATATTTATCGTATGATGTTAGTTATGAAAACCTTTAAACGTTCGTTGTCTCCTGCATGTTAGCTGCTTGGTTATACTGCCTTCACCTTTACTTGCAGATGAGAGTGCACTGATTTCCATCTGTGAGGTTGATGTCCGGATCCTCGGCCTTGGGTGACTCATTTTTTTCCAAATTAAAGTGAACTGGAAAATAAAAATGAAAACTAAAATAACTGATCCCAACAGCAGCAATAAGGAACGTCTTGAACCGGACTGCTGACTTTGAAAAAGTACACTGAGTAGGATAAAGTGGGAATGGTCATGGATCAGGCTGTTGTTGGGTCCTCACACACTAAATGTAATGTAAAAGCTTTTAAACAGATCTAACAGCGATTCCCTTTAAAGTTACCATGTCTTCATTCATTGATAGGGAAAAACATTCATGTATTTGTCATTAACATGTGATATATTTACAGCCGTGTTTCTCTTATGTTAGCCTGCAAGACATGAGCGTGCCGTCCACCAATGAGACCGCGGTCGTAAACGATCGAGACACTTTCACCAAAGCTGTGTTCAAGAATGTGATCGTTGTGGTTCTCTGCATCTCCATCAACTACATCAATATAGCACTTATTCAAACCTTCTGCAAACACCAGGTATGATGTACCTTTAATCAGGCACCATAAATAAGAACAAAGAAATATGATGAATGTTACTGCTCCCCGTGTCTGCGCGGGTTTTCTCCAGCTTCCTCCCACAGTCCAAAGACATGCAGTCAGTGTATGCATATATATATATATACATGAATGAGTATTATAACTACAATCTGCACAACTGAATTTTTACTGTTTTTAAGGACCTGTTTGGATTGATTGGTTTTATTAGCAGGATTAGGGGAAAAGTGACGGCTGGATTTCCTTTACCACTGTGATATAAATGTATGGACCCAGGAAAGATTCACACTGATCTGAGCTGTGTACCACAACACTGCCTTTGAGAGAAATCAGCGCGTCTCTCTGGGATCTCATTTACAGCAGCAGATACAGCAGGTCTTTGGTCCTTTATTGATTATTTCTGCTGCTTTTCTTCTCTTTTCTGTGCTTTTGTTTCCACTCTTCAGATCTTCTACATGAACCCTCGGTACATCCTGTTTTTCCACCTGGTGCTCAACGATATGATCCAAGTAACACTTAGCACCATGATGTTCGTCACCAGCTACATCATCTTCCAGATAAATGTCTCCGTTTGCTGTGTCCTCATCCTGCTCACTCTTTTTGCCACTGAGAACACCCCTCTAAATCTGGCTTGCATGGCAGTGGAATGCTACATCGCCATCTGCATCCCCCTTCGCCACGTCCAAATTTGCACCATGAAAAGGACATTAATGTTGATTGGTTTGATCTGGATGACCAGCATGCTGTCTGTTCTTCCTGATCTCTTCATCAGCTTGGCCACAGAGCCACTGGCTTTCTTTCACTCCCGCGTGTTTTGCCTCAGAGAAACGGTCTTTCGAAATCCCCACATCATCAAGAAGCGGGATATTACCTACACAGTCTATCTGGTTATTGTCTGGTTCGTTATCTTCTTTACTTACTTCAAAATCCTGTTCACTGCAAAAACAGCGAGCCAAGACGCTACGAAGGCCAGAAATACGATCCTTCTCCATGGTTTCCAGGTGTTGTTGTGTATGTCAATATATGCAGAACCCCTGCTGAGGCAGGCCCTGCAGCAGTGGTTCCCTAAAAACTATTCAGATTCCCTTTTTGCTTGTTATATTCTTTTCCAGATTCTGCCACGAGCAATTAGTCCAATTGTCTATGGAGTAAGAGACAAAACATACAGGAAGTACCTGAAAAGGTATCTGTTGTGTAACGTGAGCCCGTAGTTGGCATGGAGGACTTTTGTTTAAGAATTATTACACATACTTCAACTGATATGTAACAATCAGGGCTTGGTATACATGTCAACACTATTTTGAAACTAAATAAAGACGGATGTAGTCACACGTTGGTTTCTGGACTCAACATTTTTTAACATATTGGTTACTTTGTAAAAGAAAAACATCATAAAGGTTATTAGTAAGGCCAGCATTTTTATTTTGTCTTTTGTGGTTTTCAGGATCCTTCAAAGCACTTTAAACACTAAACTCATCACCCATTGGTGTGAATGGGGGTGCTGGAAGAGAGCGCTCCCACCAGGATAGAATCTGCTATAGCAGGACAAAGGGAGTCTCTAATAACTGGATATTCATTGATTTACAGAAATCTGGGAACCTGACATCTAGTCTGCTCACTCAGCCAGATCATATCTGGGCTAGGACCTCCATGTTACCAGCCATTGTTTATGAATGCAGATTAAAAACTATTAGGCATTGTTAGTTGATAGTGACTCGTTCTTAGACTGGATTTTGGCAAATGCAATCAAAGCCTACACAAATGGTTGGCCAATAGAACTCGATTAAAAATATAAACCATAAAGTTTCTGCTCCCAAAAATCTGGTCATTAGATCCCCTCGCTGTAGGGATCAGAGTTTTATTATTGCTTTAATGTGTACTGAGGTGTGAAGGAGCTCTGAGCCGCATCCTTCACTATAGGTGATGAATCATTTTATATCTTTGATATTGCCTGAAGACTTTGATATCTTGTTAAACCATATTTCAATAAATGAAATATGGAGTATTTGATTTAACACATTTAAATGTATTTAAGGTGTAGATGGTTTTAAAGTAGTTTGTTTTGGCATTTATTAACCCTCATCTCTTCCAAGGTCCATTTCTGATTGGCGGGCGGGGGGTCATGAAGCATGCACATGAGGATGCTCCACCTGACTTCCATTCTTAATCAACTGATTGGACTGAACCATGGAGTGTGGAAGGCAGGGAAGGGGGTTCTTTTGTCATGAGGATTTTGTTAAAATGTTTCCATTATTATTTAAATTTGCTATAGTTTTTGTTGGGATGCTCATGTTGTTCCTTTCATGGTTTAATACAGGCAGCTTATGAGATATCATGCAAATAATTGTAAATATCTTTGTGAATGACTCCCCCATAGTTACGAGGAAGGAAAACTATAAATAGAGGGTTTCTCTGGAGTTGCTGCTAGGTGTGTGATGGAGTGTGCTGTTTTTGGTATAGTTGTCAGTAAAAGAAAGACAGCTCTGGATATTTGAGTCACCTCTTGTTTGATTTTATCTCATGTACCTCAAGCCATGTGGCTGCCATCCTGAAAAGGGTTGTTTTTCAGCAAAACCCCCACATGAGGTATGTAAAAGGGTACTGGCTAATGAACAAGGTTAGACTGAAGATGCAGCAGAATATTGAACTTTAGAACCTCTAAAAAGTTAAATTACAATACTGTGAGCCCTTTAGCCAACATGGCAAACTACTCAGCCAGGCATGCAGGTGCTTAAGCATGCTGGGTTAAGTGCATGGGTATTTGTGGTGTTGTTGGTCCTTTGACCCCTGCAGTGGAGTGAATTCCATTGGAGGATTGCATCATGCAAGTACATATCCCTATCTTCTACACTGAATTCTCACCAAGGATGCACAAATACTAATACAGGTAGAAGATAATGTTTTGTTTTTTTTTCAGAATTGGCAACGCCATGAATTTTATTTCCCTGGTTTTGATTCAAGATTCACATGTAGTTGCAAGGTTCAACAGAAATGAATGTTGCACCTGGGATGAGGCACTGCAAATAAAGCTTAAAAACAATCTAATTAAAATATAAATATAACAAAGACAACAATAAGGCCAGCAGCCAGTGGCATTCATACTGAGTAACTGAGCCTAAGTGTTGAAGTGCATATGCTGTACTGTGCAATTAAGACTGTGCAAAACAAGAATGGGGTAAATGTTCAGAGGGTCTCTGAGTAGTTTATGGGAAGAAGCTGAGCTCAGCTTCTCCACCAGTAGAGTTATAGTATTAAACTGAAGTCGGTGAAGCGGACTCTGACGTAGGTGTCTTTAATCAGACGTAGGTCGACAGATATGACTGCCCCTCCCTGAGCCTGGTTCTGATGGTTTCTTCCTGTTCCTTCCCACTGTCACCAAGTGCTGCTCATGGGGGGGTCGTTTTGACTGTTTCTCTGTAATTATTGTAGGGTCTTTACCTACAATATAAAGCACCTTGAGGTGATTGTTATGATTTGACACTATAAATAAAACTGAATTTATTCTCCAGGTGGGTTAGGATGAGGTGGAGTGTGGTGGAGGTGACATCCTCAGTGGAACGATTTACCTTGTAGGCAAACTGTAAGGGGTCCAGGAAGGCAGGATTGTAGTCAGAGTGGAAGCCTTGCCACAGCCGCCAGGGTCCACACCACCCCTTTGCCTCCCTAATGCTGTGACAGGTTGCTCCTAACAGTCTGTATGCTGCTACATCTCCTGACGTGAATCTGTGTTTCTGGCTCTCGGCAGCACTCTTCTGCACACATCCAGGGTTTGTCAGTTACAGCACTTGTAGGTTTTGACTGTTATGCCATCAGTACATTTATCAGTGTAGCTGATAACTGACTCAGCGTATTCCTCCAGGTCACGTCCCTGTCATTTGTGGCCTCCTCCTTGAAGATGTCACTGAGTTGTCTCAAATCGTTGGTCCAGTGTGGGAATAGTATTCTGTGACCAGACTGACTTTTCTAATAGCAGGTCTATCTTTTCACCCTGGGTCTGTAGATGGGCATAAGCAGGACTGGTAGATGGTCAGAGCTGCCAACATGAGGGAGGGGCGGCCTTGTACGAGTCGCTAACAATCGAGTACATCAGGTATAATGTGTTGCTGCCCCTTGTTGCAAAGTCCACATGTTGATAGAATTTTGGCAGGACAGATTTGAGACTGGCCTGACTAAAATCCTGCCCTACTATGAAGAAAGCGTCTGGGTGAGCCCCCTGCTGTGCGCTGATGTACAGCTCCTCCACAGATGATGACCGCCATAAAAGCTTGTGTCCAAAACTAACAGTATTGATACCTACCAGTATAATTTGTTTTTTGTAGTGTTAAACCACCAGTATGCACCAGCGCTTTAATGAAAATTATATTTTTAATGCTAAAATTTAATTGCTGTTATCGTGAATTTTCAAATGTACTGTTTTTCAGCTTTTTTGTGAAACACATCATCTTTGGCTAACATGCCAACATTAAAGTTACTTACCTGCATTCCTGAGCAGAGGAAAGAGTTTCAGAGGTTGAATCATGTTGTGACTGAAGGCCAGCGTGCTGGCTCAAATTTGGGTACAAAAATGTGAATTCATTTGATATTTGCCTAATATGATTAAAAAAAACATTTGTTGTTTTTATGACCGTAGTTTTAATAAAATTCACTCAACACTGTGCATACAGTGCTAGCATATTATAGGGCTACCCATGCATGTACATGGAGCGTCTGATCCTGTGCACACACCCAGGGAATCAGTCACCACCTCCCTCTATAAGATCTGAGATTCTCTGCAGCCACATGTTGGTGTTACGATGCAACCAGGTAAGGACCACCTCAAACTACACTTTCTCTGAACTCTGATCTACTCACCTGATTTTATTTCAAATACATTGCCATGATGTGTGTATAAATGTACTTTGTACAGACCTGTTTGGGCTCTCTAGAAACTGATTTTTTTTTAATGCGTTTATAAATAAATGGATTTGACAATTTGAAAAACAGCTTTAACTGATAAACACTAAAGTGCTAAAAAAGCTACACATTATTTTACAAAGTTCATAAAGGATTTAATGAAACAATAATCCAAATGAGATGCAGTAAATGCATGTAGTCCCTTCCATTATCGAACATCAGTTGCATCCATTAAAGTTCTCATTAGTGATATGTTTACTCTGTTTCAGAAGTTAAGTTGCTGGTGTTACTGCAGGATCTTAAAGTAAAAAGTGCAGTAATGAGAGTTTTTGATTTGTAAAGTAAGAACGTTTAATATATAACAAGTTCTGCAATGTAAAACAACGTGGCAAACAATGAGTTGTAATAATGCCAGTGCTACATGTGTGTCTTTTGGGGGCTTAGAATATCAGATTATGGGTGTCAGTTTAGCTCACAGGGTGAGCAGGTGAGCTCGACTCTGACCCGAGGCCCTTTGCTTCCCCGCTCTCTCGCTCACCTCATTCCATCCACTCTTCACTGAGCCATCCAATAAACACAAACTGGACTATAAGGAGTTATAATGAATAGTTTTTCTAGGTGTTTAATGGTTTTATGACCCCCCCAATCTCCTGACATGATTATGCAAGAAACAAAAATATACTGATTAAGTTGATTAAAGATTAGAAAACGGAGGATTTGAGCAGCCTAAAGGCCGTCAGGTTTACTGATTTTTATTCTTTGGTTAAAATGTTCATGTACGTTTTTCTATATTCATATTAGAAAAGGGAGAATTCATATCTGATTTCGGTATTGCTATTATTTTTAATAACATTCAAAGTGCCCATATCTGCAACTCAAAGGCTCTATATCTGAAGTTTGTTTTGATTTAGAATTTATTTTTAGGAGTTTTATGTAAATGTTTTATGCTCTGCTGTCTTTTAGTAAAGAATTGTGAAGAAGGGTTTGTTCTTATAAAATCCTTTGGTGTATTCTGTAATCTTTGGCAGGTCAGCTGACTCGTAAAACTTTAATTTTTTCATAGGTAGAAACTTCCTCATTTAACACCATGCTTAACCTTTAATATTTAAAAGTAATGATCTATGTACATATAGGTAACTGCAGTTGTTTAATGCCTGATGGTTGGACGTTTTCACCACCTCGGTGCACTTTCACTTTATTTTCCATAAAGGATGAAATGCCACCTTTACCACTGCAATCACAAATTTAGGATCTGATATTGTAATAACCCTAATGACGCATGCTTTATTTTAATGCACTTGTGAAGTTCTCTGTATCATTATTACTATGATGTAAATATTTATGACTTAAACTAAATATCATTTCTTTTCAGCTTTCAAAGGATGAATATGTCTTCTGCCAACGTGACTGTAGTCTTACAGTATCGAGACTCCTTCGCTAAAGCTGTGACCAAGAACGTGATTGTTGTGATCCTCGGCATCTCCATCAGCTACATCAATGCTAACCTTATTTACACCTTCTGCAAAAACCAGGTCTGGTACTCATCCTTTCACGACCACGTATATAATCAAGCACAAAACTCCGACTCGGATGCAAATCTTCGGCAGTCTGGTGACTTATGCCACTGCCACAACATCTAAAATATCTTCTTTCCAATGTATTTATTTTATTCACCTTTTGTTTAACCACAAAGTCCCCCTGAGATCAAAACGCTGTCTTTCTGTTCTCCTCCAGATTTTCTACACGAATCCCCGCTATATCCTCTTTATTCACCTGGTGATCAACGACATGGTCCAAGTGACGCTGACCACCATACTGTTCGTAATCAGCTACACCATCTACAAACTCAATGTCTCCGTCTGTTGCATCTTCATGCTGCTTGCTCTCTTCACCACTGAAAACTCCCCACTGAACCTAGCTTGCATGGCAGTGGAGTGCTACATAGCCATCTGCTTCCCCTTGCGCCACATTCAGATTTGCACCGTCCAAAGAACATTAATCTTGATTGGTTTAATTTGGATGACCACCATGTTGTCTGTACTTCCTGATCTGTTCATCACCTTGGCCACAGAACCATTGGATTTCTTTCATTCCCAAGTGTTTTGCCTCAGAAACACAGTCTTCCCAAATCCGCTCATCACCAAGAAGAGGGATGTCACATACGCAGTGTTTCTAGTTATCGTTTGGCTCACTATCATTTACGCTTACTTCAAGATCCTGTTCACTGCAACAACAGCAAGCAAAGATGGCAGGAAAGCCAAAAACACAATCCTCCTGCACGGGTTTCAGCTGCTGCTCTGCATGGCAACATACGCCGCCCCTCACTTAACAAATGCTCTGCAGGGATGGTTCCCTAAGAATTACACTGATTCCCTGTTTGTGATCTATATTATAGTGCAAATCCTGCCGCGATCCATTAGCCCCATTATCTATGGCGTACGTGACAAGACTTTTAGGAAGTTCTTGAAAGGGAATCTGCTGTGTAAAGTCACTGCACATGAGTCAGACCACCATAATAAGTAAAACATAAAGCAGTGGATATCTTGGCCCCCTCAGCCTGTGCATTCCCCGCTTTGGCACTATTCAGTTCATTCAGCCATGTTGCAAATAACATGAACATCTGCTAAAAACACAGCGACATGATAATTATGTATTAAATAATTGTGAAACTAAGCTTGTTAATTTGTATATAGAATATGTGCAGAGGGTACAACTATTCAGTTGTCTTGATTTAGAGACTTTTAAATGGATTAAAAGATCTTTGAAATTATAAACAATGTTATGTATGTTCCTGTAAATACATGTTTTCTGTTTTTCAGTTCATTTGGATCCACACTTAAAATTTCCATGTTCTTTTGATAACATCATGCCTGTGCCTTTTAAAAATATAGTTTTAGCTCAATTTATTAATAATTAAAATACCTTATTAAAGAGCTTTTGTAAAATGTTGAGAATCAGCCATCAAAACTGTCGGGTCAGTTATAAATCCATATGCCTTGTGGGCCCAAACAGTCCAAAATCTTTTTATGACACTTTTTTGGCTGGGCACCTATTTCTGTGTATTACTTAGATCATATGGAACAGTTAGTCTTTAAAGCTGAAGTCCATGAACATGTACAATGTCAGGGATAAAGTTCATTATAAACAAATCAAATCTGACGTAAACAGTCCAGAGTGGAAAAGTTAGTGAACTCTATGCTAACAACTTCTCCAAATGCAACTTTGACTTAAGTGTGTAAGAAGAAAGAATTACTGTGGGTTATAGCAGTCTTACACGCCTCTCTGCTGCTTCTCTCCTCCTGCCATCCCCCCCCAAAACCCCATCCCCATAGAGACGGTGCCTGCTCCCAGACCACCAAAAAACAAACCTAAAATCAGCAAAAAACTGCAGGCACAGCAGGGACTAGTGCTGAGCCCCCATGAGGTGAGACGGACCCTGCAGCACATCAACCCCAAAAAGGCTATTGGACCTGACGGAGTTCCAGGATGGGTTCTGAAGCACTGTGCAGGGGAGCTGGCAGCAGTGCTCAAAGACCTGTTTAACATCTCCCTGGAGTAGGACTCCGTCCCCACGTGCCTCAAGTCAGCAACAATCATCCCTGCGCCAAAACAATCAGCCATCAGGTCTCTCAATGACTTTCGGCCAGTGGCCCTCACACCGGTGGTGATGAAGTGCTTCGAGTGACTCATCCTGGGTCACTTGGCTTAACATTCTGCCCTGACCCACCTAGACCAGTGAGATAGCTATGTGCGGATGCTATTCATTGATTATACTCCGCCTTAAACACCATCTCCCCCATAAACTCACCACCAAATTGAACCTCCTGAGGCTCAACACTCAACACTGAGCAGCTGGGTCCTGGACTTCCTCACCAGTAGACCACAGACTGTGCGCATGGGGGAGCGGGTGTCCTCCAGCATCACCCTGAACATTGGCACGCCACAGGGCTGTGTGTTGAGCCCCTTCCTTTTCTCTTGCTATACAAGGCTGCAAACCCACCCATGAGACCAACGTCATCATAAAGTTTGCAGATAACACCATAGTGGTACGCAGCATCCTACTTCCCACTGTCGCCAAGTGCTTGCTCATAGGGGGTTGTTTTGACTGTTGGGTTTTCTCTGTACAATACAAAGCGCCTTGAGGTGACTGTTTGAATTGATTACATCCAGCGATGAGACTGCCTACAAATCAGAGGTCGAGAACCTAGAGAGCTGGAGCCGAGAAAACAACTTGATCCTCAAGGCAGCAAAGACGAAGGAGCTGATCCTGGACTTCAGGAGACTGAAGTCACCCGATCACAATCAGTGGTGAGAGAGTGGAGGCCATGCAGAGCATCAAGTACCTCGGGGTCAACATCAGCCACGACATGACCTGGACCGTGAACACCACAGTGACTGTCAAGAAAGGTCTCCAGAGGCTTCACTTCCTGAGGTGCTTGAAGGGAGCGTGTCTCCCACAACAGCTACTGGTGAGCTGATACAGGTCAGCCATTGAGTCCGTCCTTACATCCTGTATCTCAGTGTGGTACTCTGGCTGCACTGTAGACAACAGGAAAGCTCTCCAGCGCATTATCAAGACTGCTGAGAGGATCACCAGCACCCAGCTCCCCAAACTAGGGGACATATACAGGACCTGCTGCACCAGGCGGGTCACAGCCATGATCAGGGACAGCACACACCCCGGACACTGCCTCTTCACACCCCTGCCTTCTGGGAGACGCTACAGGACACTGTACGCCCGGACAACAAGACTGAAAAACAGCTTTTACAGCTAGCTGGTATCTCTCAACCTCATGCACTACCTCAGGCTCCTTCCCCACCAGAGAGGTGACATTCCATGTCCCCATAGCCAGTCTCAGTAGCCGAGGATCAGTCCGCCAGGGCCTCTTCCCTTGGCCACCGCCCAACACACACTGCACCCGACGCCTACGATGCCTCCTGCGGATGGTGGGCCTACAGGAGGGCGGGCCCATGTCTTCTCTTCAGGCTGCGCCTGGCTGGGCACCACGGGTTAATGCCCGGCCACAAGACGCTCTCCCTCAAGCTTCCTCCCCAGGCCTGGTACCAGGGTGGGGCTCAGGTAACCCTATCCCAGGCAGGGTAAACTGTTCCCTTGTTGATATTTCCACAGGGGTCGTCTGAAACGCTCTTTGTCTGGCTCCTCACCCAGGACCAATTAGCCATGGGAGACCCTAGCATGGGAAACTTTTAATCTAACTTAGTTACTTCTAAAATTAAATAATCAGTAAAGTAACTAAGTTACTTTTTAAAGGAGTAATC
>JAVDPK010000820.1:114140-125056 GCA_034780415.1 Cichlasoma orientale | reverse complement strand
ACGGGATGGGGTCGCTGTCATTTGTGCATGTGGGCAGTTTTCAGGTTTGTTCCCTCTGATATTAGAAAAAATGAAAGATGATAAAACAAAGTGAAGTTAAACATAAAGGTCTGATGAACTGAAGAGAAACAGCATGTGTGAAATTAAGTGAATAAAAATATGAAAGACTGTTAGCAGTAATTTTGTTCGTGAAGTAAAATATTGGCAGCTAAAAGGTGCAGTGACTACAGACTGTATATCAAAGACAGAAGGAGCCTCGGTGGAAACATTCGAATGATTTAAACTCCGGAAAACTGAACGGAAAACCCGAGCAGAGGTGAACACGGTCAGCCTGCGTGCCGACATCAGTGCGTCCGTTACAAACTTACAGCTTTAGGTTTGCGATCCACCTGTGATCCACCGTCTCTCTATAAAGACACTGATGCCACTCTGTGCTTAACCGTGAGATTCAGGCGCACCTGACTAACGTGGGAACGTGCTGTGAAACCTCGTGTGAAAATGGAGAATGGTAATTATTACACAGTGTATTATAGTATTAAAGTAAACATGATGTTCATATAAATCTATCCAGTGGTTAAACAGATGTTTCAGTCTGGCTCAAAGTGGTTCTCAGAGACCACAAGACTTCCTCTCTGCTGTGCTCCTATCAGAGGGCACGAAAGGCGATGATGCAGCCTTTACACTGAGACCCAGCACAGCAGGGGGTCATTTTCTGCAGCACAGCTAAATGTTTCTGAGGAGTTACACCTTTGGGTCACATCCGAAAGTTAAATCCACGGGTTCTTACAGATACAGTAGATGATATTGATAGTTTCCTACAGGCCGGTCTGGAGATGCAATCAGGCGCTGATCTTTGTGAAAGATGAACGGCTCTGTTTGCAGGTACATGGATCAAACTGTCATTTAAAATCAGCTGTGATGCTGCAGACAGACAGCGCTGCGTTTGACGAGCTGCTCTGAGCAGCTGAGCTAACATCACCTTCACCTCAGCTGATTTACATCTTTTTTCATCTCTTTGCATCATTACATCTGCTGAAGCTCTAGTGTTAGTTCAAATATGCTGGTCACACAGAAAAAAGTAGTATAAATATTATAAAGCCAGAAAGATGATAAAGCAGAAAGTTTCATATTAAAACAGGAAATGAAGAATAACCAAAACTTGACATCATGGGAAACATGAAGTTTAACAATAAAGCAGACTGAGGAGGGCAACAAAGGAAACACCTCTCCATGTAACACACACACACACACACACACACACACACACACACACACTTAAACTGTTGAAACTTCCTGAGGATCAGGTTTGGGTGAACTGGCCCTTTAAATGTCACCTCTCCACCAAACAGGATCTTTAAAACGTTCTGCAGCTCAGCTTGTGTTTCACATAAAGGATGCAGGTGCAGGTTTTCTTCCTCTCCGCGAGCGTCACAGAGATCCTGCCTCGTCGAGTCGGGCTGAAAGATGTTACCTGTCCGGAAGTATGAAGAGAAACTCAGAGTTTTTACCATGATGTGAAAAAGGCTCAGCATGACGCTGCTGAGGAATCTCTGCGCTCAGCGTGGTGACAGAGGGCGTTCAGGACTTTGGGAGAAACAGGTAATGAGTTACTGCTCATAACATGAAGGGAACGCTCGATCAGAGCAGAATGCAGTTGCGCTTCAGTTAGGAAGTAAAAACCACTCAATCTATTTAAGCTGCTTTGGTGCAAATCAAAATGACTGGAGAGGCAACAAGACACCCCCAGAAAGGGTTCACAGGTGCCCTCTTTACCTCGGTCTGCAGCTCAGTACAGCTGCACAGGTGGTCCAGCTCCTCCTGGATGACACCCATCCAGGTGCCGTCAGAGGAGATTAGGAATGAATGGGGATAAATAGCTAAACGAGACATTTTCACCTGCATTTGACAAAAATAAAAATTCCACATTTTAATTTTACTTTGTGCAAATAAGACCTTGAAGCATGGTTATGAACATGTTTGTCTTTTTCAGCCTCGCAGAGGAACGTTCACCCAGGATTTGGTGTTTTCTGACCTCACACACACACACACACACTTCCCCCTGTGGGGACAAACAGCCGCTCACAGACCGAAGGACAGAGATCAGATTCGTGGTCGGCCGATTAAAAATTCATCTCTGCTATTTTGGCCGACAGAAGTCTCGCCGAGGAAACAAGAGGAAGGAGGCGTGCTTAAAAAGTTTGGGCGTCTGTGACGGATCTGACGGGACGAGGACAGTGAGGAGCCCTCCAGTCACAGCTGAGGATGAAGAGCAAACTCAAACGTCTCATAATTCATCAGATATGAGATCCAGATTTGCGTGATCAAAGTTTCTGTTCATCTTTCATGTACACTCACCAGCCACTTTGTTAGGTACACCTGTTCCACTGCTTAGACACAAATATCTGATCAGTCACAGCAACTCAGTGCATCCATGTAGACGCGGTCCAGACGACCTGCTGAAGCTCAGACGGAGCATCAGAAAAGATCTCAGTGAGTGAACCTGGCCCGCTCAGGAACTGCTCACACAGAACCGCCCTGAAGAAGAGGAAACATCCAGTGAGCAGCAGCTCTGCGGATGGAAATGCCTCGCTGCTGTCGGGGGGGGGGGCTTCAAGCTGACGGGAAGCCAACAGTAACTCAAATAAGCACTCGTTATAACCAAGGTGTGCAGAGGAGCATCTCTGAATGTGCAACATGTTAAATGTTGCAGCAGAAGACCACACCGGCTGCCCCTCCGGTCAGCTAAGAACAGCAAACTGAGACTGCAGTTCACACAGACTCACCAAGACCAGACAGAAGACTGGAAAATGCTGCCTGGTCTCAATTTTTACGTTCAGATTTGGGGTCAGAATTTGGCGTGAACAGCATGAAATCAGGGATCCATCCTGGCTCCTCTCAGCAGATCAGGATGCTGCTGTGAAGGTTTGCTGGGCTCCAACTGAGCATCATTTAAACTCCACAGCCTCTGAGCATCGCTGCTGACCACGTCCATGCCTTTATGACCACACGTCACAAAGCTCACATCATTTATGCTACAGTATAAAGCGCCTTGAGGCGACTGTTGTGATTTGGTGCTTTATAAATAAAACTGAATTGAATCATCTCAGACTGGTTTCCTGAACATGACGGTGAGCTCACTGCACTCAAACAGCCTCCGGACATCAATCCCACAGAGCGCCTCTGAGACGAGGTGGAACGGCAGTCACAGCGCGGCTGACGTGCAATCAGCAGCGACTGCGATGATGTCAGCATGCAGCCGAGTTTCAGAGATGTGTTCCCTGCACCCTGATAAGGCAGCTCTGAAAGAAAGGAGGGTTCCACCTGGAATCAGAAAGCTGTAACTAATAAAGTGTCAGCTGAGTGTAAACTGTTACATTTGATTGCACAAATTTATATATGGACAAAAGGAAAAACAAACTTTGTGTTGCTTTAGTTTTATTTCTTTGTTAGACAAGCAAACAAAAACATCTAAAACACAAAGAGCAGTGATGTCAGAGGTGAGGCAGACGCCACTGAGGAGCATGCTCAGAGAAACAGAAGTCTGGGAGCTTTCAGAGTAACAGGAACAAGGAGGCGGTTTGTCTAAATCATCCAATCAGGCGCTGATGAGCTAAGGCAGCATTCTGAGCTCTCTGGTTTTCTTCGTTCATTTAGTCGCGTTTGCAGGCACTTTTTTGTTTGACCCTCATTAAAATGTTTGTTATTGTGCTTGGATATGGAGCTGAAATTAAATAACATAAAACACCTGCGAACACGACCAAACTGAAGAAAGCAACGCTTGCTACAGATGTGCCAGAGAAATGGATTAAACACCACAGAGTCAATAATTACTACAGTTACACATGAATCAGTTTGTTTCAGTGAGAACTAAACGCTGAAATGTTGCTTCACTGCAGCAGCTCAGGAAGTGTGAACGTTTTGCTGCTCCTTAAACTCACGCAGGAAAAATGAGGTGCGGAGCTTTGAACTGACCTTGACCAAAAATAAAGCTGCAAATGCTTTCAGACGTTTGTTTCTCCAAACTCTCCAGTGCACAAAGAAAAAGGCTCCAAACTTTCGATCGGAAACAGAACGAGGCGCTCTGCTTCTCCAGTGACTTCGACTTAACAGCAACTCGTGCATCCAACGCCGCGCTGATCAGCAGCTTTGATTTTACACATCTGATCCAAAGCAGTTGGTATATTGTGAAAAGCATCCGAGGCTGGACAGAAACAAGCCTGTGACACAGCAGGAAATGAACTCATGAGTCATTATCTTACACAGAACACACACACAGGAAGCTTAAAGGAGCAGTTCAAACAAATCCACACATTTCTCCTCAGGCCTGCTGTGTATCGGTTTGGTGAGTTTGGAGCTGCGCAGACGGGGGCTGAGAAGTTATCGGCCATCACCAACACGCTCGCTGAGCGACAGGATCCAGAGAGCGGACGGGCGCAGTGCAAAGACGCCCGTGGCTCCTGATTAACTGTGAATTTCAGCGCCGAGTCTCCAAAGGCACCGAGAGCACGAACACGGGCAGACGGTCGAGTTCAGTGACTCAAACATCTGAGGTGACACGGATCTGCTGCAGCTAATTTAAAACCATAATAAATCTAAACAGATGCATTTAAGAAAAATAATAAACCACTGTACATGATAAACATCCACAGGGGCCAAAGGCATGCTTGCAGCAGGCTGGACACACGTTTGCTTCTGCTGAGACGTTCGTCCGGCTGGAGCCGAGGTTCATGCAGCTGCACGACACTGAAAGGGGCGCAGAAATAAACGAAGCATTTCACTAAAATATTGCTGGCAATAAGAGCACTACAGGCCACAGGGAAATATGCAGACTCGGGTTTGAACCCTCCTTTAAATACAGCATTCAGGGATGAACCCAGCTGAAGGTTTCCCTCCAGAAACAGCACTTCTGACTCGTCCTCGTCTGATAACTGCTCAATATTTGAAGCAGTAACATGAATGAATCAAAATATACACACACAGCTGAGTGTTGCTCATATATACAGACGTGAGTGTGTGAAGGATCTCTGAACTATCTACAACCTTTTCTAATCACTTCTGTCATTATTTTACACCCCTGAGGAGTTTGTGACCTGAGCCGCGCGTTTCCATCCCGACACATATCGCTGGGATGCTCACTGCTAAACCCACGTATAAAAATATAAATCATCCCTCATTTTCTCTTGTGCTGGACCTCCTGAAGGAATGTCAGAAGTTGCGTCTTCTTGGCGCAGTTTCGGGGGCAGGCTCGTGGAGTCTGCTGTGCCACATCAAACCAGCTGTTTTTAGAGCTCAGGAGCAAAATAAATAAATCCAAACAATAAGAAGGGCACTGCTGGTTAAACCAAAGGCAAATGTGCTCAGATTTCACATTTTGGTGCAAACGACAATCAGAGCATCAGAATTCTGAATAAGAAGGTGAGAAACAAAGGTTTGTACTTCAGGGTCCTACGCGCCACCTTTCTCCTGCAAACCGTCACCGGAGGCTTCGGAGCGACGAAGCAGGTACTGAATAAGCTGATGAAACAAAGATTAGAGCTCCGCCTCCACCGCGCCCTATTAAACATTTATGAACATTTAATAAATGATTTCTAACACACTGTAACGTTACCAGCGCCCTGATATGCTAGCTGCTGCAGCGCCTCTGCCTCTGCTCTGATTGGTCAGCGTGCGGCTGACGTTACGGAGACCTGCCGCTCTGATGAGATAATCCAGAATGGATGAGGCTCTGTATGTATACTTATGTATGTATTTTTCACAGGTTTCAGTTGCAGCAAAAAGCCGTCACAGCACCGTGAGGCGCGAGGCGAGTTAAGCCCGATGGGAGCAGCAGCGTCCTGAAAGCATCACCTTCAACCACCACAGGTGCTGCTGCTCAGACACGCCCACATCCCCGCCATCCGTCAGCCACTCGGAAACGGCCGTCACCGAGGGAGTGTGTCCTGTCGCAAATCCTGAGCTGGCCAATCAGCACGCTGCAGCAGAATGTTGTGTGTGACATCATCAGCTTTACTAGAATACTAAAATAAGATGAAGGGTTTTTGGGCCAGAAGCAGGTGTGAATAATTATTTTAGCCATTTAGCTCCATTGGCTCCCATCATTCAGGACTACCTCGATAGCGCCCCCTGCTGGACTGCAGCGCAGGATTAACTGGGGGTAGAACACTAACCAGGACTGTGAGCGAGCCCCATCCAAGCTGCCAGGTGGGCTTTATCCCACCGAGCAGACACGGGAAAAACTTTATTTAATCTGCACGTGGACGACTAAAACTCCTCCTGAGACACTGAATGACTGAGCTGAGCTGTGATATTACTCACAGGAGGAGTTCTAATTGCTGACTCATACTCTAAACATCTCCTTCTTTACAGTGTGTTAGAATCCTTTTACTAAATATTTATTTCTTTTATTTTTGATCATGTCCTGACCTTCGAACCCGCAGCTGCCCAAAACAAACCCAAACAAATCATCAGATAGGCAGAATAATCATCCGCGGGCTGTAAACAGTACCGGTCCTGCTGCTTAATGACAGACACCAAAAGATGATGGCAGCACAATCTTCTAAAAACCTAAAATTAGTCCCCGTCTAAAAAATAAAGGGGAAAAGTGAAATGATGGCGTATAAGCACAGTGTACAGCTGCAGATCGGAGAGAGAAACCAAGTGCAGCCAACTGAGGATCAAAGACAAAGTAACATTTTGGTTGTGAGGCACAAGCATGAAGTCCGATATAATGAACAGGGCTTCTCTGTAACACCAAAGGCGATGAAGTCATGAAATGTAGGGACATGTACCAAATTAAAAAGTTTCTCAAGCAGCTTCGAAGGAAGCCTCAACTTTGGAGTTCAGAGCAAAGAGCCCAAACTGTGTGGAAACACAATATCTGCAGCATCTCTCAGAGGAGCGATGGAGTGAAAGAGGAGGAAGGAGAACGGACCGTTACTCCTCTGCTTTTAGCTATCAATTAAAATCTGTGCAGCTGAGAAAGTGGGGGCTTTTTTTTAGAGCTCTTTGCAAAAGAAGACACGTGCTGGCAGAACCTAATTCTATCTGTAGCCTACATTTTTTTTACTATTGTGCATTTTTGCTTTCAAGAATGAGGATTTATGGTGTAGAACACCTCGCTGTCTGAGGAGGAAACCTCAGCAGCTTCACTGCTTTACCAGCAACGATGGCAAGAACTGAAACTAACAGATGAGTACCAAAGTTTAACAGGCGGCAGTTCGAACGACGATGTACCACATGACTAGAGGACACTTAGGGCTGGTCTCTAAGTATTTCCACCGTATGATTAAGACAGCCGTGTGCAAGCTTGAAAGAAGCAGAAAGAAAGTCAAGTCCAAACCAGCTGCTGCTGATTTCCAAATAAAGAGAACTGCCGTGAGCCTCTGAGACTAGAACAGAGGAGTCACGGATCTCAGTTCATCTGACACAAAGTTCAACAAACTCAGCAGTTAGACATCCAACGCCATAATCACCGCTCGCCCTCTCGCAGTTTCCCAAATGTAGCATCATGCTGGAACCAGTTTCAGCACAGCCCGAGTCACATTTCTCAAACTGCTGCAGGAAACCAGAGGAATCCTCGAGAGCTTCTCAGAAGTTTTGCTGCCTTCGTTTTTTGGCCTCAATGGCGTCGAGGATGGGCTGCCTCTTGCTCTGGTAGCGCTGGCGGATCTCCTCGATCTCCTGCTCCATCTGAGGGTCCAGAGACTCGAGCTTCCCCCGCAGATCCTCCACCGACCACGTACTTATCTAGGAGGACACATTAAATATGTTATTCAACAGCATGTGAGGACCTGTGATGGGTCAGAGCACCTCACTCTGCATGCAAACTTAGTTTGTGACCCCAGAGTTTTCAGAAGTGTAATGGGGGGGCGGGATCAGGTCATGCTGAGCTCACCCCATTTACAAAAATATGGAAACACCAACTAACCAGCTCTCTGAGGTCATGAATGAACTTCTCCAAAAATGTGAGGAAATCTGGTTCTGACAGACTTTGGTGTGAGAGAGCGATAAAATGAGCGCGTTGGCTGAATTCATGGAGTAACCTTAAGACTGCGCCCAGGTAAAAATCACATCTGTACCCGCTGTGACGACTCAAAGATCAATACGCACCAAGTCCATCAGCAAAATCTTTACCACAACCTCAAAATACATCACATGTGGCAGCAATAACCCAAGTGTCTGATGAAAGCATCTATTTTAGTAGCTTTCACAGGATAACTATTGACTTGCATTCAATCCCTCCTCCTCTCCTGGTTGTAGCCTCAGACAGGGACCTGCTGCCTGCTTCAGCTTTCCCCCAGAGGACTCCCCCTCCCAGCTTTTAGCAGCAGCACAACCTCTCAGGCTATTTATTACCCACAATCAATAGAGCTAAAATAACCCCGGCGTCCGAGTCCGCTAGACAGAGAACCGTGAACAGGGGAAGGTCCTCCAGCTGGACTTCACCAGGATTGGGGGTCCTGAGGGGTCAAAGCTCCCAACATTTGCTGTTAATCACAGTTTATTCAATATATTCTCAGTGATCAACACGCCTGTTGTTTACAGGAATCACCATCCAAATAAACTATGTAGAAATGGGCCAAGATGTTCTCTGATGTATGACTCATTAATGTCGTAGTAAAAACAGAACAAACCTAACAGAGCAGCCCCCCCTTGACTCCCCCTGAAGTGCGAGCTCTGCGGCCCATAATTACAGGTGTCAGCAGAGCTGAATGGGGAGCATGTGAGCCGAAGTGACTTCATTCACCACATCAATGCAAAGCAGGTGGCTGAGTAAGAAATGCTAAAATCATAATCAATATGAGCCCACTGAGAACACGGCCTGTGACCGCTCCCGAGGGTTTCAGTGGATACATCCTGGGTCACATGGTTCTCGGGTTCAGCGTGCCCTTTGCTTACTTTGACCGGCGCAGCTTCACAACCATGACTGGCAGTAACAGTCCAGCTGTGGCCGTTCGCCTGGATTTCTTTAACACAAACGAAAACATTCATTCTGACAGAACTCAATGTCCCACGCTGCACTTCCACTCAACTCTGATTTAACCTCTTCAGTTCTAAACGAACACAAGTACCTGGCTCACCTTCAAAGCAGCACACTGTTGGCTTTACTGGGGGGGGGGGGGTACCTCTGTGAGGATGCAGCCATTAAAATAGTCTCAGCTGCGACTTCATTTTTTGCTGCACACACAACTACAAAAAATCACTTAAGTCATTAAATATTTAGCATCTGAGCTAACTGCTTCCAAACGCCTGCTCTCAGGCCTTCTCCACACACAGGCACGCTGCCTCACCTGACTGAAAATAGAGAGCTGACCTCTAAAGTGAACAGCATGAAAGTGCTCAGTGGCTGTACGAGAAATAAGGGGTGCAAACAGGAACGGAGCCGAGGTTTGATCTAAAACTGTAAATGCCTGAAACGTCAGCTGTTCTCAAACCAAAGGGTACTTAAGGATCTTGGGTAGCTGCAGTTTTCTGACAAAGCCTCTCACATTCACCTTAGTGATGAACCCACCTCTGCATTGTCTCCTTTGGTTCAGTTTCAGGAGTTTCACAGGCTGCACGAACAGCTTTACGACACCTCTGGACAGCGAAGCAGAGCAGTTAGAAACGAGCTGGCAGGCACAGCGGAGCCTTTAGCAGCTGAAGGATTTTACTGTATTGTTGGCTCCACACACAAAGCTGGTCATCTGTTCTGTTTTGACATTGTTGTATCCTGTTCTGCCAACTCACAACTTTCTCTAAGTATGCAACTTGTTAAGAGTGTGCAGACCACAAACATGGCTTTGCTTACAGAAATGGATGAATGCACCGCACAGATCATATCACCAACAAACCAATGGTGTTTCAGTGCAGCTTTAAGATCAATCACAGTGACCAGGTGCACCATCCTCTCCACAGCACGCGGCCATAACCCATACAGAGAGACATCAAGTAGTTCCTCAGGTTGAAACAAGCTTTTCAATGTAAGGAGAAATTCTGATACCTTCAGTTTGGGACTGAACAACATTAAAACCCAGAATGCAGGAATATGAAGGTTTCTATGAGCATGACTGATAACGGTCATCATTTGATAAATGATCACAAAGATATCCATGAAGGACGTCCTCCTTTCCATACGGCAGGAGCCTCAGTGTTGGACAGACTAAGATTAAAACTATCACTTATTAAAAGTCTAACAACTTGAGACAATAAGAACCGAGTTTATCTGCGCAGGGCTCTGAACCATCACACTGAGGTCAAAGCTGATTGGCTGAGCCACAGATTGGAGCCTCCTGTTCATTATCCTGTGTTTTCTTCAGGGACACAAAGACTCAAGCAGGAAGCTGTAAGAAACAAACTGTTCATTAAAGCCGTGGAGAGCGTCCTGATTCTGAGTCTTTTAGAATACGAGCTGGCACCGGCTGCACTCACACACTCAGTCTCGCTCTCAAACTGCAGAGTGCCTGAGTGCTCTCTAGAAGACATTTTCAGCCCTTTATGCATTTTTTCCATGAATCAATAAGCACAAGCTAGCGTGCACCAAGTGCCGGTCCCAAGCACGGACAAACGGGAAGGTTAACGACAGCTGATGACCAGCAGCAAGTTTGTGGAAACTGTGCTGCTGCTGGCCAAAGCAGAGGAGGAGAAGGGGGGACGGTGCATGTGGAGAGAAAGGGAGTAGTGACTCTGGATGTAGTAGTGAAGGAGGACATGCTGAGGGCTGATGTGACAGAGGAGGATGCTGAGACGGGGTGAGATGGAGGCAGATGCCCTGCTGAGGTCACCCCTAAGGGTCCACAAGTCTTTATGTTTAAACAACAAATTAAAGGTCTGTTGAGATGAGCCACTAAAACCACGTCAGGAAACCACACACACACACACACACACACACACACACACACACACACACACACACACACACACACACACACACACAC
>JAVDPK010000820.1:81952-96044 GCA_034780415.1 Cichlasoma orientale | reverse complement strand
GACTAAACTAAAGAGGTCTCAGACTAAACTAAAGAGGTCTCAGACTAAACTAAAGAGGTCTCAGACTAAACTAAAGACGTCTCAGACTAAACTAAAGACGTCTCAGACTAAACTAAAGAGGTCTCAGGCGAGCTTAAAAAATGTGAATCTTTGTGAGGAAAAACTAGAAGAGCAGACACCTGAAACAGGTGAGCTGCATTTAGACAGTTTTACTCAATAAAATGGCTGAACCACATTCATCTGACACAAAATCTGATAAAATAAATCATTTTTACTACTAATATGTCTATAAATAAATGATATAGTAAATTTGGCCTAATAACTGGGAAACTCCTGGAAGTACCAAAATAAAATAAATGGATAAGGATTTGTGTTCCCCCCCCCAGGATCAAACCGCGGATCTGCTCCCTGGTTACGCTGAATAGCTCGGGTTGATTTAGTGACCACACACTCTTTCAGGCCTATGATCAGTCACCTGTAACAACTGTGTGGCCGTCGCCCTGGTCTCTGGGTTCTTCACCAAACACTGGCTGACAAAGTCCCGGAAGCCCGGAGACCACAGATCCGGGTTCCGGAATGTTGGGGGAGGATTGGTGGGAATCATGAAGATGGCCTGGAAGAGGAAACGGGTTTCAGCACAGAGAAAGTAAAACATGGCCGCCATCATTCAGCCTGATACAGAAATCTTCCTTTACAGATGTTACACATTAACAGTGTTTAGGCTTACACAGATACTGCACACACTCCCACTGCTCTTTAATAAACAGTCCTCACCCTCATTGGGTGTATGTCCGCGTAGGGCGGCTTGCCCTCGGCCATCTCTATAGCTGTAATTCCCAGAGACCAGATGTCGGCCACGCAGTTGTAGCCGATCTCCTGTATGACTTCTGGAGCCATCCAGAACGGCGTGCCGATGACAGTGTTTCGTTTCGCCATCGTATCCTGAGGAAGAGAGAAGGAAAATAATATAACTCATCAAATGAGCTTCGACATCATTAAAAGGACAGAGAGCATCTTCATAGTGATGAAACACGCACTCCTCAAACACCTCAGCTGACTCTGTGTAACAGAGCATGCAGGAAGTGATGTAGCGTATTTATTAAGGGACAAAGCACCTCGTTTTCTTTACAAGTAGCAGCTGTTAGACTCTAACCCAGAAATCTTTGCAAAAAACAAAAACTAATTAAAAAGGTCTCTACAATGTGCTTTCTTCACTTTCTGATTGCTGCCAGTATTTTAAAAAACATATTTGTGTTTCTTCCTTCAATAAACCAAGACTTCTAAATGCCACAACACACACACACACACACACACACACACACACACACACACACACACACACACACACACACACACACACACACAGAATGTGTTCTTTCTTACTGTGAGCTGTCCAGCAACTCCAAAGTCGGCCAGTTTGGCCTGTCCCTCTGTGTTCAGCAGGATGTTGCCTGCTTTGATGTCCCGGTGGATCTTCCTCATGAAGTGAAGATACTCCAGACCCTTCAGAGTTGACTGCACGATGGTGGCGATCTCGTCTTCTGTAAGCTACGAGGCAGACAAACACAAACATTCGGATTAGTGTTACAGGCATCAGCAGAGACAAAAAAAGATTGATGATGTCCTTCTGTTAGCAAAGACGGTGCACCAGCATAACAACTACAAAGCAATGCTAAAACCAGACCTCGTGGCACTGAACTGAACCCCTGAGGATCAATCACAATATTCATATATCAAAGGTCACGTCCAGGTTAATGAATAGGTCTACTGCTCTTATGCAGAGGGCTCAAACACACACTCTAGTATTACATTACCGTCTTGTTACGTATTCGGATGATATCAGACACGGATCCGGCTCCGCAATATTCCATGATGATCCACAGGTCTGTGTTTTTGAAGTAGCTGCCGTAGTATCGCACCACGTGGGGACTGAACACAGGGACATGAGAGAGTCAGACCACATTCACACCTTTATTTCACTTTAACATGCGATGTGTGGCTTCTGTGCTCAGCCAGGATACGACCCCCTCTGTCACAAACTGACTTCCTGAAGCTGAAACTAGCATTGGCTGCCTCCTGTCTGTGCGCTCACAGGATAATGAAGTGTGTTGGACTGCAGTTAGTTTCAGTTTACACTACGAAAATAAATAAATAAATAAATAAAAATTAAACAGCAGTTTTTTTTGCCTAAAAATGACCGTAAATATTATATGAATATGCATTTTATATCAACATCTCACGTTTGATTATGTGCAGGAGACAGGCAGATAATACTGCAGTACTCAGGGGGATACTGTACTGCAGCCCTGATAGTACTGCAGTACAGTATCCCCGTGAGCACACTTCCTGTATCTGCTGGTGGCTCTGAGGCCTGCTGCCACAGAAACACACTGCTGCCGCAGCACTGACTGCGAACCTAAAGCAGCTGTAAATGACTGTGATGGCCTGGTACGCTTACCAGTGACAAACAGACCATAACAATTTGTTTCCTCTTGACAGTTTTATAACAGCAGTCAATTGCTCCGGAGGTGGGGCTGCCACCTCATGGGACACCCCCAAAAAAACTTCATCAAAGTCTCTAAATGTTTCCGCCGAGGCTGAAATCGCTTACTGTAAATGTTTTCAGATAAAAGTATCTGCTTCATTGCTTTTCAGCAATTTCACCAAACAGCTACACCCACAGCTCTCCTCCAGGGGACTTTTTCAATCCAGTCTGAGCTCATCTGTCATTACAGGGACGTCCCACACAGCAGTGATGCTGTTCCTGGCGTCCCGGCACACCCATCAAGCTTAATGATACCTGTTACACTGCTGCATGATGGAGATTTCCTTGATGATCTCTTGAAGATCCGACTCCACAGGAACCTGTTTGATGGCTACAATCTCCCCAGTCTCTTTATAATTGGCCTTAAACACACAGCCATAAGACCTGCAGGAGCACAAAGAGAGGTTTAACATGTTTCAGCTGTTAATGAGTCTGAGATCAATAAATACATCCATAGTAGCATCAAGAAGCACCGACCCTGGAGCTAGTAAGGCTGCTTGATTATAACAGAATTATAATCTGGATTCTTTTGGTCTTGTTTCTCTTTTACAGGCGATTTCTTTGATCTGAAACTGAAACTATGCTTCTCTGGTGTTACTTAGGCCCTAACAGCTGTTTTTTTGGAAGGGGGGGGGGGGGGTATAACTTTTTAAACTTGAGCCCATCTCACAAGGGCTGCTGGCCTGCCTTCACTACAGGATGTATGCAAACAGGCGTAGAAAGACGAGCAGCGAGCTCACGTGTGTGTGTGTGTGTGTGGGTTGTGTGTGTGTGTGTGTGGGCCTACACAGCAGCTGAAACAGAGGGTGAGAGACCCTGAGCGATCCGGAGGCAAAGGCACCTGCTAATAATCCTTCCACGGGTTCTTCTTCAGGAACCTTCTGAGCTTCTCTTCATCTAGATAGATCTTGTTGACTCTTTTAGTCATCTTGCATTACACTGAAGTGCACCGTGAGTGAGTGTGTGAGCTTTGTGGGAGGGGTAAAGCACACCTCTGTAAAGGAGAAATAAGAGAGCTTTGCAGCAAAACTGCATGGAAAAGACCACCCCTTCCATCCTCTTTTGTTTTCATAATCACTGGAAGCCAAAATCATAACTGAAACTAAAATTAGAGTAACTGCCCAGCTTTAAGAGGAGGTCCCAGTGCGACCACCCAAAAACTGCTCTTAGTCCCTGAAGAGGAAAAAGGCTCAACAGACTCCTCATGGAACCTCCAGCAGAACCGAAAGTAACATGTAAACGAATCTCTCCAGAAAACTCAGGATCAGGAGCTGCACACATTCATCACTGTACTGTACTATTCTAATGACTTTATTATTTCCCCACGATCAGAGTTTGTTCTCACTTTTACAAATGAAGTGAAAGGGCGAAAAAGCTCTGATGAGACATAACTGGTCTGAAGTGTCACTAAAACCAGCGTCACTGATGAGCCTGAGCTGCTGGTTAATTTCAGGGTCATTGAGCGAGCGGGTGAAGAAGTGGCTGGAATCGGCTGTGACAGACACACGGAGTCAATCAGCCACTCAGAACAGGAAGCGCGTTGAGAAACAGGATATGAAGAGGCAATGTTTACGTTGACAGGCAGCAGGAGGGGGCGGAGCCTAATGCCCAAGAGGAACGGACATGAAATGAGGCAGAAATGAGGACAGAGGTATGGAGAGGGCCAGGATGACTGAGACACAAACACTGAGATGACATTTAAATGCAGGTGGACTGAAATGTGCCTCGTGTCAGGACGGAGTGAACGACATGACTCACCCTTCGCCCAGCTTCTCCAGGACATCAAAGACTTCCTCTGGCTGCTTGGTGAGACTGTCCTCGCTCAGCTTCTTCAGCTGTCTGTGAGACAGAACGATAAACACATTGATTTGGTGCTGCACCTTCATTCTGATATTTCCATTTCTTCCAAATACATGTTAAACTGCAAAAAAGCTTCAAATCTGAAGGCCAACATTTTATGCAGTAATGAAAACTTTCAACAGTCACTGACAGAAGAAATCAGAACCATGCAGAGTATTTAATTCAGCTGTCTTCATCACATTTGCCCTCTCCTGAAATGTCACCAGGACTTTAAAATATGTCCACAACCTTTGAAGTGAAGAGATAAAAATATCTCAGCACGCCAACAAAAATAGATCCAACATGTCCCAGATGCAGCTCGGTATAAGCCATTTTTAGGATCACTGAAGATCTTCCGCTCAGATGTCCACGGGAGCGTAGTTACACACAGAATGAAAATCCAACACTATATTACAACAACCACGCTTCATAAGTAAAGCTAATATGGAGATTACACTAATATAAGCAAAGCTTTATTGTGAGATGTGTTTCCTGGCATTAACACTAAGAAGGAATTCCCAAAAACAAGGTCCCCTTGAGCTCTGGCTGACACACATATAACAGCACACCTATACACACAGTATATGTATATATACCTACACTGCAACAGCAAAGTAGATAATAACTGACACTCATCTTCTCATAAGAGCAGCTTAGTTATATCTGAGCTGTCATTGGTTCCATCAGGTACACATTATTTGCACCCATTTAACACTCATGGAATCATGTGTACTATGAAGCAGCAGTGCTGGCTGTTCAGATATGATACTGCAGTTATTACACAGTTTCAGGACTGCAGCTCACAACGGGCCTCTGTGGGCTAACGCCACTTATAAGCCTGATTTGACCACATATAATGAACTTAAAGGGTCTTTGTTACATTAGTTAACATCAATTTATGGATGTTCTAGTTATTTTTGGTAATTATTACGGCAGTATTGGAGGATCGGATGCCGGTGAAACTCTCAGTCCGGCACAGCGCCGGGCGATCAGCTGCTGGCTACAGCCCTGTGCACGCCATTTTCAACCGAGCAGTCAAAGTTTGATAGCGCTTAGCTAACAGAAGCAGAGGTGAACAGGCTGTCTGGGTCACGCAGGTCCTTTCATAAAAGCTGCTGCAGTCGAAGCTCCATCACCATAACTGTGAAGCGCTATGCCAGCCTTCCTGTCAGCTTTATGCTCAAAGTTAAGCTAAAAATGTCTGTGTCCTATTTGTGCAGCTACAGCTGGTGTGTGAGAACTTTAGTGTTAGATTGTTTACTGGCACTCACACGGGTCAAGTTGTGGAATAACCTGGAATAAGTACAGTAACAAATTACACTCTACAAGGAGTAAACAAGTATGACACAACTTCACGAAAATGGCTTGGTTGTAGTTTCCAGCCCTGAACATATCTACTGTAATTAAGTTATAAGACATCAAAAATGCTAAACTGCAGTGCATCCCAGTGTGCTGTGAGGGCATGAAAAATTGTGCATGCTTCATTAAAAACACTAAAGGTATTGTAACTTTGTAACAGTAACTTTACTGTACAAATCAATAACTGTAATGTAACGCTGATTCTGAGGGGGTCAAATGGGGACCTTTTCAGGTCTGACTGATGCTATATGGACCAATCCTGAGGTCGGTGGCATGGCACATCAATTTTCTGCTAGCTAAATGTTCCAAACCAGGGTAAGGAAGGTGTGAAAGGCTCTCCTGTTACTTTTTATAATGAAGATCATTAGAAAATAATCAACAGCTGCACTGGAATCAGTTAGCTGCCCAGGATCTCTTCTATTAACCAGAAACTGGTGTGAATGTGGAGCTGCAACCTGGCAGCCTTTGGTTACAAATATGAAGCTGAGAAATGAATATTTTAATGTGATGATGAAGTCTCAGCGCCACACTGATCGCTCTCACAGTAAAACAGGAGCGGCAGCTTCTGCTGGGGCAAATAAACCATGATTACTTTACTGCTGAGTAATAACAGGAAATAAAGGTAGCTGGGTGTTGTCTGGGGCGCCGGGCCTGCACCACATATTTACACTTCAATGAGAGAATTCAAATGAAACGCAGCAGGGACAGCACGGCTCCTTCATTCCACCCTCACTGAGATCCAGCTGTGGAAAAACCTGCTGCCTCGTCTTTGTGTTCCTTTATTATTCTGACGCTGGCACCTTATGTTGTCCTGTGTGTCTGTTATTGATTAGCACACATTATGTTTCTTATTGATTTCTGTCTATTCTGTCAACTAGCCTTGGCTATAAATGCTCTGTGTGGTCCATATTACATACTTGTCCTTATAAAACTAAACATTTAAATATAAATAATTAATAAATAATGATAGTAGTGGTGAGCCCGAGGCTCCAGGCTGCACTCTTCTTACAGTCTTTAGGCCCAATAACTGATTTCACACATGTACCATCACTCCCCCTTCAGACAGGAACCACATAATGCTGTAAGAAAAATATGAGGAATATTTACTTTTCCTGCTATGAGAATTCTGAGAACTGATATTACTCATGATGGCTGTTATTGCCTCTACAGAGTAGGCACAGCATCAGCACCCGACATGTGTTATTGTCTGTTAATCAGCAGGATTACACAAAAACTCCATCACCAAGTTTCAGGACATTTTGAGCAGAAGTGTGGTCAGAAGAAAAAGATACAGATTTGTATGGTCTGAGCTCAACAACAAGATTTATCTCTAAATAAATTAAAAGCTAAATCTGAAGAGATGACAGGGAAGTCTTTACGTGTACGGTGAGTGTGTCTTTATAAAAGCCCATGGTTCTCTCTCGGGCAGCGTGTATAACAGCGCTGATCAGTCAGCGAGTCTGTCTCTCTCTAAAGCCAGCGGGCCACATTTTCCACCACAAGCTGCCCAGTCCAGCGTCTCAGCTTCAGGCCAAAGACAGAACGAGCGCGGACCCCCGAGATGCTGAACGACCGCAGCATAAAAACTTCTAAAAATTTGCGTGAGGATCTGCTGTGGCCAAAGCTGGATCCACCATGAGCGTGTCTTACTAAATTTAAAAATCTCCTCCCTCTTGTCTCAAATACGTCTATTACATTTGTTTTTTTGGACAAAAAAAATCTTCAACATTTATAAGCAGCTGTGATGTTAATTAAAACAGTTACACAAAGTTACAAGAAATATGAAGATGATTACATTTAGAGTCAGGAAATGTGTGTTTGGTGGATTATTTCCTTGTAACGATGCTTCCTGACATCAAAGATGTTCAGCACTGGCAGAGAAGATCTGGCAAGTTTTTCATGGACTCAACTCTGCTGCTCGACCCACAGACGCATCTTCCTTGCAGATGTGGCTCCATGTAAATAAACAGGCTTTCCAGCAGTATAAGATCTAGTGTCAAGAAGCATCGTCACAAGAAATAATCTACCAAACACACATTTCCTGACTTCTTGTGCTGAGTTACATTAATCACATGAAAAACAAGGACCTTCAAAAACATTGAAAACATTTTTTTTTTTGGTACGCTCAGTGTGAGCGTACCAAATTTATCCGACCTATCTTAATGAATGTTTGGCCCAGATGTTGCCCACATTTGGCCTCTAATCTCTCAGCCACAACTCCGTCACAAGTCTGCTTCACGCGTGTCACATGTCAAATGTGTGTTGTGACATTTAGAGCACATCTGGCTCAGTCAGCACTCGATGCAAAGAGCCTGGCTCGTATCATCTGGGCCACGTCAGGCCCAGACAGACGTTTGCCAGTGTTGTCACTGAGACACAGACGCCTGTTATATGGGATAAAAGCTCCAAAGCCCACTTCCACATAGGCTTCAGTAACCATGCAATAATTTTCTCTGCACCTTCCACAAATGTTCTGATGTGTCTAGTTGATCTGTTCAGTCAGCATGTGTATTAATACACATAATTCTGCACTGAAGCATGTTTCAAGCTTGCCAGCAGAAATTAGACTTCTATAGCTAAACAAAAGTCTTTCTCCACTTTTTACCCCCTCTCTGTCCCCCTTTTGTTGCTTTCTTGTGTATTTGCACCTACATATGTGAATCACTGTTTTTATTTTTCTCCTTCTTCATATTTTGTGTCACATTTTGTGGGGATTCAGATTAAATCAGGGATGTCACCAGAACCTTTCAATACCAAAATCTGAAAATGTGACGATTTCGGGTTTTTCATTACCGTATGCAGCAACGACCAACAAATATGGTGCCAGGTCTTCAGAAGCTTCAGAAGGTGTGGATGATTGTCTCTGTGGAGGCCCGTAATCTGCTTCACCAAACAACGAAACTAAACTAAGCTAAAGATAGAAACCTAAAAATAATGTGTTACAAGTGAATTTTCATTTGAATCCTAAAACGAACAAAATCTAATAATTGAGTCAGAAATGCTCCTCTCATCCACATCAAGCAAACAGTGTTTCTCTCACACAGGCTTTAGCTGGCAGGTGTCTCAGGTATGGTACCAACCGTTTCAAATCATTTTCCCTCCCTCCAAGAAAACACCATCAATTTAGATGTCAATCCTTTCGCTCTTATTTTGACAGCTCCTAACAACGAGGTCCTTCCTGTCTCTCGGTTTCCTCCTGGCACGAGGACCGTGTCGTCCTTGTGACGGACCTCGATGTGTCTCAGCTGCCTTTACAGAGTCTCTCGTCCTGTGGTGAAGGTGGAGAACTGGCTCACGCGCCACCACACTGAGACTACTGAGCAGACCGAGGATCGCCATCTCCTGCAGAGTCCATCCACAGCACGACAGACTCCCCAGAGAAACAGCTGGTTTTATTCATCCGTTACTGATTTGCACAAAATACTTGGTTATTAAGGTAGTTGAAGAGGTGCACCTTACAAAAGTATTTACTTAATAATTCATTTAATAGTGCACGAGTGCAAATCCCCTACACACCAGGAATAATGTGGATCTAGAGCTCTGGGAAACACTGAAACGCATTAGCAGCTACAAACACCTTGATATATTTGAACAAAGCCTAACCATTCGTGCAATAACGAGGGATGAAATCAGCTCAAAAGTCCTCTCTTACATCAAGCCCATGAAGAAACAGTGGATGAGTGAATTGAAATAACACCACGAGAGCAGCGGGTTTTACCAGCATCCTCCTGATAAGAGATAATGGGAACTTCTCAGTTCCTACTGTCAAACACGCTGAGCTGACAAACCAGTTCCCACAACAAGCTCACAACAGCTACGAGCCTCTCAACATCCACACAAGGAGAGACGACAGCGGAAAAAAAACAGGATTAATTTTTAATGAAGAGTTTGTTATTCACTTTTCTTATACTGAGCTTCACCATTGTGATCATTTTCACTGGTATCAGAGCTCAGTTTTTATGCTGTTCTCTAAACTATATAAACTATCTGTATCTGTAATGATTACTCACAGACCTGGGAAAACATTTATTAAGCTTTAAATAAGGAAACACATGGCTTTAATTAGAATTCTAACTGAATTAAACGTGCCACAGCACGACATGAAGCCGATCCAGACTTTTATGGAGTAAAAGAGGAGCAGAGGTAGAGAAAAGTGATGTGAAAGGGCAAAACAAGAGCATCCTGAAATGGTTTAAATTTTCAAAATAGCGCTGAGGAAACAAGTGAACTAGAAACACATCAGAACCATGGAGTTTATTTCTGTTCACGAATAAATGAGCGGGCTGTTAAAACTAATGCGTTTCCTGTTTTGTGGTTTTTCTTTCCTCTCAATACAAAAACGGACAAACCAACACATTCACTGAACAGTGGCTTTTTACACCACTATGACTTACATCTTGTGTGTGTTTGCATTTTATAGATTGTTTAATATTATAGTCACCAACAGCTAGCTGGTGAATATAAGGCATCTTCTCTTTTATGTTGGTGTTTGAGCATGGTACCGTACGCATAAAGAATGAAACTAATCTAAACCTTAATCTCACAGAACAGCCATTTTCACATATATTTACAACTTTAATCTGAAAAATACTGATGTTTTTTCTCAGGACATTAACCTGCTCCCCGTCTCCATAATTATTCACTTATATTTAAATTTTTATGGCCCTATTACAATATCATACATGCCACAGCTTCAAATTTGAACCAGGTTATCTGCTGAGCTGAGTGGATGCAGTGTAAATACAAGAAGCAGAGGTATGGAGACACACACAGGAGCAACAAAGTCTCACAGGAATCAAAGAAACGACACTTCATTAAATTATCAGGTGAGTGGGTTCTTGTTTTTCTGGTCCTCAGGATCAGTCTTTCCAGCTGCGTACAACTGTCTGCCACAAAACCAGCGCTGTGGACAGCCCACACACTCACACAGTTTCACACACCCAGCTCTTCTGTCAGCCTGCAGCCGCTCTGAGCTGATGCGGGCAAAACTGTTGCGATTAAAGCCGGTAATCCAAGATCTACAAAGAGATTTAAGGCATTAAATTCGATTACTGGGCCTTTGATAGTGACAAGCCCGGGGATCTGACACACAAGATCAAGTGTACACAGGCGGCTTGGTTAATTCAATAAGAGCTGGACTCACGTGGTATTGACAGGCAACTGTTTATTTAATCAATTAAGGGGGAAAAGTGTTGTTTCCACCTTCTCAGATGGGAACACTTGGTGCTTTTCTTTCTTTACGTGGTGATTTAGGAATTATAAGGCTGGGATGGACTTCTTATAATTTCTGGATACTGTACAAACTGAGAGGACACCAGGAAATCGTTTTGTTTTAAAGCTCAGACTCCTCTGAGACACAGTCTCCTTGCTCTAAGAGCTATCACTCAGTAATATTTAAATCAGACACGCAGGACAGTAAAGTTCGCCACGGAGGAGAAGCACTACTGACGCTTTCTATTTAGTTCTGTTTTTATTCTACAGCCGGTTATGTAATGTTTCTAACTCACCCACAAGACACTAAATAGCCGTAATATTTTCAGCCCGCTGCCAAACTTCACCGATGCTACCGTTAGACTGATAAAATCAATGAGATGCCAGCTATCAAAAAGCCTGTTTTCATTCTTAGCGCAGCGTTACCTGCGAGGGTTGTGCCTCATCTGCACTTTGTCCTGGTAGTTCATGATGTCCTCCTCAGGAGAACCCGACTCTTCTGGGTCGAGCCTGCAGTCAAACTCGGAGGGAGCTGGCTAACGTTTCACCGCAGACACTCGATGCTAGCAGTAGCAGACCGCTCGATGCTAACTCTCTTGCTAACAGGCTAGCAGCAGCTAGAGGGACAGTCAGCCCGCTCCTTCTCACAGCAGCGTCCCCGCCGCCAGCGCCGCCGCCGCCGCCTGATATCCGCCGAAAACACCGCGTCCGCTCATTATTCTGTACAACGGGGCTCACACACACTGCGCGGTTCTTCCAGCTGCCCTGGTCTCACCGCTGAATTCATCCTCCTCCCCCGTCTTCCAACTTTAGGCTTGTTTGACAGAGCGTTTGGCAGCCGCTGTGACATCCACCTGAAAAAACCAGGAAGTGTAGTGGAAGGCGGTGCAAACAAAGGCTGCAGCACAGGGCACGACCAGCGGGGGGCGCCAGAGAGCCGGACAGCGTCTATCTAACCAACAGATGCTCCTTATCAAAGTACATAAAAACATTTAAACATAAGTGAACATACTTAATGTATTCGGTCTGTCTTTTGTTATTGTTGTGGATTTTTCCAACACGAGGAAGCTTTGTTGTGTATATTTATTTGTATGTTTACATGACTGATCCTGGTCTCAGCTCTTGCCCCTGAAAATACCACATATGCCAGACACACATGGGTGTATAAGCAAACTGAAACTACACATTTTTAAAAAGTCAGAAAGATGACCCAGCCAACGTTTAGTTAACAAAAACCTTAATTTAGCCAAGTTAGCCAATGTTTATATTACTTTACAGAATTGAATACATAAAATATAAAGTGAAGACTGAAGTATTGGATAAGCTGGAGATCACACCATTAATTTTTTTTTTTTTTTAAAGTTTTGACATTGTTTCATATCAGACGTGCACATACCAACATCTGCTCTAGGTCAATATCTACCAAACGATATGTAAAGAAAATATGATCAAAAACAAACTGTTAGCAGTTCCCTAAATGTTTTGTTACTGTGCTCTGTGACTGTAAATGTCTTGTGAAATGTTTCACTTTCGGACAAAAAACTGAACATGCTCAAAGACTGCTGGGCATTTTCTTATTTTAAACACGTACACTGAAAAAACAACCCTGATTATTGTTGTAAAGAATCAGAAGCGCACATGAGAAAACTTTGTGATAGAGACGTGCTGCATGAAATCAGGACATCAGACGGGGCTCACAGCTGTGTGCGCCCTGGATGCTCCACCCCAAACTTCAAAGCAATTTCTAAATACTCTACAATTAATTCAAAAATTATTAAATTGATGATTTCACAATGGTTACACAGTGGGTATGCATATTATGTTCACTAATATTACAGCCCAGTCCAACCCCAGACTGTTGATCTGTGGAGTGGAAGCTTATTTTGAATTAAAAAAAAAAAAACCAAAGGCAGACATTTTAACATTTATAGAATAGTTTATTTTATTACTGAATGAACAAAAAGAGCAAAGCGACGTTTACATCTGATCAGTGGATAACGTCAAGCTGGAGAGGAACCATCTTTTAGACCAGGAATAAACGGTGAGGAAGAGCTGGAGGAAGGAAACACAGAGACGTGGTTATATATGACAGACACCAAATTTACAAGCACAAAATAAGAGTTTAAAAATGCTTTTTTTTTTGGTAAAAAAAAAAAAAAATTCTTCCTGAGCTAGTATAAATAAATATTACAGTTTACATGCAGCTTTGCAAATATTTGATTAGCATCACACAAAAGCTGTACATAAATGATGGATGCAGCTACTGTGACATCACGTGCTGCTTAGTGAAGTCTGTTGTGAAACTGAGCAAATCGCCATCTTTTGAAACTGAGGGGCGAGGGGCCCATCTGAGAAACAGGGATGTTGTGCCCTCATATGGTAGACTTGTCAATCAGAAGGTGGCCCTGCTCTAAATCACACTTTGTTTCATCATCTATTTGACTCCAGTGAGGAGACTCCTTTACAAAAGCAGGCATCATGTTGTATCCAGTAAGACCTGAGTCACTGACATCATGAACTCCTGACGAAAGTGTTTAATGAGGTCATAAATCCAGACCGACTTCTTTACAACTGGACTTCCCTTCCAATCAGAGGCATCGCCCCCTTTTGGCCACTAGAAAGATGTAAATTTACGGTAGCTCAGCATCAGGCACCGAGCGTCCACCGTTTAAACACACTGGGTGTGTAATAATTCTAACAGAGGAACTGCAAAACAAATGTCTGCAATATTGGAACATGATCCACCTCCCTGCACTGAGATACTCGTGCTTAACGTGGAGCTGTTACGCTGAAGCATGCTGGTCTGATGAAAGCAGGAAGAGTGACCTGGAATACATCAGAATTATGGAGTTTCGTTTTCATTTAGGATTCAATTAGGATCAGAATTTTTTTTTTTTATTATTATTATTATTTATTCTGTCAAAAATAGAAACAGGGTAGAAACTGCATGGTGGAGATACAGCCCTGATGACAATGCTTTCCAACAATGATGCTCAGACAGGCTTCAACCACTTTCCTGAAAAAATGATCGTTGCGATCTTTGCATACCAAATAACCTGATTATATTTTCTAATGTTTAAATCTAGGTGTGTCTCAGTTCAACCACAGACGTCAGCTTTCCTTTGAATCTGCAGCTCT
>JAVDPK010000820.1:26762-44344 GCA_034780415.1 Cichlasoma orientale | reverse complement strand
AAGCGCCTTGAGGCGACTGTTTGTTGTGAATTGGCGCTATACAAATAAAGTTGAATTAAAATTGAATTGAATTGAATTGAATTATGGCAAGCCATCGATAGATCATCCTTCGCCATATGTAAACAGCCTTGACTGTGATTCATGATAACAGACATCCTTAGTGCTGGGAGCTAAATACCAACATCAACATGCTCACAGGTAACATGCTCACCTGTAATTAACAGGTGTAGTTTTCACCGTCTCACCATTGTATGCTGATATTTTCTAAAATTACAGGAACATGATTCTTAAAAATATGAAACAAATTCAAACTTTGCCTGATGGTGGCGACAGTATTCCTGTCTGTGTATCCAACAGGTCTGAATAGGTGCGCTGTCTGCAGAGCCACACCTCTGAAATGGCCAAAAATTCAGTATTAGGAACTTTTCTAAGGACGTTTGATTCACTGGAGATGGAATGGCAGCCAGGATAACTCACTGAGGACTCCAGCTGCAAAATAAACACCCACATCATGGATAAGAAGATACTAAAAAAAGAAAACAAAAGGAAAGCTTCCCGTGTGACGTGCAGTACATCACAGCTTTGTGTGTCTGCTTAATGAAACCCTCCACTGTGTCACTAACCTAAATATTGCAGTTTAATGACCTTAAACTGTCTGCTGAGTTTCATCCCTGAAAACATGTCTGCGAGCCTAAATGTGTGTTTGTGTGTAAATGAATGAGTGAGTGGGTGCATGTGAGTAAATCCATCTACAGCGTATACGCATATGTCTGTGTGTGTCTCAGTTAGCCTACGGGGTCACCACTACACCCCCGCAAATGAGCTACGACAAATATCTCAATCATCTCGCCGCAATCAGGACCAGATGGGCTAAGTCAACACAGTGATGTGTGTGCGCACGTGTGAGTGTGAAGTCGTGCAGATGTTAGTTTTTAAAGTGGACAGCAGGACCTCAGTGAGCACGGCTGAGGACTCTGCCAGGCTCATGGAGGGGCAGAGGCCACAGCCTGCCCTGCTGCCTGCTTCACGCATAAAGACAGGGGGGCAATGCTCTTCGTAAAAAGAGGCTATAAGAATGCAAACACAGAGATGGAATCATACCTGAGCCCAGACGGTGAGGTGCAGCAGGAGTACCTCTGCGCTCACTGAACACTAGCTAAAGGACACAGAAACAGAGACCGACACCAAGGTGCTGAAAGGCGAGTCTGTAACACTACCTGCTCGTCCTGATCTGTTCACTATCACAACAAATAAAGTCAGTGTTTTATATTAATGAGCAGCATGGCGAGTGTCAGCGTGTTTGCACAGATGGTGCTGGACGGGTGCCGCTCGATGATGGAGCCATTCGCTGGAGGACGACGGTGCGGCTGAAGAACAGCGACTGTGACTGTGGATGTTGCAATCCTCGGTGGAGACGACAAACAGCGATGGAAAGAGGAGGAGAGCTGCTCTGTGGTCACAGAGGTTTGGTACGAGTAAACCTCTGAGAACAGGGGTGTCAAACATGTGGCTCAGGAGCCACAGCGGTGCCATGAAAGGGGGGCCAATTCGGCCCACTTAAATGGCAGCAAGTGTGAAACTTATGGTGAAGTTAATAATTACTGCTGTGTATCTACTAAAATGCACTGATGGCTGATCGGGATAGCGTGGTGTGATAGCAATATGATCCATCTTTCTGGCCTATGTCAGTGTTCTGGCCGCAGTGTTCCGGAACCGTTGGCAAGGACTGCAAATCTGTGGGCATGAATTACAAAACTGAAAGCACAGCTTCTAAACCAAGAGTCATTCATGGCTCTCTTTTTCTTAGCTGACCCTGGAGGGGCTTCATAGCTCAGCTCCGGTCAGGAACTGACCCGGGGAATCTGCTGGAGGCTGCATTAAGGCTCATAAAGGGATTTGAGGGACGTAATCAGGAACCGACCCCATGAATGCCTTAAAAGGCAGATAACCAGCGCAGGGTTGCTAAAATCAAGGAATTTATACGAAGCTGCTGCAACATTCGGGGTCAGCTGAAGTTGGTTTTGTTGTTTGACTATAACAGCAAGTTACAGTCTCACTGGGATGCAGCTGGATAAAAGTTTCCAAGAGCGAAAGTCCGGATTTCAGGAATTTGCAGAGAACCTGAAGACGAGGGGCTGGGCTGTCCGTGATAACAGCCGCTGATTTACGAGCTCATGAACGACAGCGCTGAATTGCAAATAAGAGCTTGGAATTTGGCCTTCAGGGGTCTGCTGTGCTAATCGTGTAACCGAGAGGTCGTGGGTTTGATTCTGGTCCAAGACTTTTGTCTTATACGTCCTCTCCCTCACGCTCTCCTATCCTTCCTGTTTCTCCTCACAGTCTAACTATGAGCGAAGCGAGCCAAGTGCACTCCCACACGTCTAAAAATGACTTTCATACGTCTGATTGCGATCAGGGTTTTGGTTTTGACTACCTGCTCTCCCCAAAGATCCGTGGAAGCAGCGAGGATCAAATTTAGAGTTCGCTCATTTGAGGGGCAATAAAACGGGAATGTTTGAGCCCCTGAGTGGCTGTGATGCTTGGCAGCAGGCCAGCGTACGTGTGTGTGCTCGTACGTCTATCTTTGTAGGGACCACTTTGAGTTTTGGGGAGTGAGAACATTTTTAGGAGGTTCTGGCTGGTTCTTCAAGAACTACGTGAGAATCCAGACACGGTGTTAAGGCTCAGGTTAGCGTGGGGCAGCGTACCTCGCTGCATGGATACTATGGTTACATGTGCTGATCCAGGGAGCGCTGGCCAGTTTTTCCCATCACATGGAGATTTGTGTGCGGCTATATTATAATTCCCACTGTAGCTGAGGGAGCAGCATTCCAGAAAGAAAGTAAATAAGAGACGGCCCGACACCCTCCGCCTCCCTGACCGCAAACTCCTCCAGTGTAACTCAGTGCGGACTCACACTGACAGCTGCTCTCTTAATTAAGCGGTAATCAGAAATACTAACTACAAGCCTTCATCCTTCTCTTCCTGTGGACATTTCTCCTGTAATCAGACGCAGTTACATCGTGTCCGATTCCACTGAAGCCTCACTAATGCTGCCATCCCGGTTTTCTTTGTTATTAGCATTTATAACAACAACAAAAACCCAAATATGTGACGCACGCCTTGTAAACATCTGCACTCATGAGAACTTCACTTCCATTCATACAGAATTTCCATGAAACTGGTTTCATTGTGTTTGTTACTAAATGTTATGCGTGTGTGTCCCCAGGATCACACACTCAGAGCTGCACGCCTGTTTATGCTGCGAAGAGCTCTGACTGCTACACGTTTTTACACACTGCACAGGACACGGGCACTGGTGTTTGAGAAAGACACAGCAGCGACAAGAAGAGGACGCACAAAACGAAACAAACAAGAAATAAATCCCAAAAAAAGATTTCATAGTTTACAACCATGCAGACAATGGTGATTCCCATCAGCAGTGATTCATGTGTGTGTGCTGGGACCTCCTGCAGCCTGAGGCTGAGACCCCCTCTCAGTGTTCGCTGAACTTTGCGGCGCTGATTGACACCAACAAAGGTCCACCTCATGTGCTCGATGTGTGCTGGGTCTGCATCTCAGTGACAACCTCTTCTTTTTACTCTGGAATGATACAGCATGCTCTCATCCTGCTGATTTATAGCACACACACACACACGCATGCACACACACACACACACACACACACTGAGCAGTTTCAGTGAGTTTGGTGAGCAGCTTGGGGATGCATTATGTAAATGATGGTCTTTAGAAAGTTAGCGGGAATCTGATTTCTCAGTGAGAACCAGAGAGCAGGGAACCAGAAGGAACTGGAAGAGCTTTTCCGAGAAGCCGTGCGTGGTTGCGGTGGGATTGGCACTCGGCCCGCACTCACTGGGAATCTCTCCCTCTGCTTCTTTTCAGCCCCATCCACCACTCGCACCTCCTTTCTTTCATCTGTTACTCATCTCACTCCCCATCTTTATTCTCTTTTACACATCTGCCCCCCCCCGCTTCTCTCCATCACTATCCCCATCACTTCACAGTAATCTAGTAATCCTTTTCTTCCTCCTTCTTCATCTCCTTCATCCCTCTGTCCTCCCTTTGCCCTCAGCTCGCCCACTCTCACAGTAATTCTCACAATGGCAGCTCACAGCTGTAGAGTGACTAACGACTTTTTAAACTGGGATTTGAAAACAAGAGAAACCACACACACACACACACACACACACACACACACACACACACACACACACTAAAGAGGGACACTCTATCCCCGTCCAGCTGATAAAAGCCTGTCTGCTGCACTAACAGATTTGGAGTCCTTTTGAGCAGAACATAAATCTCACTTACAGTCTCTCGCTCTCGTTCTGCCTCTCGCCCATTTGTCATATAAAGCGCTGGCTCTCAGAATCGGGCTCTGGGCCCGCGGACGTCTCCTGGAGACACTGAGCAGCGACGTTTGAACCGAGCAGCTCAGAACTGAAGCCGAGGCGACCACCTGAGTTTGCTGCTGTTGCAGCAAACTCAGGTGGTCTGTACTCAGGTGGTCTATACTGTTTCTGTTCTGTCTTTGCTGTGAGGGGCTTCATGTGCTGCACAGCACTTGTTGCAGATTAAATGTCAAACACACTGGGGTTACTTTGCTCATGCTGACTAAACAGTCCTGCTACATCACACTTTTATATACTGGTCTGACGTTGCTCAAGATTGTAAATGAATCGCACATCCAGAGACTCACAAGTACATTCAGAGACAGCCAATCTCTGCAGAGATGGGAAGGGCTTCATGTCTCCGTTCTCATGTAGCCTGTGTTTGCAGTAAAGAGACTTTAAGACGCAGCACAATAAAGGCCTGAGGGCTGACCCGTGTGTGCGGCAGCGCGGTTACAGTGCAGAGACTCAAGCTTCCAGGATCAGGACCTCATGAGTGTAACAGTGTAAAACAAAAATAACTCTTTGGATCAACACTGATCAGCTGTTCATGAGGCTGATGGACTTCTAAAGTGCTTTTACATATTTTAGTGGAACTTTGAATGTGAAAAATAGTAACAAACTTCAGTGTCATCACCATGATTGTCTCCTGGTTACACTCCAGCAAAGAGCTCTCCTCCATGCTGACTCTGAGGCTCACGCGGGGCTCAAGCTTCGGCCTTCTCACAGTTAACCTGCACCAGCGCTGCACAAAGTGGGCTGTGTTGGATTTTCTATGTTGTCACATGTTGTGCAGTTGTATGGAAATGCATCTTCTTCTGGGACACAGTTGGCCCAAAGTGCAAAGCATCAACAGTGAGCGCATCACTCTGACCGACCAATGACAGCCCCGCGTCATCAAAGCTGAACCTCAGAGCAGCAGGTACGTTTCACCTGTGATTTCTGCTGAAGGAAGAAATTCGGTCCCGAGCTGACGGGTTTCATTTCAGTGAAAGCAAAATTAAAACTAGACTCAGAAAGAATATTAATATTATTGTGTGCTCCGATTCAAATGTTTGTAATTCCTAACTCCGATCCCGAACAAATACCGGTCACGTTATGATAATAAACCGAGACTGACACTGAAACTAAATCTGTCAAAACAATAAGAAGGAGACTTGAGGAAGTGTGAGTGTGGGACTTTCTCTATTTCACACCAGAAACAGAGCCGCGTGTTATGGAAAGTTATTAAAGTATAAAACAGATTATTAATTCAGAAATATCATCATTTTCATCATGCACATGCAGACAGCTGTTATGGATACGTGCACGCGTCAGCAGCAGTTTGTCTCACGCTTAATGAAACGTGTGTCGGCTTTTCTAAGAACAGATTTTTAATGATTTTAAATCATTAAAAAAACATTTCTTCCTGACTAATACTTGGATTTCTGTGCAGCTGTCAAACATTAGAAAAGCATGTCAGGAAGAAGCGGAGGGGGGGCGGGTCTGTTTGCTCAGAGCTCACTGATGCTTTTATCATATGTAGACACACAAACGTCCCGCTGTGTCGCACAAAAACCATCAGCTGATCAGGAGACTTCAGTCTAAGGGATCAATAAACGCACGAGCTACTTCAGCTTATTGTGAGGGAATTTTTTAACTCTGTTTTATGTGTGATCACACGTATAATCACACATATAATCACACGTATGATCCTGTGAGGTCTAAAACTGTCTGAAGGCGGTGCAGAGCCCAAACAGCCGCTCATGTGTTGAATATTTCTGTTCTCTGATGTAACTGATGTCACAAAGCACTCAAACCCTCTAAAAGCAGCAGATTTATGAGCAGTCTGAGAGCCTGATGTGTTCTTAAATGCAACAGCGGGAGCATGTTGATCCACTCTGGATGTGAGAGACCCGTGTGTTCCTGATCCACAGCAGGAGGAAGGTTTCTCTGCGGGACGCGTGAGGTGAGGCTCCGATAAATCAGATCGGAGGGCAGCAAACGTTCTGTGAAAGGAAGAGGAAACGACCCGCAGGAGGTAACGCCGCCTCAGACGCTCAGAAGCTCTTTGTAAGACTGCCGCAGTCAGAAGGTCGAGAAGTTTCTGTGGATGAAGAACATCTGCGCGCTGCATTAAGCCCACATGGATTAAAGCATGTGAGCTCCATGTCTTAGGTGTCAGTGTGTAAAGCCAGCGTTCACTGATAATAAATGACACCAGCCCTCACAGCACTTCTCCAGGACTGGCTGAAAGGCTGCTGTGCATAAAAACTGCACAATTACCCTGCTGCTTAAATGATCTCCATATTAAAAGTGCTACCTCCTCCTCCTCCTCTGATAATGTAACTGTATTTAAGGATATAACCTGAACAAAAACAGCAGCAACTGTCTGTATCTCAGATCATCACAGCTCATCATGAGCGTAGGAGGATAGAAGCACTGATAACGTCTTCAGAGGAGGTCATGTGATCCGTTTGTCTGTCTGAGCGTGCCCCGGGATTTCACGCAGGGTGTGGAGTGATTTTCATGCTCGGTGGAAGGATGCAGTCACTTCTTTTCACTGAATTAGCAAAAACTGAACGTTTTCCTTTTGTTCCCCTCGAGCTCACAAAAACACCAAAGATGCGTTTAAACCATGAGCAGTAAGAGTTCCCTCTGCAGCGCGCTTATGGAGAGTATCATCAATGAGCTGTGTCCTCTTTCACCACAAGGTTCCTGTTCCTCACTTAAACTCCCTCCAGTTGAAATGAATGTAATTCCTAATGAATGGAAATTATTGGCAACCAATTAGATATAAATGCAGTATGACATAAATAATATATAATATAGTGAAGAGCCATGATCACAAACCCCTGATTCAGAAACACGTGACCTGAGCCAGCCTTCACTGGCCTATCAGAGTCCAGAACTCCTGGCTCCGATGCGTTCACTGCTGTCTCATACACGTGTTCGTGCTGGAGCATCTTGTTTATTCCTGCTTTACTCCTGAGATGTTGGTGGTCTCTTCATCCACGGAGACGCAGCTCTGTACTCCATCACAGCAGCCAGTGAAAGCACGACGACCTCGACTCCTCACCTGCTCCGAGGACGCCGATAACATCACACAACAAACATGCGCGACGATCTGAAGGCTCTGACATTTCTAGAAGTTAATTAAATCTGCAGGAAGGAAGTCATGCTGGAGGAGATACACCTGTAAGCCCGAATGCTGATCTGCAGGGAACTGAAACAGCCTCAGTTCACTGAAATGAATCGTCTCAGTTACAAACATCACCGTGTCCTCGGGAAAAGTAATACGATGTTTGATTATGTATTGCAAACCTTTCCTAAACACCGCGGAGCATGCAGGAAAAGCTGGAGCACTTGTTTCCTTCATCTAAGGACAGAGCGAGCGTTCACTTCATCACGTTAAGAGGGATCGATCCCGCTGATGTCCAGCTTCAGACCTTTGCTCCTGAGTTCTGCTGGAGCAGCCTCGCACAGTTCAAAATGATCCTCATTTATCTTTTGCATCCTCACAGCCAGAGCCCTGCGCCCGAGACGGCCACATTCACATATTCTCTCTATGAAGGTGTACAGAAAAATAAAGAAAAACTTGGTTTAGTATGAACATCCACCGCTGTCCATCAGGCCATCCGCCCAGCCAGGCAGGTCTGACCAGCATGAGAATAAAGAGAAGGAGGATGTTTCCTCCAGAGATTAGCCACTAAGCAGCTAACTTGGAAAGGCTCTGTGCAGTTATTTGTGCTTCTCCTACTTTAATTTCAATGGTTAACAGGACACAAAAACTTAGATTGCCTAGAATGGCCAATCAAATTTGAGCTACAAACAAACAGATTCAAAAGTTTGGTTAAAAAAGTTTTTTCTTTATAATAAATATTTCTGTTAAATGCTCCTGAGGAGCACTTGAACAAATGCCATGTTGATTCATGGATTTGGACAGAAGAAGTAAAATTGTACTTATCTACATCCTGACTAATCTTAACGACCTCATAGTACCGTACTGTACCCCATAGAACCTTCAGCTTTCAGGCCCCTCTTCTGTGGAACCAGCTCCCAGCTTTGATTCAGGAGACACCCTCTCTATTTTTAAGATTAGGCTTAAAACTTTCCTTTATGATCAGGCTTATAGTTAGGACTGGATCAGGTGACCCTGAACCCTTCCATAGTTATGCTGCAGTAGGCCCCTCCCTGAGCCTGGTTCTGCTGGAGGTTTCTTCCTGTTAAAAGGGAGTTTTTCCTTCCCACTGTCACCAAGTGCTGCTCATAGGGGGTAGTTCTGACTGTTGGGTTTTCTCTGCAGTATTGTAGGGTCTTTACCTACTGTACAATATAAAGCAGCTTGAGGCGACTGCTTGTTGTGATTTGGTGCTATATAAATAAAACTGAACTGAACTGACCTGAAGTGGCTCTTTGGGGGGCAGGAGGGGGCCCACAGTGTTTGCTGCCCATTCATTGCACCTGTGGTAAATGGTAAATGCTTATATGCTGCTTTTCTACTCTATTTGAGCACTTAAAGCACTTTCCACTGCGCGCCTCATTCACACACACACACACACACACATGCTAACACATTTGTCTGTGCTTTTGTCTAACAGTCACACACTCCACAGGAGAGAACCACAAACGTTCTGATTGGTAGATGACCGACTCCTGAGCCACAAAATAAGGGAGAGTTCTAATAGTTTTTAATGATTAAAACAGGAGCATCCTGGTCACAATCTGCCACAGCCTCAGCATTGTGTGTGATGTGGGTGAACTCATCCTTCAAGCCTGCAGCGAGGCTTCCTGAAGCTTTGCTGTGGGCTGAATGTCCACTTGATGCGACCTCCCCAGAGAGCCTCACAAACTGAAACGCAGACACCAAAGCTCTGTGCAGTGTTTGTTTCCCTCCAGACAAACACTTTCATTACAGAAAGCGCCATAAGCAAATCAACAAACCAAGCATCCTGCAATACGCGCACAGATTCAACACACGAAGGCATACCCAGACGTGCTGTAAACACTTCCTCCCACTTGTTTGTTCATGTGGAGCAACTCTGAGTAAAACAATTTCCCCCTGAACACACTTCATATTCTCCATCCTTAACTTGTAATTACACGGAGGTGCGGGGTTAAGGCCACAGCTGATTGCGCCAGAAGATTCCAGCCGATTAATTATGTGTTATCATAAAGTTAGGACCGAGTCCGGAGTAGATTTGATGTTTTCTTTGCAATTCAGATGGTGCTGGCTTCCCCCAAACTGGGCCTGAGTGCTTTGACCCGGCTGCTCAGAGGGAGAGAGCAGCGGCGGGCCAAAGGCAGAGATTCCTCTCTCAGGCTCGCATAAACAAACAGTGAGCGGCCAAAGGCAGAGGAAAAGAAAGGAAGCACTGACATTACAGACGTAACACCACCTCAGGCTAGAGGAACACGACTTTAAAAAACTGCTGCTCATCAAAAATGCTCATTCTGGAAGTCCAGTTAGAAGCTTTTGTCAGTAACACACATTAAGGAGCCGGGCCGGGCCGGGCCGGGCCGGTCGGTCCTCTGTTAGCGCAGCTTGTAGAATTACCATTTATAGAAAGCAAATCATGTTCACATCCAGTGTGTCAGGCTACAAACTGACAGAGCCGCAGTTCTGACTGATATTTAAAACCGTTTGCTCAACAAGCACCAAGCCTGCAAGAATCATCATGACTGTGCAGTCGCACTGACAGAGCGAGGAGGACGTTAATAATGTGCCCTCTGACTGACATGATCAGGAAACAAACCGCCTCCTTAAAGGTCACAGCCGGCCCACAGAGTGGACGCTGCACAGGAAGAAGCTTCTTTCAGTTTTACTGCATTCTGCAGCAGGAAGCTTCGTCTGAGGATGGATCATCATGACAGCGTTTTTAGAATCTGTTCAAGAGACGATGCAAATGCCAAACGCATGGACACAGAAAATAATAACTTATTAAACAATGATAGGGAAGAAGGTGGCAGGGTGTTAGGACGGTGGGGAGGCGATCCAGAAAACCGGGGAAAGGGAATCAAGAAGGGAACACAGGAGCTGTGACGGCCACAGGAGGACAAAACAGACAATCTGACAGAATATACAGGAAGTGAGACCTGAGAGCAGTGTAGGAACGAGGCACCGGCCAATCAGATAACAGGAGCAATGGGAAGACAAAGGTAGGAAGTCCAACTACATAAAGATTCACAAAGAGATGCAAACACCAACCTTAATCAGAGAGCAATTATAACTGAGACAGGAGATGACTACAGAGAAACACGAGACACAAACAGAGGAAACACAAAGAAACACAACAAAGGATATTAAATGAACTGAAAACAGGAACAAAGACTCAAACTGTACACAAAACCCAGCACCATGACAGAGAGCGGTCCAGATTCGTCTGAGCCAGAGGTCTGAATCAGAACCTTCCTCGCCACACCAGACTACGGCGATGAAAGCGCGGCGGCGCAGCGCTCACGCGTCTCACTGAGGCAGAGGTGGAAAAACTGAGACATGATGTTTGAGCTGCATGTTTCTGACTGCATCTGATTTCTGCATCTTTGTGCTGGAAAAAGGGTTTTGGTCACAGGTTAGCATGCGGCGATTTCACTGCTCTGACATCAGCCTGGGTCGCGTGTGAGTCCTGGACTGGAACACGGCTGAGCTCTGGTTCGAGCTGATTTGTGTCTCACTCACAAAGAAACGTCACAGTTAGTGCAGCCTTTACCGACCTTTACCGACCTTTACCGACCTTTACCGACCTTTACCGACCTTTATCATATGCAACACAATCACAGATTATTACTCAGCAGAATGTGGCTGAAGCATTTCAAACGTGCTGCATGTTACAGCTATGCAAACAGTATGTTTCATGGGTGCGAGTCAGCTGTGCGACACAAACGTTTCCCTCAGCGTGAAGCCAGCGCTGCTTATTTGTGATGCTGTAAAAGTGTCAGCGAGTTAAACTGTAAAAACAAACACATCAGCTGACAATGCGCCGCCTCCGGCTCTGACTGCACGAAGTATCCACCACGAGTACGAAATGAGACTCTGTTTCACCTGCTGCACATCATCATAATGAGATCTGTATTTATTTTCTACAGAGCACTTTCTAATATCTCAACAATAAAGCACTCTGCTATGAGTGCACAGCTTAGATTGCAACACTGAGTCCAAAAACCCTGCCCATAAACCACTGCAGTATTACGCATGTTGATGCTTCGCTGTTATTTTCAGACACAGCCGACGCAGACATGTGGGAGGACAGCTGACATACATACATCTTCGAGAGAGCCAAAGTGGCCATTTGGCTTCATGAAGTATTTAACATGCGTCACATGAACTCCCGGATACGTTTCAGCAGAGGGATGTGTGGACTCGATCACCAGTCCAGCCTGTGAGACTGAACCGGGCTGCAGGTCCGCCGCAGTAACTCGGTTTATTCCACAGATCTCCACGAGTAACATCTGACTTTCTGAAACACACTCGTGTCCATGTAAAACTGTGCATAGCCACGATGACCTCATCCATTGGTTTTAGACCCCTATTTGGATGCTTCAAGGTTAGTGCAGACTGGATTTTTGTAGCAGGAAGTAACCATATGATTGTGGCCCATGGTCCATAGCAGCCTCACCTAACAAGCTGCATTCATAGACTGAGATACCTGCTAAGCTGAACCAGAGCAAAGACACTTTAGATGGTCCTCACCTCAAAGAAGACCATGTTGTAAGTCAGGTAACGACTGTAACAATGTTCCAAAGCCCCCAGTACCTCTTTCCACCAAAGTGGTTCCACTGTTCCTTCAATCGTGGACAACTAGTTTGAGTCAGTTTGACCTTGTTGCCCTCTCAGAACCAGCCTCCATTTCAGGTTTAAGAACCAAATATAATTTAGTGTAAGGTAATAAAAGCTGGGCTAACATTCATTAGAAGGAAACCACAGTGGTCAGAATGTGTCGGCTACATCTGCCAGTGCGTGGTCCGGTGATCCCTCCCATGACCACTGATGGCAGTGTTTCCAACTTTGGGCCACACAGTTTTGCAGTGTGGTGCCGGTGCCGGCATCTTTCGGTGGGAATGTGTGGAAACACCTGAGTGGAAAAGGGTTCGAACATGCTCGAGAGGTAGTTCAGTGCCTCGCTGACACTTACAGATGAAAACGTGCTGAATTTTTCAGCTTGAGGCTGCTTCATCAGCCAAATCCCGACTGCTGGTGGCAGCAGAGCATGAGCCCAATGAGCCTTTGAAACCAAAACCTGTGGGATTTACTGTCGTGTAAATATTATGCACTGTATTAGCCCGTGTGTGCAGCAGCAGGGGAACGGCCACTAAAGTCGATGGACCGTGAAACTCTGAAAAACAACAGTGCGAGGTAAGGGAATGTTGGGGCGGGGTCGCATCAAAGTAAAGGATCCAAAGCCAAAGTGTCTGTGTAGTGTTTGTGCTGGAATAAACACACGCCCCCTCTAACTGCGTTTGGGCTCTGATTAAACTCTGATTAGAGTCCGTTAGATGCACAGTTGAAATAAGGTCTATTCCAGGAAGCATTACGCCACATAAAGTCAACACTGTTTGATCCGCTTCCACATTAAATCATCTCATTACTTCAAATTCACCTACAATAAACTGAACAAACGATGTTATGCATTAAACACTTGCAGCCACAAATATTTATTTACATGTGATGAAATGTGCAGTGCACTTTGCACTCTGTCTCCTCTCAGCTCAGCAGAACATTTTCTTTGGATCAGAGAGGTGAAGACATTTTGAATGTTTATCAAAGGACCCCCTGAGAGAACCAGAGCAATGGCAAATTAATGGTTTTCCAATCCCACCAGTGTGCTTGGATGCGTGCGTGATTATGAGCGAGTAGCTGGCTGTGCGTTTACTTTATGAGTATGTGTGTTCATTATTTTCTGATTAGCTGTTTTAAACTGCACAGAACACGCAGATCCTTGCTGGGATTGCAATGCTGTTTATCGAGGGAGGTGTTGAGATCCAACTTGGATTTGTACTAGAAAAGATTCATTCCCAGTACAGATCAAATATTTGGCACATGAAGCAGAATCTGATACAAATTTGATACAATTCATTCGATTCAAGCGTCACATAAACTTCATTTAAATATCATCTTTCACGCACGCGTGCACGAGTCCTTCACAGAGTAACGCAAACAATTAAAATACTGTGAAACTAAATCATTAAAAAGAAAAAAGTTCAATTAAACAACACATTTAAAAATGCTTGTTAAAGCTTGAACATTTAAAAGAACAAAAACACTAAAGAAACAACAACAAACAATTCAAAATCAAAACACAAATGTGCCAAACATGACTCACAAACTTCCTACGCTGCCGCCTGTCCGGCATCCTGCAGCCAGCCTCTCTGCAGCCAGCAGCGCTGCAGTCAGCGTGTCGAGGCTCCGGTGCCAAACAACGTTTTGTGCATCTGTGACCCCCCGAATGCAGAGTTCCACAAACCAACCAGCATATTCAGGACTGCTAACATCAGTTTATTTGGGTTAATCACAATTATTAATTAACTTAGCAAACATCATGCATTTAATGAAAACCTGTTTTCAGGAGACTTCCTTAAACAAACACATGAGCAGTGCTTGGTGGTGTTGGGAGGGGGGGGGGGTACCACAGCCTAATGGGACCAGGTGATGAAAGCAGATCCAGCAAACTTCAGTTTTATTTAAATAGCACCAAATCACAACAAACAGTCGGCCGACCCGTCGATGATCCGTCATCATCGTGGCTCGAGCTGAGCGGCACACTGAGCTGAGCTTCTCTGTCGAGCAGGACCTGAACACTATCTTGTTTTTGTAAATCGTTCCAGACGCCTTTGTGTGTGTGTGTGTGTGTGTGTGTGCGTGTTGCACTCTCCATCGCTGACGCACGCAGCCAGAGGACGTGTTTGGATAGACAGATATACTTTATTCATCCCCGAGGGGAAATTCCTGTGTTGCACAGCAGCAGTACACATAATCACAATAAAAACAAATATAAAAATCTATAAAATCTATAAAAACTATAAAAATCTATAAAAATACCCATATATACATGTATGCGTGGAATACTCCAACGATCATAAAAACAACAAAATATAACAAACTAGCAAGTGGAGCTGCTGCAACAGGCTGCCACACACCGGGGGGGGCACATTTAGGAGTTCCGCAGCAAAGCATCCTGTGGACAGAATCCATGCAAAGTAGCCGTACAGCTGCACTGAGCTTCACACTCCCAGCACAGCTCAATCAGCCCCTCCCTCCTACGCTTACTAAGAAAATACTGACTCACAGAATGATGCTGTTGGCAGGGATCACCTGAGCACCTGTTTAGATTGAATTTAAAGCCTTCAGTTTTTCTCTTCGCTCACCAGCCTCCACCTCTGCTGTAAACTCCCAGGTCGGCTCTGGGGAACCAATAAAATTATTCTTATCTTGTTGATGTCATTATCTGTGATTTAGATAATTGGACTTAATGAAAGACGAATAAAAAGCAGAGCCCGCTGCTGCTGCTGCTGCTGCTGCTGCTGCTGGCACTGTCACGCAGCACGTAGCTCTAAGTGGGCTGAATTAATTGCAGTAGCTTAAGCACTCAGTGACAGGTTGAATAATCATTACAAACACAAATGGCACGTACTGTATTACTCCAACAACACAAGCACTCTCCAAAAGACGTCAGCAATGAAATATCGGTGTGCATCTTGAGAACTGGCAGGCTGTGTGTCTTTGATAACGTTTTGTTTGCACATTATTACACATAGCGACTGATATTCACTCATTTAAACACATATTTGGCCGGCGGCTTCAAATAAAATCACTTTCACCCGCAGAACTGCTCTAAATCATGATTAAATACTGCATCACTCTGTGTTTAACTTGGCCACCTGTCCGGGCCGCAGACACTTTGTTCCAGTTATTAAACTCAACAATTTAACTCTGATTTCAAGTGTCAGCGTTTGTGCCTCGAGTGCCACAAATCAGCTCTCAGAAAGTGACACAAAAACAATTTTGTCCTGTAACGTCAGTGAGTCACAAACTTTCACACTGAAGCATCAATGAGAAACAGACGCTTCAAGCCTAAAATGAGACTTAAAAGGATGTTCTGATCGGTCCATCGTGTCCATAAAGGAGCATTTCCACCGTTTTTCTGTGCAGGAGCAGAAACAAGAAAAGCACTGATGGGGATTAAATGTCCCTGCAGCAGGTCACACCGAGCCTGCGCTGTTCTCTCTCCTGTGTAGGCTCTGATACCTTCTTTCTTTTTCATCAGCGCTCAGCCATCTTTGTTTGAAGGCTGGTCAAAGCCAGTGGCATCGCTCAGCCTGGCGCACTGGGTTTGCAACATGTGAGCGGTGTGAAGGACCCCTGTCATCACAGGGTCCTTTCTCTGCACGCGGGGTTGTGAAGCCGAACCAGCAACCTTTTCTTAAATGTAACAGTTTTGAGGTCTAAACGTAAGCAGCGAGTGAAAGAGGAAGTAAAACGTCGGCACAAAGAGTCTGAGTGAAAACAAAGGAAATGCATGATCCAAATGGGACGTGACCTGCAGCCTTTGGTTGACAGACTTGCACCTCCAACCCTCCAAGCTCTTAACATGCTATTTTCCTTCCTTCAAAGAGGACCATTAACTCAGGCCATCCAGGAGTGCTGCTGTGAGCACATGTGGCACCAATGTCCCAGATACCTCGTGCACAGCCTGTAACACCAAAGGTATCTTACACAACAAAGGTATCTGGCAGACGGGACTGGAACCTCTCGGTGTTTGTCTTCATGGTGAAAGAATGTTGAGCTGAATAAACTCCTGAACAGACCTGCTCTTACAGTCCAGTCTTACTACATGAAATTATTGTTGCCAAATTAAACTGCCCTGCTGGCTTCACTCAGCATCTGTGTTTCACATCCTCCATGGAGGTTACGTGATTGCCTCAGACTTTCAGCTTCTTTGTCTGTTTGTTAGCACAATTACACAAATTACACATGGATTTACATGGCCTGGCCCAGCCTGCCGTACACAGTTCTGGATCCAGGGATATTTGGAAGGCTTTCTTTACCATAATGAAGCAGAGCAAAGTTGGACATTTTGAGTCATACCTTAACAAATTCACTAAAATAAAAAAAGAAGAGAGAAACTGAAAGACATCATCTTTAGCTTCTCAAGAAAATATCAAAGACTAATGGGATCCAGATATCCTTCCTGATCCAACGACTCAGTTCATGTATGTTTAACCACGCCAATGTCAGCAATGCAAATTCACTTCAATACTGTAACAACTAACAATGCAAGCAGGCATTAAAGCATGTTAATACTTCATACACACGGAACACCTGCTGCTGTCAGACCTGCGCACTGTAGCAACAATGTTACCGTGGATTCTCACACTACCTCTGACCTCTGACCTCTACCTTTGGAACAAATGCTACACACTAACTGCATATCATCCATCATCCCCACACACACCCATGGTAAATGGACTAGTTCTTATATAGTGCTTTTCTACTCTGAATGAGCACTCAAAGCGTTTACATTTACCCAGTCACACCCATTCATACAAGCACTTCCATATGTGTCTAAGCTAAGTGCTTTTATTATCTGCCATTCACACACATTCATACTCCAACTCTTGCGTCGGACAGCAACCAAGGATCCTTTGGCATGTGGCCCGGAGTAGCCAGGAATTGAACCGCCAACCTTCCGATTGGTAGATGATGCTCTACCTCATGAGCTACATCCACCCATCCATCTACCCACACACAGTCCCATCCATCCACCCTTCCATCCATCCTCTTCCCTGATTATCCAGGGTCACAGAGGACTGGATCCCATCCCAGCTGCCGTAGGGCGAGGCACATCATAGGCTACATCAATCAGATTGTTTTTTAATTGAAGCTCTGCTGGTCTCACTCAACAAATCTCTTTTTCTTGATGTTACCAACAATCGCTGGTAACATCAACCACTCCTTCCTTTCTCTGAAGATGCAAACATGCAGATAACCTACCCTGATTATGTGAATGTATGAAAATACACCAACAAAATACACCCCCTCTCATACAGACATGCAAATACACACACACACACACATACACACGCACACACACACACACACACGCTCACACACGCTCACACACGCACACACACGCACACACACACGCACACACATGCACACGCTCACACACACACACGCTCACACACGCACACATG
>JAVDPK010000820.1:0-24843 GCA_034780415.1 Cichlasoma orientale | reverse complement strand
GTGCGTGTGTGTGTGTGCGCGTGTGTGTGTGCGTGCGTGTGTGCGTGCGTGTGTGTGTGTGCATGTGTGTGTGTGTGTGTGCATGTGTGTGTGTGGGTGGGTCCAGCAGCCAGTAAGATTCATTGTGTTGACAGTTTAAAAAGAAAAGAGATTTCTTGCTCAGTTAATGGGTGAAAAAGCAGAACCTGTCCAAAGAGCATCTTTGAAAGGCCGTCAGAAAACCTGGAGAACTTTTGCTTCCTAGAGTCCTAGAGATGGTTCCTTTTAAACAACATAAAAATTAGGGGTGGCTCGAGGCTTTTGCACAGCACTGTGAGTTTTATTTAAATAAAAAAAAAAAAACACTCTCATCACGAGTTAAATCTGATACGACGCCACAGACTGTATAAAAGATGGATGTAGCAACCGTGATGTTGCCCGGTGGTCTCTGGACTCTGAGAAGCCTTCACTTTAGCTTCATGGCCGTCCCCACCCCGAGTGACCGCAGAGCAGCGGAGGGTGGAGCGGTTAGGGGTAAAATCCAGACACAGACCTCTGAGAGTAAACGTGTACTGTATTCAGTAACTATCTCTGAAGCCCTCTCAAGTATCTAGACTTTAAATATGCAACAACTACAACGTTTAAGCCTAAAAAAACCCATCGACTTAAATTTGGACCAGAATGCTCGTCCTCTCCGCCCTCTCCTCCCTCTCCGCCCTCTCCTCCCTCTCCTCCCTCTCCTCCCTCTCCGGCCTCTCCGCCCTCTCCTTCCTCTCCTCCCTCTCCACCCTCCCATTTATCTGAGCTGCCTTTATCTCCGTCGCCCTCCTCGTTCCTCCCCATCTCGCTCGCTCTGCTTCACTGTTGTGATTTACGAGTTAGCAGGCGACATGTCTGAAAGCGCTGAACTATGCCTTCCTCCTTCCTCCTTCCTCCTTTGTTTCTTTGCTGTCTCTGGTTTCTTTTAAACACTCAGCCTCCTTTTCTTCCACGTCCCCTTTAAACTGCAGTGTTTTATCACGACACAGAGCTGAATCCAAACAGCGTTAGGTCAACCCTGAATTCCACAGTAAGTAAAAGCGTGCACCCCGGTGCCACATTGTAACTTCTCATCTATCAATACCACCACCATCATCTTAGCTGCTTTCTGCCCTGCAGCCTGGTTTCTGTACGAATGGTTACAGCTGGTGACGCCATGTGTAGCAGTTATCAAAGCTGAACAATGTTCAGTAAAATCACATAACGAGTCTCCGTCCATCTGGCCATGCAGTTGGTGGGTGCTGTGGCCGTTTGGAGATGATGTTGATATGTTGATGTCGTCTCTGTGTCGGCTGCCAGCTCCACTCTGTGTGTAGGCGTATCCACACAGACACGTTTGCTTGGCTCTCTTTGTGATGACGTTCACTGACATTAAGGCATTTCCAGGCCTCTTCCTCCTAAGTTCAAATTCAAACCTAATTCTAACCTTGGCCTAACACAGAGTGCGCAGGAGGCCTTTTAGGAGCTGCAAACTGTGTCAGTGCAGACACTCAAACTAGTCCCAACATGATTTTGTTGCTTTCTGCTTATTTTTGTCTTTGACTTCCTGCAACAAATGACGTCAGTTCTGCAGTCATGCTGTCTGTAACCTGGCAGCCCACAGTGTGTCCACTTATAGCTCTACTCTTCTCAGTGATGACTGATTATTATTACCTGAATGCGATGCGTTTAGGGGACATCGGTAACATGAGTTACACCGTCCTCAAACTCTGCACTGCTTATTGAAAATCATTTTACAGAGAGCTCGCTGGACGGTTCTGTGTAAGACGCATTCTGATGACATCTTGTTTCGCGATTTCTTTGTGCTTCGTGTACAGGATGCAGTTTGCACTGAAAGTGTTACTAAATAAACTCTCAGAGATGTGAAGGTGCATTTGACTTCAGCGCTGATGGTTCTCTCTCAGCTGTGAGTTTAATTCTGTGATTAAAAATGTGATTTTTCTCCTGAAAAGAAAAAAAATCCTTGAAATGAATGAGTTTCCTCATTTCCTTCCCTTCTCTCTGCGTCTCTGCCAGCTTGTTTGAAGTGTGTCTCCAGCAGCCAGTGAGATCCACTGTGTGGATAACGGTAATCAGCTGCAGCGATATCTGAATTGGCTCCCACTGAAAAGAAAGCCTGTAAACTGGCAGGATTCTGTTTCATCCTCTCCTTCTGTACAGGGCAGTTAAAGTCGTCAGTAACGGGCCTGAAAATGAGCCTCATGTGGTCAGGAAGCAGCTGCCACTGAAAACACAGACAGAGACACGTGCAGCAGCAGCAGCCACATATTCTGACAGATTGCTTCTGAGGGCATCATTTTAGGGCCCATGTCAATACAAAATTGTAAAAACAACACACGGGCTTGCTTCTGGTTCTTCTTGGTTGGAGCCTTCATTCTTACACTCTTTTAGTTCAATTCATTGTCATACTGCAGTCTAGAACTTCAACAGGCAGCGGATGCAATGAGACAGACTGTAGGCGAAGTGTGGAGGCAAGTACCTACAGAGAGCCTACACAGAGGGCTTTCAGCCTGCACCAACATGCTCACATGCAGCCCTCCAACAACCCAACACCCCATACATGTGAGACACAGTGTGTAGGGCGAATCCCGATTGGCTGACAAGTGGGCCAGAACAGGAAAGGGAGCGACAGCAGAGCATGCTGGGAACAGGAGACTTAAAGTATGGAAAGCACAGACGGTGGTTGGACGGCTTTCACTGCTTTTAGGTTTTCACCTCAGCTCTTCTCTGCAGTTGACTGACGGACCACCAACATCACAAGCAACAGTGGCCTTCAGACCGGAAGTACCACGTACTCTGGACCCTGCCTCCATCTGCCAACACACTGCCAACCTCGCCCATGAGGCCTCAGAGAGCGGTCAGCTAACCCCAACTGCTGCAGCAACACATTTCTGAAGGCACAACTTTTACTTTGAAGGCAAAGTCTCTGCTTTCCAGTTTGAAACATTTCACAGTTTTAATACCGCTCGGCAAGAAGTTTGCTAGTGTTCGCAGACAAGTCGGCATCTTCCATGCAAACTATGTGGCAACCTGCAGCAACCACTCGCCAACTGATCGGGGAATCCACATTGTTCCCTGGCAGCTACTGGTTGCCAACTGGTCTCTAGGACTGTGTGACTGTGTGAATTACAGTTGATTACAGACGGACCTGGTACATTACAACATGTCCTCCAATCCAAATGACAGCATCAGTGGACCCTGAAATACAGCCCATACGAGCGGTTCCTAAATATGCGTGTCATGTGGTCATGGATGAGGTGGTTTTTTTAAAGGAGGACAGGCTCGTACATTATAGTGTCCATCTGAAGCTGAACTTCACACACTCGTGGATGCACTCATTGTAACGCAGTTTTAAGACATCAGACAACAACAGCAAGCTGCACCAGGAGGCACACAAGAGGAAGTCATTGGAGGTTAGCTTCAAGCAGAGCTGGAGGCGAACTACAGAATGCTAAGCAACGGTTAGCCGCATTAGACTTCCTAGAGATATGAGACAGATAGCAACTTTGCAGCAACTAACACAGGATATTATCTCATTAATACTCACGGTTTATTTTTCATCCTCCTGCTGCCGCACTATGTAACTGCTGTGACTTCTGCAGGAAAGACGTCAGTGAGGTTTGAGCCGGCTGAGTCATCGTGTCATTTAAAGCTGCAGTGGGCAGCATGTATGTGTCAGTGTTTAGCTTTGTGAGGGTGTAAAATATGAAATTGAAAAATGTTGATGAACTTCTTCAGGGTGGGTGCTTGGTAAACATTACTTGCCAAGCCCTAACCCCTAAGCTTAACCCAAGCCTTTAATGTAAGTCTAATTGTTTATGTCATGTGGTCCTGTTTGTTTTTGACGATGTCATCTGCTGATGATCTGATACAACAGACACACTGCAGATGTGTGCATCTCTGAAGGCAGACTGTGTGATTTTGTCCCCGACACAACGACCCAACATGAAAGAATCATGGTGGCATCTGTGAGACAGGTTTCTGTCTCACAGGTTCCTGTATCACAGAACTGAAGAACACCTGGAGAAACACTGCAGTAAATTCGCTGTAACTCTTACAGTGCTGCTCTGAATGTGCTGCAGAGCTGTAGGACTGTAAGTGTGGCAGCAGAAGCCTTGTTTGTATGATGTGTTCTTCAGCTGTTACAGACACAGCATGCTAGGAACCACTGAGGCCCATTTTAAAGTCCATGACAGTAGGTGTATGTATATACTATATCACAGCAGAGCGTGTGACGCTGGTCCAGCGTGTTTACACTGCAGTACCAGCAGGGGGTCAAATCTCCACTGAGGACGGCATGCTTTAATCCACCTTTAACGTCCAGCTTATTTACGCCGACATGGGCACGTGCACATTAGCATAATTACACGACAGTTTGTCCCCTCGGAAAAATCCAAATGGTTTCTGAAAAAAGTTGCACTCCACAGCCAACAGAGGGTTATTACGGTAATTTCACTCGCGATGTTGCAGGAAGCACATGAATGGCGGCACTCCTGGGGCTCAGGGGCCGCCGGTGGACCCCTGGTAAATAAAGGAGCCAACAAGCTGATGTCACCTTTTTCTTGATTAGCAGCCGCGATACGATACTACACTTCCAAGGACAATAAAAGATGAGAGAAACGAGACAATAGGCGTAGGATGGCCAAATATAAATGCATATTAGCCATGTAGCTTGTTGGCTTTAATTAAAACATGGCCCCCTGTAGGTACTGCAGCTTAAACATGCAACTTTCCTGCATGCGTGTCCACGTCACACCTAGGACAGGCAAAGTGTGACATCACATGGTGGACCAGCATGTCTGGGATCACTGCACTGGTCTGTCGGAGGGCTTTTCCCCGAAGCTTTCCAATGAAAACCTGCAGCCTTGTTAACCTGATTTATATGACACTATTTGACAAGCAGCATTTGCAGGAGACGTCCCACAGGTTTAAGGTCACTGTAGCAGTCACTGTGAGTGATGCCTATCTTGACGTCATATTCTTATGAAAGTACACACACACACACAGAAACACACACACAGAAACACACACTCTCCCACACATGACCACAGCCTCATCCCCTGTGGCTACATTTCCTGCTCTGTTATGACTTTCTATGTTTCTCATTTCTAGTTTAATGGCTATTCTGGAGCTTGTTTTATTACGTTGTGCAACTCTGTGTCTCTTTTCATTTTATTTACATCCCATAAACTCAGATAAAATGAAACCTCAGAAAGAGAAAAAATCTAATGATGTATCTGATTCTTGGGTTTGGTGACTGTGATTATTAAACTGTCAAGATATTGGTGCTGATGTCACAGATAGTGAAGTGTGTATAACAGAGAGCTTTACATTATCAGATCATAAACCACGAGCTCTTCAGCCAGCGCACAGCAGTCACATCTGCTTATTAGCTGCTTTTGAAAGACTCCACCGTAGTCCCGCCTCCCTGCTGCAGAGCTCCATCAAGCATAATAAAACACACCACACTGGCAAAAGCATTCCCAAACATTCCCATCACTGCCACCCATTCCCAAAAACCATTTCCCAATTATTCCCAACAGGGGAGTAAACTCAGAACAAAGCCCGTCAGGCTGTGAGGAGGCCCCAGCTCAGATGTGCAGAATACTGCAGCAACAGTCACACCAGCCGTCTGTCCTAATGTTAACGAGGACTCCAAAAACAGGGTTATTATCACTAAACTCCTCGTGTGTGATATTTACTGCAGATTCAGGTTAATATCAGGGATGCACTGAGACTAACCCTAAATAGCTGGATGACACGTGCTCTGTGGTCCGAGTCAGTTAAGATCCGACGTGAGGAGCGAGGAGGACGCTAACAGCAGAGTGGAAGCAGTCTGAAGGCAGTTGGTGCCTGTGACACCAGCAGCCTCCGGTTCTGTGTTTTCTGCAGTGCTGACATCAGTGAAAGATCAGCTGATGCTTTCTGTCTTTCTTACTTGCTCACGCCTTCAGTTTATAGAACACACATGAACACATCATAAATAATTCCTTTTGTAAACCTTTGTACAGCTCTGGTCTCCACTTCCCTACGCTCGCAGCTCGAGACACATGGTGGTGCAGAGGTCAGCACCGTCGCCTCACAGCACGAATGTCCTAGGTTCGAATCCACGGGCCAGCTGGGTTCTTTCTGTGCAGGCTGCACGTTCTCCCTGTGCCTGTGTGAGTTCCTCCTTCATTGGTGTGAATGGGTGTCTGACTCTCTGTGTTAGCCCCGCCTCCTGCCCTGTGACCTGTGATGTCATGATAGTGTTGTTGTCCTCAGTTCTATGATAATCATGAAGTGAAAATCCAGTAATGGTGACGCAATGGGAAAAAATCGGCAGTGTCTTTGCTGTTTGTTATCGCAAACTAAAACTGTGACTTTAAAGCACAGAGTTACGTTTCTGTTCTCTCACAAATGTGTCATTCCTTCGTCCTAAAGACCAAGTGAGTCTTTGAAGAGCACTGCTAACGACCTGTTTCAGAGCCAGCAGCAGCCCAATTGTCAGCAGTTGTGTTTAGACTGAAGCCGGCTGACTGGGAGATAATGGCTGTCATTAGGCCGTTATTAGAGCTGTCAGTGGGGTCTGCTCACAGCGGTTTGATGTGTGGCTGTGAAGGATGATGGAACACAGACCAGGTGTTCCTCCAAGCAAAGATCAAAAAGCGTTTGCCAAAACTCTTCAGTGCAGTTTGTTATTATGCTGCTCGCTGTGTCCAGGACATGTTCTGCACTCAGAGAAACACTTTAAAGCGCACACGCGTGTCGCATGCTGCTCGACCGAGCATCACAAATACCACCTGTTCAACGTGCTTCATCCCGAAACGTCACGTAGCCATCGAATGCTGCCTGCACCTCATGATCAGCAGAGCCACATCAAAGCATGCACGGTGGTGGCAGCAGCTGATAGCGGCGCTGTGATCTGACCACAGCAGCTTTCCTGTTTCGCTCGCTCTCAGCCTCTGAGGCGCAGCTCCATTTGAAGTCAGTCATTTAGCAGAAAACTAAACAAGCCCCCTGTTAACTTCCCCACTTACTGCTGTTTACAGAGCAGCTTTCTAGAAAAGCTCCAAACGGCTGCAGAGGCCGCACGGCCCCGTTAAACCCAGCAGTGTCTGAGAGGGCGCCAAAGCCTCAGGTAAACACTCCCCGGTCACGCTAGCAGGTAAAAATGTGTTGTGTAAATGTGCTCTTTGTTTCACAGAAATAAATGAAAGCTCAAAAGTTACTCTGTTTCAGAAGCATCCTGTGGGGTCGGCACTTCTCACTCTGCAGCTGCTCTGTGTTTACTCATCCTAACAACTTCTAATTGCGTGGATAACAGCTGATATCATAAGTGCAAGGTTCTGCATCAGTAAATTTCCAGGATTGATCCATAATTCCTGGCAGCAGGGAGAGAATCCGAGCTTCAAAGCTCTCTGCAGTAATTCCCATGAAACACACCTGTGCAGGTCGGGAGGCGGGTGTGTTAAAGTATACACAACAACAGAGGCACAGCCACAGCTTTTTCAAATTTATAAATAATGCTATAACTTTAACTCTCCAGGGAGTTCCTCATCCTTTGGATGGACTCCAACTCCAATGGTTCTGCTCGGCTTGGTGCAGCAGCACATGGACCGGTTCTCCATCTGCAGGTTCTGGCCGCCCTTCAGCCTGCAGAGAGTAGCAGTAGTGCAGTCCAAGACAGCAGAGCTGGAGGATGAGAAGCTGCTGCCACAGCAGCAGCAGCCTCTCTATGCTTCATTCAGGCTGGCAGAGGCTCGTTCAGTTTTGTGGGCGTAAAGGTCATAACTACAGCTCGTTACCAGTTCACTGCCTTCTGGTTGATACATTGTAACTGAATCAGTTTCTATGCTGGGCTAACACTTTCAGCAAGCTACCCTGAAGTCGGCTCACAGCTGCAGTGTGCAGTCTGAGTCTGACCAAAGTTACAGAGCACAGCTTTAAGGCTTTGATTTGTGACTTCCTGAGCCATGAGAGTGAACTTTAGCCACCAGCGAGTACAAGAGCAACACAAATATAGAGGAGCTGAGAGAATAGTGTGAATCCAGTGAGCTTCAGCTAAGGGGGCTGGGGAATACGATACTCTTCTGTGCTGCCACCGAGCTCCATCACTTCGATGTAAGACAGCTGTGGTTCAGTAGAAAGCTCTGCTTTGTGTTATCACTGCTGGGTGACACATTAAAGGAAAACCTGCACTTCATGGTGTCTGCGCCCCTATGGTTCTGCCACCATCACTGGGCTCCATGAAAGGTTACTGATAATGTTAATGATATGCTGTGGCCTTCACTGGCCCCCGATCTGAGCCTGAGGCAGATTTCAGAATGTGATCTTCACCACCACCATCAACACACCGAGTGAGGGAGGAGATTTGGAAAGGATGGTGTTCTGCTCAGCAGCAGCTCCAGAGGCCTGAAGGATGGACTGAAGCTGCTCCTGCAGCAGAACTCAGATACTTTTTACTTTTAATGTGTCACCTTGTTTGAAATTTAACTGATAACTTTGTTTTTCCCAGAAACGTTAAGATTTTCCTTCCTGTATCCATAATAATAATAATAATAATACACTCCCATAAAGCTTTTGATCTATCTTGGACTGTTGGGCTGCACCTTTGCAGGTAATAACTGCATTATTAATAAAAGTGTTACTGCTGTGCATTTAGCGGCTCTCAGCCTGCTTCAGTGTGCTCGTCTGCAGGAACCTCTGGTGTCTCTCGTTAACACCGGCTCCACAGCCTCAGGGTCAAACCACAGCCGGAAAACCTCTCTTTTTCTTCAGAGAATGAATTTATGATAAGAAAATCTACTTTAACAGCAAACCTTTGACTCTGTGATGCTTTAATGTTTGTGATGAGGAAGAGCGCGGGGGACAAAGTCTGTGAGGAAGAAAGAAAGCAGAGACGTTGTTATCTTTGAACGGGATGAGTTAAAGCTCAGATGAGGCGAAGGCGACACCTCTGACTGATGTTCTTAAGTGAGACACCGACGAGATCCTGACAGCTGACCCCAGCTGCAACCCGAAGGTTAAAGGTCACTGTCTATCTCCTGTCGGGGCGCTGCAGACCTGAGCTCTGGACTTGACCCGGGTCTCCTCAGAGGTTTAGCAGTGTGGGTGGTAAAGACGCGTGTGCTCACACAGAAAGCTTGTTAAAGGTGCTGGAAACGTCTCAGTGGGTTAATCCAGTGAAGCACTCTGAAGTTAGTCCCAGATTAGCAGAGAGCAGGTCCGTCCCTCCTTCAGCTAAAGGAACCCTCAGCTCCGGTGGCCAGCAGAAATAATTCTTACTCGCTCCATTTACACTGGAATGTATCCTAACCCATAATTTAATGTATCCATAGTAATCTGAGCAGAGCTGCATCACACGGTTACAATAAAGAGCTCTGATTCGAGGACCCGTTTTATTCCTTCAGGTTGCAGAGGTGCAGATTTTGATCCTGTGACCAGCATTAAAGACATTACAGAATAAACCTCATTAATGTCCAGAAAGATTCACCTGAGAAAAACACTGAGAGTAGAATCACCTTTCCACACCATCATTTTCTTCATCAGATTAGTCTTTTACTCATTTTCCTCCCATCATTTATTTTTGTTCACATGGCTTTGAGAAAGAGCTATAACCCTCTTCTAAAATCATAATAATATAATATTAAAGCAAGTCCACAAAAAGCCCAAACCAGAAGTTTGTCTTTCAGGCGGTGGTCACATTTTGGATACATTAAATAATTTGTAACACTGTTGCTTTTTTCACCTGAAGTGTAACATAATATATTTTAATATTCCATACATTTACACCCAACGGACCAATGAAGGTTAAAGATGTACGCCCAGGGACAGACTCGCGTCATAAAATGACCAAAGTTAGTTAAACTAGTATCAGCTGTGAGGAGACTGAAGTAAGCAAAAGGAGAATGAAGGATATCAATAAGTGGCAGCTCAGTTTTTGAGCCACGGACCGGCTTTAAGGTGTGGTGGATAAAAACGCCCACATAAACAATACGACCGTAATCCAAAGTGTGATATTTTCTAAATATAAAAATAAACGTGAATCCACTGTGTATTCGTATGCAGCTCTCTCAGCAGCGTCCTCCTAACATCATAACATCCTCTCTGCCCACAGCGCTCTCTGCTCGCCATGGTAACGTTTAAACGTGCCTAAGGCACAAATCCAGGAAATGGAATTTCATCCGACTTGTAAAAAAATCCGTCTTATGTGTAAGGCCGATAAAATCAGCTTTTTCAGAATTGTTTGGGTCTAATATGGAATTTCGCTGCTTCATCTCTGGATTATATGAGCTCATATTTTTGCTCATAAATGCGAGTTTGTACCTTACACTCGCCTCCTGTTGCCATGATTGTCTCCAGTGAGATGAAGACACTAAAGTGATCTCCAACATTGTTAGTGTGTGTAGTTCGATGCATGGAAGTGGGCGGAGCTGAGGAGGGCTTTAGCGCTAAACTCACCCAACTTATGGATCACATTTAATTGGAAATGTATTACAATGGGACCAGACTTTTCATCCAAGCACAAATCCGGCTTGTATGATCCGACTTAGGAGATGATTTTTACTGGAATTACCGTCAGGAACAATCAGGACCTGAAGAAGCCATCCGAGTGCAGCAAAAATCCGATTGTGCGACTTCGACTTAGACAATTGTTGCATGAAAAATACAACTCACCATAACGCTGAATCAGTGTGAGCCCTGAGCTTCTCTGCAACTCACTGTTGCTAGCTTGTGGGTCGGCTGGGTTTGGCCTCACTAGGTATCAGCCAGCACACACCAATACCAGCTTTGATCTCGCAGTGGCTGCAGAGCCGCGGAGTCGAGCGCGAGAGAGAGTCAGCTTGACCTGGCTGGGTCCGGCTCACGGCTCTCCCCGCTGTTGCTAAATATAAATGGACTAGTTCTTATATGGCGCTTTTCTACTCTTGTTGGGCACTCAAATATTTAAATGAGCGTTATGTAGGTCAACCAACCTATTTGGTTAGACAGGGACGGGAACAGTGAAGCTTGAGGGTTTAACTTTAGCGGTGACGAATCACGTGACTGAGACAAGAATGTTGACACGTCAAACAATATTCAGACTCAGATAATAACTAAAACTGAAATAATGTAAGTTATTTATTCTTTCAGTGCGGCCCAGTAACAAATGACCCACGGACCGTTACCAGTCCGGGGCCCAGGGGTTGGGAACCTCTGCATTAGGTTACCTTCACAAACACAGTGATAAGCTGCCAGCTGCAGAGCGGCTCTCAGTGTGCTGCAGAGCTGGTTCTCAGCCCTCCATGGCCGTGCTCACAGCTACATCTCTGACCTCGTAAACCCGTGTATGCACCTGATCCTCTGCCTGGCTGGAAACTAAAGCGGACCGAGCCGAACTCAGCTCAGCGGAGCCGGCCGCTTCCTTTAAGTCACGTCTTAAAACAGAAGCCAGCTTTATGAGTTTTCAGTAGCTTTGAACTGCTGTTTTATTTCCTACATTTATGCTCTGTTGTTCCCGTGAAGCACTTTGTAACCTGGACTTGAAAAGTAAAACATAAATAAAGTTATTATTATCCATTTTCTTCTGCTTGTCCAATTATAAAGTGCACATGGTTATATATAATTATCCTATTTATACACAAAATAAAACTTGAACTGAAGAAAGTACGCAATGAAGCAATATTGGAGTGAAAAGCATGAAGAGGCTAATCGGCACAGGGTGACTCACGGCCGCTGGCTCAGATTTGGTAGAGCTGCTTTCATTTTAACAGTCTGTGTGCAATTTGTTGTTGCTTTGGCATTGTTTGGGTTTCTGTGTGTGTGCTGAGCTTTCTTTAGTCGTGCTTTATATAAAGATAAAAAGCTGAGAGGGTAGAGTGAAGGGGGGTGACAGGAAGGAGCCGGGTGCTGAAAATGATATGCTAAACCTGCTATTTACAGTGCAGCACAGAGTTACGGGCCCTGCAGTGCACTGTGGCACGTGTTGTATTGTAGTGCATGCAGCATTGTGCAAGGCTGCATGTCGAGCCGCGTGCTTTGTTTCAGCTGGGGGAAGGTTGCTGACGTGTGTTGTTGTGTTGGCCTTTTATCAGAGTTCTTCCTGCATGAAGGGATTTTTGCATCAAAGGAAAATATTTAAACCGGTTTTGTTAATTTGCAGTTGCTGAATAATAATTGTTGGAATGGATGGAATCTGACACAGTCTAACTATAAATCCAGAAGTGGCTTCCATTAATTCTTTGCATTAAATATAGTTTTTGTTTAACTTCACATTAGTAAAAAAAACTCAGCACAAAACTTAAACAAATTTGTGTTTGACTGATTGTTTCTTTGTTGCTTCTTAGCAATAAATCTGGTACCATTGGAAATGGAGCCACATTTCTAATGAAAAAGCATCAGTGGGTTGAGCAGCAGAGGTGAGAATGTGGGCTGTGTCCATGAAAAACATCTTCTCTGACAAACAGCTGATGCTGCTGCTGCTGACTCTGATGGTTCAAGTGTGAAGAAACAGAAACATGTTGGCAATGTAACAGTTTATTGATGTAGCAAACAGGAGCCTCAGCAGCATGTGGAAGAACCCCACACGGCCACAGCAGCCTGGCTCCTCCTCCTCGTGCTGCTCACACACTGCTGTGGGACAGCATCCCATCAGCAGCAGAATCAGCTGTTTGGCAGAGAAGACTCGACTCTGCTGCTCAACCCACAGATGCATTTTCCTCCCAAATATGGCTCCATTTAACGCTTTCCGACACTATGAGATTTATTGCTAAGAAGCAACAAATAAATAATCCACCAAACACACATTTCCTTATTTTTTGAGCTAGGTTTAATAATAAAGCCCATCACAGTGAAGGTGAAATAATAATGCATTATTGTAAAGAGTGCAGCGGGATGATGATATGTGGTTAGAAAATGACAGAATGACTGGAACTCAAACATCTGCTACCAGAAACCAGGAACAAGCTTTCTGTGCACTTTTCCAAACAATAGTCCTCTCTTCACTTAACCGCTCGCCTCAGGTTCCCCTCGGGGGGCTCTTTCCTCGAGACCAAGTGCACCACCTCACCGTGGTTTGTGTTTGGCACGTCAACACGTTAGCTAACAGCCGGCTGAAACAACATTTTGTAAGGAGGCCAAAGTTTAAGGCTCTTTAGTCACTTCCTAAATTTATTAGGATACCAGCCTGCTTGCAAACCATGTGAATTGTGATCCATTAAGGAAGTTGCGGGTTTTTCTTCTCTGCGCAGAATTAACAGCACATCGACTTTGTGGAGGTCCTGACGGACGCGGCCCGTGTCTTCAGAAAGATAAATAAATGTGCCGAGACAGCAGCGTTATTCATGCAGCTGCTGTCATTGTATGAAAACTTTAAGTGATTCTAATGATGATGAATGGGAACTCCCCACACGCAGATTCCTTTAGAAAATGTTTTCTTTTGCTAATCTTATTTAATGGATCAACATCTCCTGCTGCAGCCAAATCACTTCAATCTGCACATCAGCAGGCGTCTGCCTGAAGGCTTAACTGCTGGGAGGAGATAGAGGAGAGAGGTGAGCGCAGGGAGACGCTGTGTGGTCCGTCTACAAAGGCACCACGTTCATATTTGAGTAGAAGACTGCAGACAAACTCAGGCTTAAGTATAAATTGTGTGACCACATGAAGTTTAAAGAAATTGAACAGAAATTTGATTTGATCAAGGGAACAGGAAGCGGTCTCTGAATGCAGAAACTCTCAGAGTGCTGCTGATGCTTTTGCCTCTCTTTAAATTTAATTCAAGAAAACGACGACACTGCAGCACAACTACAGCACAACTACAGCACGACACACGGCCGTTCACCTGTGAGGGCTTTGTGTGAGTTCACTCACCATTGCTTTCGCTTCCTTTAACAGAAATACACATAATGCGCCCTGCACGTTGAACAATGATAGTTAACAGTACCCTGCACACTGTGATACTGGGGGGTCTGTGCTTGTTTTATGGTGCTGTGTTTGTATAGGTACACCATGTAGCTGGATGATGCTGCATGTAGGTCAAAACCTGATTGGTTGAAAACAGGGCCACAACAGGAAACAGTGCAACAGCAGCGTTCACAGGAGAAGCATTAACAACAAACCCACCAAAGCCCCCCCCCCCCCCCCCATAGCTGGCTGAAGGATCAACAACAGCACGAGTAGCCCCCAGACTGGTTTGTGACACTGCCCCCTACTGGCAGTCAGCAGCAGTCTGCAAAGCTGTCCACAGGACCACCTCAGAACTGGACATATTAGATGTGTCTCGCTATGACGAGCACACTGCATCACAGCTCCAGCACCCAAAAGCACCTTGTGAGTTTCTCTTTGGGAAAGCATTCGACACCCTGGGAGGGAGAGCAGGCCGGCCTCCCACTGAACACGACTGGTCATAATCCTGTTTATCACCAGAGCGGTGCTGCTGCCATTCGTGTGACGGCACCTGCAGACATTCGGCATCACCTGAACTCCTTCCATAGAGCAGATTACTGCTATCATCCAACAGCTTCACTGGCTTCCTCTAAAATATTTATGATTCTGCTTCTTACTTTAAGTATGTCCATAACCTCACGACTCCATATCTCTCTGATCTGCATCACCACTCTGAGGTCCTCCTGCCCTCCTCACTCCCATCGTACCACCTCGCCTGAACGGCCCTTTTTGCAATATCGAGTCTCTCCTTATCTTTAAGTATTTGTCTCATCGGCTATTCTGTTTGATTGAGTATTGCTGTCTTCGTCATGTATTACCTGATGATGCTGTCATTTTATGCATACTGTGATTTTGATATTTCATTGCTTGTAAAGTGTCTTTAAATAAATAAAATGTATAATAATAATTATTATTATTGGTGCGTGCTGAACCTAGTAGGGGTTCCTTCACTGGCAGCTCCTACTGGTTGGACAGGTGAGGACAGGTGAGGACTGCGTCTCTGGCTGAAATTCATCACTAGCAGGTGATGAGAGTCTGGTTAACTGTGTTTCATGTCCGTCTGCGGCCTGTGTTATGAAAAGGAGCTGAGCTATGAACTGTGGTGAAAGAAAACCTGGAGAAGTGGTAAAATGATAAGAAATAGGTAAACGCTTAATTTCATCATCCAGCAGGAATTTTCTGCAGCACACGTGCGATAATGGAGGAACAATGGCTCGGTGACAGCGACTGTCTGTGCAGCTGAACCCAGATTAGATTAGAAGGAATTATTCTGCAGTTTGTTAGGAAAACAGAGGGACACACTCACTGCTTCTCCTCTGATTGAAAGCAGACACACATGTCCGCAGTGATTAACTTTGATCTCTGGCTCACAGTTTACCACACAACAGAAAACCACACAGCTTCATCTGAACGTCACAGAGAGCGGCTGCTGTCGAAGGGTCCTCTGATATAACCTGCTTTCTAATGCTTTTTCCCGTCTATCAAAGAGTTCAGGGCTCCGTCATCAGCATGTGGGAACACACACACACACACACACACAATACTTTCATTTTTCGCTCTCTTAAAGAGGCAGGTACACACAGCTCTCCTCTGACTGCTGGCCTTCTTCTGTGATACACCTGTAACTTTATGCTGAGGTGTCCCAGAGATCTTAGAGAAAGGTAAGCAGGCGGTCTTACCTTGTGCAGCCACTGCGTGTTATTCTCCATTGTGCTCTCCAGCTGCTGCAGTTTCCGAGCCGACCATTCGCCGTCAGCAGGCGGCGAGTCTCTCTGCACGACACCCGGCTCGCTGCGAAAGCCACCGTAGTGTTGCGTCTGTGACGGCGCTCCTCCGCCAGGGCACCCGTCCAGCTCCGGCAGGATGAAGGTGTAGCTGCACTGGCCATGTTGGATGCGGTGCAACTTCCTCCTTTTCTCTCCGCCACCACTTCCTCCTCTCCTCTGGCTTCTTCCAGATCCTCCTCGTTCTGCGCTCCCAACACTGCCATCAGCGACGGCTGCCAAAGTCCAGAGCAGCAGAAGCACCAGCAGCCCCCGGCTGAGATTTAAGCCTTTCATGACACTCTCTTTAAAAAGGTGTCTGTCTGTGGGTGCAGGTGAGGGTCAGAAGGGGCTCGTTCACACTTTGACCCCAGTTAACAGTCTGATCCTGCACAGGAAATCAAAGCAGGAAGCAACACCTGTTCTTCGGTCTCAGCACTCTCCTTCATTCGAGGTGAACATCGGTTCTTCTCTCCTCTTTCTTCGTTGCCTGGTCCTAACTGTGTTCTCTGAGGCCAGCTTCAGCTATGTACGGTTTCTCTGGCTTGACTGATCAGCTGTTTCATGTTTTTGTTGACATTCTCTTCTATCCTTAAGGTACCAGGTGCAGATCCAGATCCACTCACGATGAGCAGGTACATTCCAATAATCTGTGAAGCTCAAGAGTCTCTATGTCCCTCTCTTCTCTGGTGGCTCCAGTTTTAGAAGTGGCTGAAGAGAACTGCTTCTGCCCCTTCTTATCTGGGGCTGGCTGAGAAGAGGAGGAATGAGAGAGAGGGAAGAGGGGAGAGAGGAGGAGGGAGAGACGGAGAGGGAGGAGTGGAGGGACAGGAGACCTGAGGGAGGTCTGTTAGAGTACCCTCTCTCTGTTAGTGGGCTGAGACAAAAAAGATAGGAGGAAGGCAGGAGAAGTAGCCAGAAAAGAAAAAAGGGGGGAAGATTAAGGGAGTGAAAAAGCAGAGGGTCAGATAAGAAATACAAACGCTGAGAAAGAAAGTTGGAAAAGAAACCAAACTGCTGACAGACAGAGAAAAGACACAGAGAGAAAGTGAGAGAAGAAGAAAGAGAGATCTGAAAGAGGTTCCTGTAATCTTCTTTGCTCGCTGATCTTTCTGGAGAAAATCCTGGTGCCTTGTACGGTCATTCAAACTGAGCTGGCAGCAAAAGGCTGCACACTTTGTCCACTAAACACAGCCGTGCCGTGGGGCATGGCGGGACACCGGGGGGCTGGGGAAGAGCACATCGTCCCTGTGCTTAAAGCTAAAACGCTGCCTCAGTGCAGGATGTACCTCCTCACTGCCATCTGTCCACATGGAAACACAGACAGATTAGTTCCAGACTGATGGCTTCGTCCCAGCGTGATGAAACAAGCTCTACATGTGGAAGGACAATGTGCACTGTCAGTTTATTTGCACAGTGACAAAATGTTCTGCAGAACGCAGATAAAATTCTTTGATACGAGAGGCGGGGCAGCAGAGATGTGCGCGAGAGATTAAAACCCCCAAAATGGGTTTCGAGCAGCATCTCAGCTCTGAGCCCTCGGAGCCGGAACGCTTCTGTTTGTGCGGGTCGCTGGGAATCAAAGAGAAAAAGCTGCTCTCCACATCTTACCACCAACTTTATTTTGACATGAAGCAGTCCTATTTCTAGCCTGACCCCTTTTACTGTCACTGCTGCAGCATACGGGCCTGGGTCACTCACTTAATGTAAGCCAATTGGTCCTCTGGGGGGAAGCGGAGAGGTTACACAGCAAATGGCTTCTGCCCCATCCGGAGATCCTTCTCATGGGAACGGGGTGGACAGAGAGCCTGGTGCACAGAGCTGCAGAACATAGAGCAGTCCTCTAATTACATCATCTCTGTTTGTGTTTTAAAAGCGACTTTTTTTTTTATTGTGGGATTGTTTCTGTTTCACTTATTCAGAAAAAGAGTTCATGTTTATAAACGTATGGCTGTTTATGGAATGGGATTTATTTGATCTTCTTCTTCTTCACACACGGCACAGGTTTTAATTATGCTCTTGTTTATTCACGGGCCATTATTAGTGATGAACTCTGACCCGGCTGTGCAGCTCAGTAATTAGAGGGGAAGGGCTGTCGCTGCGTATTGACAGCAGAGTACTCAGAGCATGCTGATCTATAAACTGGTGCATTTACGCAACCCAGGTAGCTGTTTTCTTTCCTGTTCCGTGTATCGATGACAGGTTTGTGTACCAGCTTTGCTATCTCACTAACTGCTCCACACAATGCTTCTTATCTCATCCTGATTAGATCTTTTAATCAGTGCACACACTCTGTGACCTTTTACCACACCAATGCATTTCATCACTCTCTTCCTGCTAACACGTTTCACATACAGGGACGACTCACTTTACAGAAATTACAAGCAAACTCTATTTGTTTTGTATTCATATGATGGAGGTCATTTTGAGCCCAATTTAAAATAACTAACAGCCAGCACAGATCTGTCCTGGGTCTGCCCCGGGGCCTCCTCACCTCCTCCTCCTAGGACATTCCCAAAACACCTCAACCTAGGAAGCGCCCGGGAGGCGTTCTGGTCAGATGCCTGAACCGCCTCAGCTCTACTCTGAGTCCCCCCCAAATGCCCGAGCCCATCACCCTCTGGGAGAGAGCTCATTTCTGCTGTTGCTTGTGACCGTAGGTGAGGGTCGGAGTGTATGTCAACCTTTAAATCGACAGCGGATGCTGCGCCTCCTGCTCCACTCGCCCCTCCTTGTGAACTAGACCCCCAAATCCATAAATTCCCCCACCTGACCACTTCACACTCAGCTGTAAACCACCCCAGTAGGAGCTACTCAGACACAGTTTGCCTGGGCTGGGCTCAGGGCATGCTGGCATGCTTTCCTGTCTGTGATTCAGGAGCAAGCAGGCGGAGGTTTCCTCACTCCCTGGAGGGACACAGAGGCTTGTCATGCAGCAGTATCAGCTCTCCTGTTTAGCTGTGGTATGACCAGAGCATGACCCAACTCGCTCAGGTACACATCCAGCCACGTCTCCAGCGTTCCGATCGTGTCCAGTCTAGGAAGCTCCCCAGTCAGATGGTAAAGGCAGCAACAGCATCTGAGTGCTTCATCTTTACTGACAGAGTGCCCCCAGCCTCCGCTTACTTTAAGACTTTCATTTTTTCCCCCTCCTTTGCACAGCTTCAAATCAAACTATGATTTGAAAATTCAGCAGCTTCTCTGCCAGTTCTCTGCCCCGACCTCCTCCCCGATCACTTCCACCCGACACGGCTGCTTCGAGGAGCCTTCCTGCAGAGCTGCGTACATGCACAAGAAAAGAAAACCATGGAATATAGCAGGAAAAGAGAACAGAGAGCTTATCCCACTGACACCAACCTGTTAACAGGAAGGCAATAACATGAAACAGGAAGCAAGAGAAACAAAGATTGCAAAATAAAACAGGAAGTGGGAGGACAGCAGCCATAACGCGGCTTTAGGATAGCAGAAGGGCACTTTTGGAGAGACTGCCTCTCATTCGTTTAACCATGGTAAAGAAGTAGACATGTATGTCATGACTCAGCTACAAAGCCCCCCCTCGGTGAATGACTGAACCAAGTTTGATGAGTCAGCCTGGAAAGCCGTTCCTCCGTCAGTGGAAAAGTAGTCAGGTTATTCGAATCAGATCATATCTAATACATGCAACTCTTGTGGAGCCAGAAAAAAATGCGAGGATGCCAGAGACGACTGGAACAACATGCTGAGATATTTCTGTGGAGTCCAGCTCTGGGTCTCGTGGTGTCTGTGCATGAAGCGGCCCTTTCACCTTCTCTCTGTGGGAACGGATGGACCGACGAGGAGCTCTTTTTTTATTCTGGGATTTGATTTCATCTTTCAGAATTTCCAGTCTACTTTTGTCCCTTTACTTCATCTTTATCTTTATTTGTTCTTCTGGCTTCTTTCTTCTCTGTCCTTTCGTGCTATTGGACGCTTCCCAGTTTGGTAGTTTAGTCATCTGGTCACAGTTTTCAAGTTACCAAGCTGCTGCTGCTGCTCTCATGACTCACTGGTGATGTTTGTTAGAGACAGATTGGGCCAAAAATGAAGGGTTTATGTCTCTAATCTATACTGGGACAGCACCACGAGGCCGTTTCCATTACGTGTGTGAGAAGAAACGATCATTTATCTTCTTTATTTTTGCAGGACTTAGTTTGATTTCTTCCCTGTGAACTCAGTCATATCACACATTTGAGCTGTGTTTTGATTTTACTTGATGTGCTTTTAAATATCTCAAATTATTTAGCAATATTTTTCACATCCATTTATCGAGCCAAAAGATAAAGCGGCAGAGAGACAGATGAGCAAAGGAGAAAGTGACAAAATGAGAAGAAGTGTGGAGATTTAGTGAAGGACACATTCAGACAGACGGAGAGAGAAACGGAGGATTTCCTGTCCTGAGGTTTCAGTCCGTGACAAAAACAGCCGTCCTGCAGTTTTACTACAGTCTGCAGAATCCATCACTGTGCAGTTCATATTTGCACTGAATGATAAAATGTTTTGTTTATTGCTGCCAGTAGTTTCACAGTGGCAAACATGTCAAAAGTGACTCAGTGTTCAGAGAATGACTGTGATCAGCGTCCCAGCGTCTGAAACCAAAGCTCGGTGTCACTCAGTCTGCTGCCTGGGTAACCCTGACGAGACACCCTGTCAGTCAAAGAAGGACTCTATTACACATGTTTTTCTAAACACAAAGCATCATGTATTACTTATTTATCTCCTGGAGAAAGTAATCTGATACTCTAATTAGATTACTTTTGCTGTGCTCTGTAACACAACAACCACACTACAGGCAAGAATCTGAACCCCAGTTTATTCTTCACCATCACATTTCTTTCCCTTTCTGCCATCAATTAATAGGAATCGTCACTCTGCAGTCACATGATCTGATTATTGCTAAAAGCTTCAAGATCCTTGTTTTCTGCCCTTCTATCATAGAGAAAAACTGAAGTGATTAGCTGATTAGTAATTGTAAAATAGCTGCTATTGCAGGAACGTGTTATTGTACTAAATTACAGACCTGTCTGTCGTGGTAAAGAGGGAGCTGAGTGTGAAAGTGAAGCTGTCGATTTATCGGTCGATCTACGTTCCTACCCTCACCCGGATACAAGCAGCAGAAATGAGATTCCTCCAAAGGGTGGCTGGCCTCTCCCTCAGAAACAGGGTGAGGAGTGCAGCCATTCGGGAGGGGCTCAGAGTAGAGCTGCTGCTCCTCCACATCGAGAGGAGCCAGCTGAGGTGGTTCACGCATCTCCCTAGGATGCCTCTTGGGCGCCTCTTGGGTGAGGTGTTCCAGGCATGTTCTACAGGCAGGAGGCCCCGGGGCAGACCCAGGACACGCTGGAGAGATTACATCTCTCGGCTGGCCTGGGAACGTCTTGGGGTCCCCATGGACGAGCTGGTGGAGGTGGCTGAGGAGAGGGAGGTCCGGCCCCACTCTGCTAAGTTAACAAGACGAGATAAAATTTTACACTGTAGGTAAACTTTATGATGTATAACATTTCAAATTACAAACATCTTCATTATTTAGACGTGATTAAAGCCTGTACATCAGGACCATGCTGATTAAAGCAGATTTATAAAAATAAAGACAAAAATGAGCACAGGTCACTCTTCTGTGACTCTTCCTTTGTTCCTTTGTGCTGTGTATTTGAGTGAGAACTCATGAAGCTAAACAGAACTCGACCCGTCTCAGACTTTACATTTACCGCAGCAGCCCCACCACCTGCTGCTGTCTAACGATCAGGTGATGGATATGCAGTCGCCCCGTTGCTGCCTGCACCACATTTAACTGGGTTTGCTCTTTTGTGCTGCATAACAAGAGCCGTGGCACGACCGGCTGGAGGGAAGCCGAGGCCTCAGAGCTGCACAAAACAGCAAGTCCAGCTGATGTCGGTCGTTAAGGCAAACATGGCACACAGCGTAACAGCACCAGAGACAGCACACAGCCAGAGAGTTTATGTTTGAGCCAGGAAGGCTGAACACGACCCTAAACAGCACCAAAGCACTGAGCCCACACTCACTGCCAAAGAACAACAGAGCACAGAGCTGTACTTCAGTGTGAAGACAACTCCTTACTTCCAGGAAGGTTTTATAGTTTCTGTCATACAGCTCTGCTGTTCCAGTGGACGAGGGTCATATTAGACGTGCCAGACTATTCAGTCGTTTTTTACTCTTCCACAACCAATTCTACATATTTTCACCAAAAACAAAGAAAGCAGGAACCAAGAAGAGGGCGTGAGAGGTAGGAGGAACTAAAGGGACGCAGTGAAAGCAAAGAGACGATCTGACACCTTACGGGGGGAAGAAAGACTGTTCTCTTTCTTCGTTTCATTCGCCCAACTGTGCATCCTTGTCCTCTCGACTCTCCTCCTCGCGTCCTGGTCCCTCCCACCAGAGATGTGAGTGGAGGCGGTGATGAGAGAGGAGTCGAGGGGGTTAAACAAAATGACTCACGATTCTTTGCAGCTTCATTTTAAAGTGATGCCAAATAAACAACTGCACCATCGACTGTTTTTGTTCTAGCCCGGCGTATGATGTCAGATGTTACACAGTTCATGACATTTTTATCTTTTTGGTCATTTTTCATTAAATTCACAACATGGTGACGAGCTGTTCAGTCACACACAGAAAGAGTGAAAGGAATTTGATGATCCTAAATAACTGAAATGGATGAAACAGAGGAGCTGTTTAAAGAGTCCTCCTCCCTCCAGGCTTCGTATATTTCAGCTGCCACGGCTCTTTTATATACTGAAGGATACACCTGCACATCCTCCAACAACCCTCCGGTGAACAACCCAATGAAGACGCAGTGAGGTTCATTTCTGGATCGCAGGCAGGACGGAGACGATGGGGACAAATGACAGAAGCATGATACATAAACACAAAGCCAACTGAACACAGGTCCAAAGGTCAAACACAGGTGAGGGCAGGGCATACAATCAAAATAGATGGTCAAGAAGAAAAACAGGAAGTAGAATCACAGCAAGATGCAGGAGGAAAAGTAAAACAGGAAGTAAGCAAAAAGACATGCAAATAAAAGTGAAACATGGGGGTGGGGGTGGGGGCGGGGGGCACCAGATCCAACAGAAAAACAAGGGCTGGGACTAAAAGGGCCTCAGGGACGGCTCTGCACTGCATGCAAATACTGAGACTGGGAGGCACAGTCAGCATCCAGGATGCAGAATGAGGTCTGAGCCTGCTGGGACCGCAATGCTGTGATGGATGAGGTGACGACCCTCCGTACACTCTGTGTTACTCAGCACCTTCTAAAACCTGAGAAGCTTTTACTCATTAGAAGGAATAACAGAGGGAAGGCTTTACACACATGGACTTCATGGATGGATTGCTGACAGGAAGAATGGATACTCTGTAGCTACTTTGCTGCAGTCAATTCATTATTGGTATATTTGTGGATAAAAACTAGGTTCTAGGTTCTGCATTCAATGCTGAAGTTAAAATGAAGTGGAAGGAGACTGATGAGAAACGCTTCAACAAGAGCTAAAAACTCTCAGCTGTTACTTTGTCTGAGTTCTTGCTGGAGCTAAAAATCGAGCCACTCCAGCCCAGAGTTAAGCAGCAGTGCAAGATCTCTTGTAGCCCACTGAACACAGTTGATCAGCTATTATTATTTTAATGCTCTTTTGTTTAAGTTACAGGACACAGAAAATTTCAAAAGTGAAATAAAATGTCTGTGTATATGTTTGAAGACACACCCATGTGACATTTTAGTAGTTTTCCTGAAGTAGCTTGTGAATTATGGTATCTATGGTTTCGGTTATGGTTATGGTTCCTGGCAGCAATGCTTTCAGTGTGTGTGTGTGTGTGTGTGTGGGGGGGGGGGTTACAAGCATATCTTTTAAAAAGTGGAGTTTTCTGGCATAAATGGAGGCAGATTTCCCACCATTGGGATGATGGTGTTTATACTGTATTATCATCTTCATTCTAACTGTATCGCTACAGCCTGATAACAGCAGCGGTGAAGATTAACAAGGTCACTCAGTGAATTCATTATAAAGGAAAGCATCTTTAAAGAGAGCCCTTAAAGCCAGCGTCTCCACCTCAATTAGTGGCATTTCACAAATATCTTTAATGAGGGTGAAGTTATACAGGATGTAACACATCCTCAGGTTCAGAGCGTCTGGCCTTGCAGCCAATCAGTGGCTGAGTGTAGGCATGTGGGCGGGGTAACTGTATGTTTGACGGCTACAGAGAGGAATTTCTAGGAGGTCAATCTGCGCCTGACAGGCTTTTAAATTCCTGAGTAAACACACTACAGCTCCCCTAACTGCAGGGTAACGTTCACCCTCATCCATCAAACTTCACATCAGTGCTTCATACTGCAACAACACAATCTTAGCACACTGACGCTTGCTCTTTAATCATAAAGAAACCTCAAGGTTAACGTCACTCTAAATCATTCTTCCCTCTCCTCACAATTAATGCTGGGAAAGCATCCTGATTTATGCACAGTAAGTATCCTACAGCGGGATTTGTGTCAGAGCAGAAGAACAGTTTCCATTATTTGTCACTTCTTATGAATTTAATGAGCAGACTCATTTGCGGTTCTTAATTTTATTACCGTTTGGAGCTTTTAACCCACTCCACCTTCAACATTACCAACTTTCTGTCATCGTGCTGTTTAGAGCTATGGCTCAGTCACACTGGAGTGAAACTGGAACGTGATGGTGAACAGTTAGATCCATAATTCTTTCTGCATATAAACCAGAAGAGTTACACTTAAATATCACCCATTCAACGTGTCCCAGAGCGCCGCTTCCTTTGTGTTTGCAGGAATCACGTTAAAAAAACACACACACACACAAAAACATAATAATCCAGATGTTTTATCGGTCAGCTGCTAACACTATCGCTAAAACAGCAGGAAGTGACATCATTTTGCTGGGAACTGTAGTGTTTTTTTCTCCAAGGCCTCTCAGCTACTGGGATTTTATAAGGAGCCCGAAGTTGTCTCACACACACACACACACACACACACACACACACACACACACACACATACACACCAGTGACGTGCGGTCAGTGTAGGCAGGTGAGACAGTACTTCCCCTGTCATCATGACAAGTAAAATACTAACAATGATAAGAGAAAATACATTTGACCATTTGACTGTTCTATAAAA
>JAVDPK010000819.1:153870-178699 GCA_034780415.1 Cichlasoma orientale | reverse complement strand
TATGTCAGCTGGGATAGGCTCCAGCCCCCCCGCGACCCTGAAAAGGATAAGCGGAAGCGAATGGATGGATGGATGTTGTCTTCAATCAATGTTTTTGTTATGTGCGTCTGAATACACTGATGCAATCCTAAAACAGGGCGCCCAAGTAAGCCTGCTTGCCGCTCGGTGTCTATTTTCCTTCTTTACTTGCTCTCAGGTTGTTTAACACCACCAGGGCTGCAGCTGAAAGAATAAGGCTCAGATTGTCTCACGCGCATCTAATCAACGTAGCCGGTTAATTTAATGGAATACACAATTGTAATTATAAGTCAGGACCTCACATGTCTTAATGATACTGTAGAGCTGTGACGCTGATTAGTCTATTAACTGACACAGTCGGTATTTTGGCCAGCTTTCCTTCCTGGCCACGAGTACACTGTCTTTCTTTGGTGATTTTTAAGGCTATGAGCAAAGTGCCTAAATTGGACACATATTAATTTTTAATACATTTTAATACTAATAGTGCATTTCCTATCATTCACACTCAGCTGCAGAATGTGGTGTTTAACTTGATATTTTCTAATATTATAGTTTTATCTTCCTGCTGCTGCCAGTAGTCCGTGCTTGCAAAGAGTGCCTCTTTCACATGAATACACTCATAGCTAGATTGGGAAACCCTGAGACCTATAAGTTGACAGCCACCTTCCACATCAGCCTGACTGGTGATGTTAGGGTAAGAGAAGCAGGGTAAGGAAAAGACTTTGTAGCCCAGGTCCCAGAAAACAAAACATCTATCCATCAACTTTGGGTTACCGGGGGTGTGTGCTGGAGCCTGTCCCTGCTGGGAGCGAGGCAGAGTACACCCTTGACAGTTGCCATTCCGTTACAGAAACACGGCGACAGAGACAACCACACACTCTCAACACCCACACCCACGGCCAATTTAGAATCACCAGCTACCATGCATGCTTTGGGAGTGTGAGAAGGAGCCAGAGGGAATCCACGTATACACACAAAGAACATGCGATTACCACGCAGCAAAATGGAAAACACAACGTTTAGAAAAAGGCAACAATAAAACTGGAAACAAACAAAATATTACACAAGGTCACCGCTTTTTCAGTGAAGTTAAATGATGTGTTTCAGTCTTGTTGTTGTTTTTGGCATCTGTCTTTGGGTTCGGGTTACTTGTCATCATCAATGGGAACTTCAGAGGGCTACATTAAAAGCATTCATCTGCTGGAACATGGGTTGTGCAGAAGGCGCAGGAAAATCACCTGGCAGTAGCTTATACAGTGACAAAAAAGCCTTACTATAGACTAACCCCTGTGTCCAGACAATGGACGTTTGTCTGGCTGAAATGTAATGAGATGCATTAGGTGCTTCTCTGTTCTATTCCTGGCAAAGTCGGCAGTCCTGTTTTCTCCCTCCGTGTTTCAGTTGCATTCACACAGCAGCCACAAGTGTTAGCAAATCAACCAGGACAGGAAGTGTGAAGGAGCGGCCCTGGTTGGCATTTGGTTTGGTCACAGTTTGGTAACCTTGGTAATAATTCCAGAGAGTATCTTTCAAAGTGACTCTGTGAGTCCTGCTGGCTCCTCAGAGTCCAGAGTAGAAAATCAACTTAATGAACTGTGAGTTCAGTTACACCATTTTGCATCCCAAATTGAATTTACCCACTTTCACTTTGGGAGAACACCCGAATGTCCTCTGCTGCAGGAGTCCACAGCGGAACTGTATCAGGTCAATTTGAAACAACTTTGTACAGTTGCGCTCTTTTAAAATGAAGCCAATCAGGCTTGAATAGAAAAAGGCCACAATCGTTTTATAACCTGAAATATGTTCTGCTCCCAGCCAACAGCTGCAGACAAACGCGTTCAGAGATGAAGCACATTTTTTATTGTGTCTCTTTTTAAACCAATACAAGTGTTGTGTTGCGAGAGAGGAATTAAAGCAGAAAAAATATGCATATCTGACTTTATTGACAGCGACAGAACAGACCGTTTGCATTGAAAATAATGGAAGGCTGCTTCCATTTAGACTACTGCACTCCACTCAAGGCCAAATAACAGACTGCTTATGCATTCAGTTGTCTGAAAAGTAGCTATTTTCTCATTACTGCTCATCAAGCTTTCAGTTTCAGCTCTTCACATGTTTTATTGAATCCGATCAGACCCTTTATTATCAAAACGCCATTGATCCACGTCCTGATCTTTTTCCAAACTCATTTTTTCCCCTTCAGCTCGAACTTTGTTCTTGTAATTTTCATGCCGGTGGAAAAGATGCAGTAACTAAATGAAGAAAACTGGAATAAAATAAGACTCATGTCCACTGAGACCCAAGCTGCCGTCTAACTCGATAGCAGAGTGCTTTCGTAGCACCATTTCTGTAGCTCTTCTGTTTTTTTTGTTTTTTTGTTTTTAACTCACTCACTTGATTAATTCAAGCTGATTCACAGGACACGAACGAAAAAAGCGTCCACACCTGTCTTTCTTGGCTCCCGCCACAACTCAAACAGCTGTGGCGGCCCACATGGCCTCCAAATACAGCGTGAGGAATGACAGCGTTCATGTCTGATGATGCTAATGTCAGCCAGTGGACAAATGTGTTTGCGTGTGGATGGGGGAGATGATGGAGATAAAGCCATAACTCACCATATCAATGGATGACACGGGCCCGATGCTGTTGATATATATGCCCACATCGATGACCGTTGGTTTCTCTGCAAAAGCCAGAAGGAATAAAAGTGAGCACATATTGCAGATGGATGTGTCATTTGTCAGGTTTTTTTTTTTCTTCCTGTATTTATGTGTGTGTGTGAACCTGCAGCGTGTCCAGACCCCAGAATCAAATACATAATCAAGTTAGAAACAATGGTCATCATCATTCACTTTGTCACCTGGGCAACTAAAATAAATCTATTTCCTCTCCGATGAAGGCAAAGCCATCCATCCACCTGGAGGAGAAATATTTACACTTTTAAAATCAGAACAGCTCCACTGTGCTTCCTGGAGCAGCTCCGGTGTTACCATGGCAATTGATAGCATTTCCAGGTGGTACATAGGATCTTGGCTTGTTTTGTCTGGCAACAACATTTGAAATGGTCGCACAAAAAATTGGTTACTTTATCCAGCAAGCTTGCTGTAGACCCAGAACTCTGGAATACCGTGTTTAGACTTCGCCCACCAGGACCCAACTTTGAATAAGCAGAAGTGGAATACATAAAACATTCTCTGTGTATTTTTTTTCTCAACTCCATACATGGTGACCTGGTTTAAAAGACAGAAATCTCTTCCATCGGGCTTCCACTGCTATTCGCTTGTTACAGTAAGTCTGATGTAACTGGGAATTTCTGGGCCCAATTGCTGCTTCCATTCCCAGGTAAAAAAAAGGATCAAGACACAAATGAGAGCTAAAAGTGGTCCAAGTCCAATGAAGTGATCAGAGTAGCTGTGCTCAATCAATTGTAGCATTTAGGGATCCATGAAAAAGGTCATTTACAGTATGAGGTTGAGACAAGTTAGAAGTTAGCAATGTGTTCCAAAATATATATATGATGATCTGCCAGTTAGCTAAACCATTTAGCCTGACAAGGCAGTCCAATGTATTGTTTTAGATTAGTTATATAGAGATTATTCAAATCATCATATTGTTAAAAAAAACAAGTTTATATAAGTATTATCTGTATAAGATATAGTATATTTCCCCTTGCTTTTATTGCAGGATGTAATGCACTACTACCACCAGAAAGTGGTGGTAATGCCAGCCACCACTGAACAACAAAGGTGACGTTTGTGTGATACAGTGAGGTTAGATGGTACTGTAAAAACTATCTTTGAAGTAAATGTACTAGCTCCCAATGAAAACTGAATAGTATTTTTTCCCCTGTAATGCCCATTCATTGTAGAAATGTCTGCTGCAATATCAATGTGGAAATTTCTCTCTACTCTTCTACTCCAGCTTCCTCCCGCAGTCCAGAGGCATGCTTGTTAGGTTAATTGGTGATTCTTAATTGGCCAAAGGTGTGACTGATTTTCTGTAGCTCTGCGTTAGCCCTGTGATGAACTAGCAACCTGTCCAGAGTGTACCCTGCCTCTCATCCAATGTCCCCCGGGATAGTGTCCAGCCCCCTCGACCCTGAGTGGATAAGTGTTTAAAGACATTAAGAGACATTAATGGATAGATCTTATGGTCCTCAGACTCTCAGTGCGTGGAATCATTTTTAAGTAAAATGTCTCAACTGTTGCACGGATTGCCAACCAGTTTGCTTCAGATTTTAATATCCCGCTCAGGATAAACTATCATACCTTTGGTGAACCGTTACCTTGTCACTTAATGGCATCATCGGGTCATCGAGATGGGCAATGCAAATTAGCTTGGGCTATAAATGCTGTGGTGTGTTGTCTGGTTCATGTGCTTATGTAAACACTAAATTAAACAAATTTTTCAGTTGGTACAGTACTTCGGTTTCCCACCTGTGCTTCGAGCAAAATACTCATTGGCAAAAGCTTGGGTTCAAGAGTGTGCTAACAGTTAGCATGTTAACGTTCCAAAATTAGCTTTTAGTTAGCAAACCTGTAAACCTTTAACCAAATGGCAAATTACAAGTAAAGCTTAAAGTACTGTAAAGATGGCATTCTCCCATTCAGCTCACGGCCAGTAAAACCTCTTGTGCCCATGCTGGATCACTTCCTTTTATTCTTTTTAAGGGATAGGAAACAAAATCCACACTCTTCATTGGATCTAAAATCTAGTTTAAAACAGACAAAAATGTCAACACACCCTTTAATGTGTCTAAAAAGTGACAAACAAGGGCTAATCTCTTTCTCTTGGTTTCATTCAGTCCACTGAAACAAGCTTGTACATGTTTCCCATGCCAAACTGCAGCTATTCGCTTGTGTGATGGCATATAGACGGGACACACATACTTCTACACGTACACACAATTCTGTCTAGCTCACACAAAAGCACAATGTTCTCCCTTATGAGTGCCATTGAATGCAACAACTGCACAGCCTCTTTCAGACAATAGCGTGAATGCTGTTTGAGCTGTTTTGGTTACAGCACATATTATGAGGTTAAGCACAGAGCATGTGTGAGAGCTCTTGTACCTTTAGCCCTGTGAGATGGTTTAATAGTGAGTTTGTATTATTTTTTGCGGGACTGTGACCAGCACATTCAAAATTAGCTCTTCATTTTGTATACCAAAAGAAATACCTTGGATTTACTCGTTACATTAACACTTTATGTGAATACTTGCTTTTTTGAGTATTTTAAAGTAGTTTTTTGTTAGTTAATCTTCTGTTCCACCACATTCCAAAAGCACTCTGTTGTATTGAGATCTGGTGACTGTGGAGGCCATGTGAGTGCAGTGAACTAAAGGGCCAAAAGTGTGTCGGGAAAAATGTTCACCAGACTGAGCTGCTGGTTGAAGGCAGAATGGATCCATACTTTCATGTATTTTTAGACCAAATCCCGACCCAGCCGTCCAAATTTCACAGCAGAAATCGAGAATCATCATACCAGGCAACCTTTTTCCAATCTTCAGTTGTCACATTTTGGTGAGGCTCATTTGCATTGTAAGCTCAGCTTTCCTGTATTTCCTGTTTTTAGCTTCCTGCTCTGCTGCTGTAGCCCATCTACTGAAAGCTTTGATGTGTTGCGGATTCATGTTGTGCGCACCTTCTGCATATGCAGAAGAGGGGTTATTTGAGCTATTTTTAACCCTCCAATCTGCTCAAAGCAGTCTGGTCATTCTCCTCTGACCTCTGGCATCAACCCGGCATTTTCATCCAGAATTGCTGCTCACTGGATATTTTTTCTATTTTTGACTATTCTCTGTAAACCCTGGAGACGGTCAATCAGCAGCCTGGCACCAACAACCATTCCACATTCAAAGTTACTTAAATCACTTTTCTTCCCTATTCTGATGCTTGAATTGAACTTCAGCAGATCTTCTTGAACATGTCTATATGCATAAATATACTGAGTTGCTGCCATGTGATTTGGTATTTGTACTAACAAGCAGTTGAATAGGTGTACCTAACAGGTGGCCGGTGAATTTTATTAAAGTATTCTGTCATATTTATTACATTATTGGATTATAATTAGCAATTCATTAATGTGTGTATCACTTTTAATGTTGCAGCTGGAATTGATTTAATTACTTGTTTAGTGATGGGTAGCTTTTCCTATAATAATACGGCACCATATATGGGTGGATTAATATTTTAAAATCAGCAAAATAAAGCATAATAAAAAAAATTTTTTTAAAGGTATTGAATAGAAAGTACAATATTCACCTCAAGTAGAAAGCAGCATAATAGAGAATATTTAAATAGGGTATAAGTACATTAAAACTGTACTTTAGTTAAGTACTTGTCAAGCTTAAGTTACAGTTTTTATGGTGAAAACGCGATGACACGACATATCTGTTATTTAACGATTAACGATTTACATTAGACATGTTAATTTACTGTCTATTTTTTAATATATTTTATTGATTTTTCACATATTTCAAAATATGAAAATTCTGTAAAATTTATCAAATAAATTCTGTTAAATTACAGAGTTTTTATAGTGCAGTGAAGCTGAAACCAAGTAGATGAGGAGGATTTCATGGAGCACAGAGTGACATTCACACAGTCCAGCATCAATCGCTGGTACGGTTAATACATATTTACACTCCTTTTATTTATGTTTTATTATTTATATACATTTTGTGCTCGGTCTGCTGGCACTCTGTTATCTTACAGCAGCCATTTCCCCGGTGATAACAGAATAATGGCTGACATTGCAGCGGCTCATATTAACAGGCCGCAGCACGAAGCGCAGCAGGAGAACAAGAGAACGCTGGTCTGAGGTCAGTACATTAGAGGAATGAACTGACAAAACAAAGCGTGCCTGTTGTATAAGGACTAAAGTTTAATACGCCGTGCGCGCAGATTGGGCCTCAAAACAGATCATAATGCAATGTCATCACTTCCTAAAGAGCTAATAATAGCCAAAAACTTAAATTAAATATGTCAGAAATACTCTTTGAGCCATAGAATATATTCTTATTTTAGTGCCCCGTATCCAAATGGGTTTTATGATGAATCATGTGGATGTCAGAATCTCAGTCGTGTGACTATTGAAATGTAGGACAGTTTGCAATATTTCTGTATTCTTACTTTAGACACTTTTTAAATCCCACGTGTGGCACGGACATCATCCTATTCTCACGTACAGTAATGCACACATTTCCAAATAATAAATAACATGAAATACATATATGCATAACACATGACTGCAGGCAGGTAAATGAATATGTGGACATGATTTTACGTCCATGCGCCACCACAGAGGGTTAGAAACCAGTGGGTCATGATGTGATTAAAGTGAAGATTTTCAGCTTTAATTCAAAGATTTAACTAAATTATTGCATTTGCTGTTTAGCCCCGATTTATAATGTGTTGCTCATCTTTTTTTAATGTGTTTTTCTTTTTAATAACTCACATTTGCAGCAAAGTAACAATAATCTCATCACTAACACAGGGCTACCAAATGTCCCATATTTGATACACAAGAAAGGTCACCTCCTTTATATAGCTATGCTGAACATCCATGCGAAGGACTGGTGCTTTCAGCTTCTCCTTTATTTCCCATGAGGCCACGGCGGCAGACGGATCTCCACGTCTGATTTATCACAGATACTGTATTTGAATTTACTCGTGAAAGTTTAAAAAGAAAAGAGAAACTTGACGCGAGAAATTCAGACTTTACTAACTGTAAAATAAAAATGTGCTGACAGCTGTTAGGGAGTGAAGTCATTTGGGTTTGGCTTGAGTAAAGCTACTGCCAGCTGCACTCTTACTTGAGTCAAAACAGCTACTTTTTAAAATTTGTGGTTATAAACACAGCATATTTCACAGATGTATTTGAAGTATTTGACATCAAACGGTAGCAAAAAATCCTACTTTTTTCCACTGTGGCACACAATTATTGAAGGTTTCCAGTGTTACACTGAAGCATAGCCTCTGTGTTTATTAGATATCAGCATCACAGTATTATAGACTGTAAAAGCCCCAAAATAATGTTCATCTTTCCATGTTTCTAACAATTCTTTCCTTAAGAAAAGGTGCCTTTAAGCAGAGTGCTTAACCCCAACCCTGATTAGCCATGCTGCTCACTCTCCAAGAATAGGTCTGTTTTGTTTTTTTTTAGTGAGCAGCTTCCAGGTGTGATTGTCTGAGCCAGAACGAATATGAAGCAGGCCGATGCTGACAGAGAAAATATATGAAATATAATTCGAGTTAAATCTCGGCAGCTGATTAAAAAGACGGGCGACGAGAAAAGTCTATAGTTAAAGAAATAGGCAGTAATTGGCGGCTTTTCTTTTCTCTTATATCCACAGAGAGCAGCGCTATCAATTAAGAGCACTAAGCAGATGACAGTTTGCATGTAATCTAATAATGTAAGTTGTCACATGTTGCAGAACGAGCTACTTAATGAATCCACGACCCACATTACATTCATTTCTGTTCCTCATTACGGTTCATTGATGCTTCAGACGTTTTCTGGTTAGCTCGTCAGCCTCTTCAGAGTCGTACGGTTGTTGTGCGTTCCATGGTGTTGATATGAGCTGTAGAGTCTGAAGTGCATGTGGGTGTGTGTGAATATGTGCGCATCTGTGGATTTTGTCCCCGGGGACCTGCCGCACCGCGCTGCTGACGCAAACGGTTTCAGCCGGCCGGGCGAAGGTCTGCCGGGAGACGTTGATTCAAATCCAGCAGCATGTTCTGCTCCACCAACTGGACAATGAGGGACAACAAGCCAGTTGCACTTTTGATGAGGTCTGCAATTCGGCTCACTACGCCCAGGGAAATGTTGTGATTGCACCACTGACAGCGCTCAGTGTAATACAAGTATTAAGTTGTGACACTGGGATATCCCTACAAACTGTTTACAGCCATGCATGGTTCCTAGAAGATTAAAGGACCTTGCTTTGTATCTAGTACACATAGGAGCTGAAGCTATTCATTTGCATAGTAAAATACCTCATCATCTATTAGATGGATTGGAACAATTTTGACATGCTTGGCTTCCAGTGCGTTCGCTTACATGAATCCGATGATTCCCCGGCTTTTCCCTGCAGCATAACTAGCATGTTGACACTCGTCTGCAACAACTGAGTAAAATTTTGTTGCAAGCATTTCACGTTTTCATTTGTGGGCCTTAATTATTTAATTTTGTGCAAGCTTTAACTAATGACTTTCAGTTAAACAATCATATCATGTGCTTGTTCCTGCCAGCTAGCATTTTTTACAGCCAATCTAAACGACGTGTGGGCATTCCTCTTGAAAGGACCAAAGAACTGTGCCAGGAGGCAAACCCACCCACCCAGCCCCACCCTACCTTGATTCTTTTTATTCTTTTACTGAAAATGCATACACTTCATACTAAATATTTTGATGACCATGAAAGGGATTCTTTTAAGGTGTGTCTCCTGTGTAGGAATAAGTCACAAACCACTTTAGCTGAAAGGAGTCCAGAAGTTGAAGATATCCGGGCAAAGTGCAGCAAGACACGGAAACCAGACTCTCACCACACGAAATCATGAACTGACACGCTTGAGTCCGATCCACGTGCCTCTTTACTGTAAATAAAGAGCTGATTTGCTCATTGAGGTGCTTAGTTGCTCTTTCGGCTCTGCTTTCCTTTCTGTAAGTCACAGCATGCCAATAAGTCAATAAGGTACCATCCCTCACTGGCTTACCACACACATTTACAGCTGCTCGGTTCAGCGTAAAGTAACAGGAAGCAGTGCCAGCTGGAATGATCTCTTTTGTGGAAGACAACATTACGGCCACATGGATACTTTTGCCTGGAAGCGAAGTATTTATGGTAATTTTCCCTTTTAATCATTTTCAAGTCCCCACGGGGGCTTCTTTTGAGTTTAATCTGCCACCATTACCGGGCACCGAGCCCAAGTTCAGGCTTAGAATCAAATCTTTATTGTCCATTTGGAGGAAACTGGCATTGAAGGTGTACCAGACAATATATAATCACAATGTATTCATTGTTCATTCAGAGTAACCAGAGTGTATTCAAGCATATAGCGGGAAACCCCCTTCAGGACACACTGCCAGTGTCTGCTACCAGACAAAAACAGAGATAAACAACGTTTAAACCTGCGGGCCGTGTAGGCTGCAGCCCGAGTGATCTGCGTGCCTTTGGACTATGAGGAAACACCTGGAGGTAATCTGGGTGTTAGTGAGCACCACTGTCCCCCCTGTGAGATCCATTTACAGGAGAAATGGGGGAGGGGGAAGCATTGGGTGAAAAGCTGATCTATTACAGCTAAGCAAGTGTGACAACCTGAAAGGAACTGTCCTTAATTTACACCACAGTGGCTGATCAAGGCAGACAGTGACAGTGAAAATCTCCATAAGATGGGCTTGACATGGGCATGTATGAATATATACCTGGGTTATCTACCACTGAAAAATGAGCCCCCCCCCCCCACCCAAATCATTTATTTTTCCTCCCTTTGAAAGTGAGAGGGAGCCTTTGAACACGCACAGCCTCGCAAAAGCTGAGCCGACCTGACGTATGACCAAATAACGCGTGGCAGATCCATGCGTGATGGTGCATTGGTAATCATGACGCTGTTCTTTTTTTACACTTCCAGTCAGAGCTTCTTCCCCCTCTTTCATCACTCAGGGAGAAAAACAAAGTTCAGAAGAGCCGCGTTCTTATTAATATGGAAAGAAAGTAAAACAGCCACCAATCTATTCCAATCTACCAACCCAGTTTCCTCCTCTTAATAGAGAAATGTGACCCACAGAGGCCAGATGATTTCTTCTCCCCCCCTTCATGTTGCTCATCCTCCTCCTTGTCTTTTCTTTTCAGAAGAGCATGACAGGCCCCATCTGTATTCCCGAATCACCCCGTGGGCCTTGATTAGGAAGAAAGGGATTTTATGCCTGCTTGGCCTGGCTGGCATGATAAATGCATCATGCATTGTCAGCCCCAGCAAACATTCTCATGTGTACATGCAGGCGCACATATCCCAGCTGACCATTCAACTCCCATATGCTCGGTATCCAAGGAGCACCGTAATGGGAACATTACGCGGTCGGCAGAGGCCTGCCTGCCTCATCTTCAGTCTGAATTTGAAAATAAATGTGCTGTCAAAGGAATCTACAGTACAGTCTAGCTATTTGATCAAGGTAACGCGATTTGTCACAGTGCCCTCTAGTGGCTGAAGTAGATATTACAGGATATTACAGGGTGGACGGGCAGGTCAGCAAAACATGGAATATTTCTTATTTTCTTTAAGTTAATGTTTCTTTTCTATACCCTCAACAGTGTGTTTTTTATTACTGTAATTATTGTAACCATATCATTTCCCTAAGTATAAGCTGAAAGAATAGTTTGCATTAAAGATTTTTTAATTATATTTAAAATTTAATATTTAAAAGAAGTCCAGAAATCACTTAAGATCAACCATTAATTTATCAGTTATAGGTGACCTAGTATGAGCCAGTTACAGAGCAGTATGCACACACTGTAATCCATCACTCCATCCTCTGCTGCACCGGAGCAGCCCGTGTCATCCACGGTGATCACACATAATTTCATGCATGACCTCTCTGTTTCATTGTTGCTGCGTGTGAGGCCCTGCAGCTCACACTGCCTTCAGTTCGGGTTTGCGTGGATCATTCATGTCAGCGAAACAACAAAAAAAAAAAAAAAAAAAAAAAAACAAAAAGAATATATTTCCAGCAAAGTTGCATTTTAACTGCGTCCTGTCAAAACAGCTTTCCAAAAACCGAACCACTTCCAACAAACAGAACATCCCAATTATTGGTTGTTAAAATCTAAGAAGCTCCAGGTAATTAAATTAAAACTCGTCCAGATATAATTATGAAACCCATCAACGCGCTAGATTGGAATAAAGACTGGAATAGAAAACGCTCGCTAGGTCCATTAGAGAGTTATTGTTCTCCTGTCACTTCAAAACTACACAGTCAGTTTTTTAAATACTTATTTTTCTACTCTGATGTTTGTAATCATCAGTTATTGTTAGTGTGAAATATAGCCACACTCATCATAATGGAACTCATGTAAATATGAGGTGACAAGAGGAGTATTTGTGTCAGCCCTGTGGTGTCAGCCCCTTAGTGGTAATCATAACTAGGCCATGTAGTCCTTGTTGGTAGAATCTCAAAACTCCCTTTTGGCATTACAGATTGATTGAAGCGTGTCAGCACAAGGACGCACTTTGCAGTGTTTTCCTTTTGGTTTTTCTTTCTCTACTTTAGAGCGCATTGATTAGAAAATAGGGTGCAATCAGCAGAAAAGTCCAGTTTACCTTTTGAGGTACATCTCAGAAGAGTCACAAGCTACAAGAGGCTCTACCTTGTAAGTATATGCTTATAGCTGTATACTTACAAGTCCTAGTACCTCATAGGACTTGCTGTGTTTAAACAATGTCCTATGAGGACCTACTGGCCAATCAGGTTGCCGTATTTTACATGTGATATTAGATAAATGGTTCATCCAATCATTTACAAAGTAACAACATGCTAATGACATAGCTGTGGCACCGGTGCTAAAGGAAACCCTGTGGGTATCTTTCAGATGCTCGAAGCTTTGATTATACATACCAGGTTAATGCCAGGAGCTGGGAATGAAGATTGGCTCAGCGATCAGTAATAAATTCTTTATTACAAAAAAAAATCATTAAAATACCTGCATGTTTTATTTCATAATAAATCAAATAAATGTTACATATTATTAATCCTTGCATAGTTTTTTTTTTTTAGTAGTGAGATAACTGTTTGCTAAAGTTTAATCATCAGTTTGCAGTCTAATAGAGATGGTTATTACAAAGGGTTATGGACAGATGGTTCATCTGATCATGTGTGGTGTGTTTTTTTGAAAGCGTATGCCCTTTTTACAAACAGTTTCCAAGGACATTTTCCCAGATGGTTCAGTCCAGCACCATCTGGTAAAATGATACTGTCAGAGGAGGACTGAAGCAACAGTTCTTGGAGTTTGACTCCAAATGTGCGTTGATCATGGCTTTCAGGACATCATGTTTTCTCTACGTGATTATGTCTGGTGTCTTTGTTCATTTCTAATTAGAGTGAAGGGAGGTAGGAAGAGAGTCTGCATCCATAACTTGGTATAGAGTCCATTAACTCGCCTCGTTTGGTGTGGACGTTTCTTAATAGGAACCTACTATTACACAACATGTAATGATCATGTAGCACTAAAGCTTAGATAGAACTGTCACAGCTCTAAAAAATTCACAGCGCTTCCTAATCTCTGTGCATGTGACAGCTGCAGCCCCACTGGAGAAGAAAATTCTTTGGTCTGTCTTTTCCAGTACTTCTCAGCCCACACACAGCACCGCACCACTCACTGGCAAAACTCCTGAACACATAGACACACACATGCACACAACCACAAAACCTTGATGACCAAAAAATGTCAAACTGTGCAGGAGCACCAGAAAACAAAAACAGAGCTAAAGGACTTAAGTGATGCAGATTAAAAGAAGCTCTCTAAAGAGATTCTTAATGGAATGAGTCGAGTCAATTTGTTAGATAATGGATTTATTTACTTAGCATTTGAGCCAAATGTCAGGGCACACCTCGGCTCTCTCCATTTCAAGTTTTTCTCTGTCTGGATGAGAACAATTACATAACTTGACGTGTGCACATCTGTAGGTCTTATTTTTCCAATAACTGTCAAAGAAAAACAAAACAGAAAAAAAATGCATTTGCAGATTTGCTATTAAGACACCTCTGCCCAATGCCAAACCCAAAGGTGTGTGTTTCCCACCAAGTCAAGGATTTAAAGAAATATATTGCTGATGTAGGTCGATTGAACATCCTCTAATTCATCCACGGCATGGAACAAATTGATGAGGAAAATAAGATTGTCGTGATTCTGCTTGCACGTTTTCGGAATAGTTCCTACCTTCAGATGCTCAGTTTCCCATCTGCTGTCAAGTGAAGTATGTGAGAAAGGTGCCAGACGCTGATATGTGATTACCAGGTGAGAGTAACACCTGTGATCAATGTGACACTGCACATGCGGTGTGATAATGTGAAGAAAACTGATGAAAGGTAACAGTGCCTCAGGGTTTCCAGCTTATAACCTATTTATTTGCATTTTGGTAAATCTTTAACACGATGCTTCTTCTTACTAGCTCTTCCTGCTTGTAACCATGGAAACAGACAGCAGAAGCACCTGGATTAAGGTTATACAGAAGGAAAAAACGTAAGACTTCGATTTTTTTCTCCGAGCCTGTTAGTTAAATGAGCACTGAATGGATTTCCTTTTTTTATTTATATCAATACAGCCACGTTAGCCACACCCTGAAACCAATCTGAGTTTTAGCTTTGGATCAAAATAGTTCTTCCTGCTGGGGTCTAACTCAACCAGTGAGACCATTTCTGCATTTCAGAAATTTTTAAATGACTAAAGCGGCTCGCTGCATATGATGAACACAAGCCATCTGGTTCTTCCAAGCAGGAAGAAGCAGCGTTTGAAAATGATTGCCAAATGCTGTTTGACCCACATCTGTAACATTTCAGCAGCTCCCCACTCCAAGGACGAGCTGCAGTGAGCCATCTGCACTGCTGAGAGGGACAGCAGCTGCAATCACCCGACTACTGGGAAAGAGTTGTCCTTCATGGCTGAACTCTACCATTCAAACAAACAAACAAACAAAAAAGATGTCTGTTTACAGCCTCGCCTCTGACCAACACTACAGGTTCAGAGCAGCTGAGGTATCTAAGACAATGTATAGGATGTAAGTCCTGCCTAATTTGACAAATTTGATGTTCCTTAGAGGAGAGGAGGAAGTCTTGTGTTGTCTGTGTGTAAACCTATATGATACAGATTTAAACGCAGCACTTTAATTAAGCTTGAACCATTTTTAAAAGTAAAAAGTAGCAAGAAAGTTCTTCTTACTGACATTAAAGTGTTATCAGTCTTCTTAGTTTGAGATAACATTTATACTTCCAAAAATGTTACTTTTCCTTCAAATTAACAATAACTGTAGTGCCTAGAAATATAATTAACCCTCACCTGCAAATTGATATGGTAAACTTGCCAGCTAGAGGTGTAGCATATAGTAGTGGTGTGTGATACTGCAAGATTTGGTATCAATCCGATACCAAGTAGATACAAGGCCAGTATCACCGATATTAATACCAATACCATACTTTTTAATAACCATGAAGATTTTCATGAAGTTTAAGTGTTCTGTCATTTTTTCCTTTGGCCCTTTAATTAGTTAAAACCCAGGAAATAATTGGGAAAAGTTTATAGGTAAATAGAAAATACTTTATCAAAATAAATGTTTTTGTTCTGAAACAATAGAACAGTAACAAAACAATTTTCGCCATACATTGTCTGAATTTTTTTTTCTTAAATAAAGTGTACAAAATAATCACTCAAAAACAAATTAAAGCTTTTTTTTCAGGTAGAGTGTTCAGAAAGTACAATACAAAAATGTAATAAAACATATTCCTTCATTCATCAATTTTCTGGATTCTTTCTTAAATAAACAAGCTGTACAAAATTATCACTCCACATTATAAACCATTTAAAGCAAATTCCTTTTTTCCCCAATTAAAATATGTTACGTGTCACGTGACGGTATAACATCAAAACACTGTGGGGAGGGGAGGAGCAAAGTGTGCCTGCTCTTTGCTGTGACAGGAGCAGCACTTAAACAGTCAGCTCGCATCTTTGATGAAACTGCAGCGCTGCATACAGGAGAGAAACTGAAGCTAAAGTATCAATATCATTACACTGATATTGATCAATATCAATACCAATGTATCGATATTATCGATATTTGGATCAATCCGCCCACCACTAGCATATAGTCAGTATTGGCAATTACCATAATGTCTCAGAAAGTTTGAATAACCCAGCCCCAATTAAATTTATACCTAGCAACCAGAGGTTGCCAGGGGGTTGCCGACAAGTCTCTAGGCCTGCGTCAATAAGAATTTACATAGGACACACTCCCTCGATGACAAATAATAAAGAAGCTTAAAGAAAAAGCTGAGGTTAACCAAAAGAGTAAAACCAGGAGGCAGACGACAAAACGACTTATTGTCTTCTTATTGTATTTTAATACATTTCTGGGTTTTTTGTAATTGTAAACATGTGAAGCAGCATGGGAAAGATGCAGACTGACAATCCCAGTCAGAAATAGCCAAGCAACAACACAATCAAGAATAACCAGTTGCAACTGCGATACTTCCAGTGTTCATCTTAAGCTCACGGCAATATTTCTAAAAAAAAAAAAAAAAAAAAAGCCAGCCAAAAATGTAGTTTAAATGTATTTTCTGATGCATAAACTGCAATTTAACAACACTGAATTTTGCTCCAATCCTCATCTAACAAAAGTTTCAGTTAGAAGAGAAACACCCAGACTCAGCACAGCCACACACACCTTGGAGTACAACCTGGCCAGTCAGCCAGCAAAATTTGCCCCCTTAGAGATGCTGGCGACTGTTCCATCTGTAGCCCGTGGCGATGATGCCGCGTAGATTGTGACTGATCAGCAGTTTCTTGTAAACATAGTGGAGTTCTTAATCAAATGTTTAATCATTTATGAAGGTGCTACGAGTGAGTATTTATCTATTTGCATTGTTTCTAAACTACAGTGATTCAAAGAACTTTGACATCTTCGAGTTAAAAATTCATAGAAAATAACGGTAGATAAATGAAACCTGTTTATGCAAGTTAATCTAGAAGGTTTGAAATTTTAGAAAACATAAAAAAGTAAAATGCATGCTGCATCACGTCTTAAAGAAAATCAAAGCTCCTACACTTTCCTTTCCTTTTCTGTTCCCCTACCGCCTTTGTGCAATTATGGACATCATCCAGCAAAACTGTACAAGTACAGTTTGATGAATTTAGAGCAGGGTATTGTGGACACAAATCTTCCAAATATAATTTAAATTGAAGAGTGCAGCATCACTGGCTGACCCTTGGAGTTTATTTATGAGACCCAGCTAGCAAACGTGTTACATAAACACTCATTCATTTCAACAGACAGAGATAAAAGATGACATCAGGTGTTCTGTGGATTTGGCAAAAACTCATATATTCCCTTTATGAATGCATAAATAAGAAAAGAAAAAAACCTCATTTACTTCTTAATGAAAAGACTTTCCCCTTAGACAGATATTGCCCAGCTTTGTAGTTGTGTGTGCAGTGCAGTGTAATTGTGTTTGCGCGGGTGTGGGTGTGTGGGGGACCGAGCGAGCGCGCTGCACTGCGTCGATTGTGCTCGGCTCCATGAACCACATATTATAGATCTTGGAAGGGGAGGCATTTTTCTTCCTTTGGAGGTTTAATGAGAACCAAGCAAACGCTAAGATTTGACCATTTATGAATCGCCACCAGGCAGCAGCTACGCACACTAAGGCAGGAGATGCTTGGTACACACATTTATGCACACAAAGAAGAGGGTGTTTCATGAAGTAGCTCTCAATTCAATTTCTATTAAAGAATATTACAGAATAAAAATCATCTGCTATCACTTGTAAATGAGCAGGGTATCATTCATTTAACGCCTTAATTAATTTGTGAATCGAGGTGACTCATGAGCTAGCCTTGTTATGACTTTGTTCACACAGTTTGAAGATTACGGGTGCAAATAGATGCAAATGGAAAGCTTTGTGTCCCCACTCAGGTTAATTTCACGATACACAGAATAAATTTATAATTATGCTAATAGTGCTTTGGGCGACTGCCAAAACAGTCTAGTGCTATAATCTCTCTTTTTTTGGGAGGGGGCAGAACAATGAGAATATCAGATGTAGTCACAACATGCTTCGCTAAACTGGCATGAGAAAAAGTTCAGTTCTTACTGAGCACCAGCACAACTTTTCCACCCGCAACTTTGTTACTTAAACATTAAAAAGCAAAAACCAGAGGTGCCCGTCACAGCTGGAGACTCTGTGCAGATTTAATTAGACTTTGTGTCCATCAGGTAAACAATGAATTATGCATTGTTTGGCTCCCCGTGTGCAAGCGCAACAATGGAAGATGCTGGGTACCGAAGGAGCGACTGTATGGGAAGAGTTTAACACATTCAGCCTTCCATAAATAAGTGAGCATTGTTAAGGTCTTTTGTCTTTAATGATTAAATGCATGGCAAATACAGTTTTCATGAGGTGGTGCATGGGGCCTTTAACTTTTAGAGACACATTGTGACTTTAATAAAAAAAAAACTGTGCAGACAGAGTTGGGGGGGGGGGGCTTAATGTTATTGATAGCAGCCATGCCAGACAACCTTTCACATTAAAATGTTACTGTGTAGCTGTTTTCAGGAAGGGGATATATATATGTAACATAACTGCTTCAAAATGATCACCGATGGCTTCATTCAAACATTCCCCCAACACTGATGAAACGCTCCATAGTACTTGCATGATATTATGGGCTCTGAACAAGATCTGACAGTACATTAAGTGTTATATAATTCATTATGTCAGAGTTTTATTAATGTAGCAGCTACATTTTAATAGGCAGTTTGATGTTTAAAACATTATCCCGTGCGCCGTCATGGGAATGCATCCCTGTAGAATTCGGTAAACCTCGATAAAAGGATTAGACAATTATTAAGCTGTTAACCCTGTAAATAAGAGCTCACCCCTCAGAAGTGAAGAACACGTCAGTTGCTGTCAGATCACTGTGATGTGTAATTTAGAAATAGGCTATAGAGACGGGGGAAGACACGTAGCAAAAGCCCACAGGTCAGACACCAACTCAGGCTGCCTGCACCGCAGTCATGTGGCATACGTGGTCACCTGCTCATCCACTGAGTCACCAGGGCACCCACTGATGAAGGCTTTGGACCACACCTCTTTACTCTTTCCTGCACTGATGTTGGAGAGAAGGCCTGGCTCACAGTCTCCACTCTAATTCATCCCATAGGTGTTCTATCAGGTTGAGGTCAGGACTCTGTGCAGGCCAGTCAAGTTCTTCCACACCGAGAGTTCCTTTCACGTTTCCACTGCTCTGGAGTCCAGTGGCAGTGTGCTTTACACCACTGCATCGACCACTTTGCATTGTGCTTGGAGATGCAGGGCTTGGATGGAGCTGCTCAGCCATGGAAACCCATCACATGAAGGTGCTTGGTTTATACACCTGTGGTCATGGAAGGGATTGGAACACCTGAATTCAATGATTTGGATGGGTGAGTGAATACTTTTGGCAGTACAGCGAATATAACAAAAAGCATGGAAGTCCCTCTGCATTGGAGACTCTCATGGATGGATGAATGGACTCATTATATAGGCGACCTGATGCTGCGCTTAAGTAATGGAATCAGAAGAAAGACTGGAACAAGCTGGAAGCAACAAACTAACTTCAGCTCTTGCTAAAATTTAACTTTGGTTATATTTGGTTCTAATGATGGGAATCTTTAGTTTGACCTGTCACAGTCTTCATTACTTTACTGTAAAGTTGTATTTTATAGACATTTCAATCTGTAATTAATACTAAATTGTAAATCAAAGAGACTGAGAGACTCTTTATATGAAAGGCGATTACCGTTTTAATTTGGAAGCACCTTGACAGCTAAGAGCGTGCAGACTGTCTTTTAAACATGTGATTGGCGTAAATGTGCCATAGAAAAATATATTGATTGATTAAATGGCCTCTTATTGTGTCACAGTGCCTCTCCATCTCCATAAGAGGAAAAAAAAATCCCTGAAATTTGATGGGGTTTCCCATCAAACAGATACAGTCGAGGCTGCAGAAACTACCAAGTGAGGAACAGTATTTATCATTATTAACCAGATTCAGAGCCTCATTAGAATTATCTAAATTACGCTGCATTTAGATAAATAAAAACTACATGCAAGGAATCCTCACTCACATGTGACAAAAATTATTTTAAATGTTTGCTGACTTTGCCCTAAAGTAGGGTTTAAAAATGGCTTTTTCTAGACTTCAACCCTCCAGCATCTTTGCTGCTATACAATTTTATTATATATTTTTTTTGTGGTAGTTACAAAAATAATGCTACAGTAACTCTAAGCTCTTGATCTGCTGCCAAATTTACAACTGGAAACAAAAAAATTCTTAATTGTCCTCCTGAAGCGCAACCATGCACTTATTCTTACTCAGGAATCACACCAGCAACCTTCTTGTCAATCAAATGTAACCCCTACACCACTGGAACCACTAGAGAAGAGGTTTTTCTTTTACGTGGTCCACCTTATGGGCATTTTAGTTTTTTTCTAATTGTTTTTATTGTAATTTGTTTTTAAGTTGTTGCTTTCTAGTCACTTCAGTTAGTTTCCAGAGTGTGTTCACTCATTTCAGATTCATTTTTATTGTTTGAAAACATTTCGTTTTAGTTACATTTGTATCAGTTATCGGTGTCAGTGTCAATACATAAATTAATTTAAGAAAATCAGAGCAGGTATCACGACATGAAGATTTAATGCCATTTCCTGCATGACTGCAGATGACTTGCAATCATGCAGACGTCCCACGCCTCCATAAAGGGATGCTCCAAAGCCTCATCAGACGGACATTTCCTGTTATTTGAAGTTTTGTGAGTAATCAATATTGACTCAGATACTTTTCCATCCATTTTTTTAAAGTCTAGTTTTTATTTCCATTAACTAAAATGTTGCTTTTTTTGTTTTTTATTCACCTAGATTCAGTTGTAGCAATACCTTGAATTTAATTCTTCACAGGACTACTAAATAACCTAGACTGAACTGGAAGTACAGACCACACAGGCTGAAGCTACCCGTCTTGTCTCCTTCTACATTTTAAAAGTCTATCCACACCTCCCAAATCCCTGGCTAACCACCAGAGCTTTGGCTGGAGTGGAGTGGACATGGGAGACTCAGATGGAAATCGATTAAATGGTTGGAGCTCACGGGGATGGGAAATGTGTCAGCCATGATCCGAGCCCAGCTTGGTCTTATTACCACCTAATGCACTTCACTTTGGTATCAGTCCAGCACTTTAAAGCTCTACATGATTGCTTGGCCATTCCTTTGTGGCTTCTCATTAACTGAGGGACGCTGAAGGAATGAAAGGCAAGGTTTTACCAAGCTCCACAACCTCTCTTTGCAGAAAAATTCAATATTTTAAGAGAAGCTAAAATCCTGGTCAAGGCCTAACGCTTGCCTCCACAGACAGCGTGTGTTTACTTAAAAGAAAAGAAAAACACAGGAAGCTGCATTCATTTGCAAATATTTCTGTCAGTACATTTGTGCTCACTTGGAAGGTAGCGCCCTATTTTTTTTTAAAGTATTAAAGTATAGATGTTTGAAAAAACTCATTAATTTGCTAATTTATGCAGCAAGATGCTGCAAAGTATAATGAGCTCTTCTTATCTGTAAGTTATAATGATCACAATGCCTGTCAACATACAAGCAACCATCACCGTGGCGGCACAATGTCCCACTCACAATATTCAATGGCAGATGACAATACATGGCATGATATGGATATCAACATAAGAAAAAATGTGCTCAGCATTTAATTAGCTGCTCAGTCAAAAATGGAGCCCAAAAGTGGATATGGTTGTTCCAAATCCTGCCTGGTTACAGGGAAGGAAACCTTAAAGCTGGATTCACCTAAAATTCACCCAAAATCTATGACATCATGATGGGTATGTCCGTTTTTTATGATAGTCATGCATGGAACTCAGCAGCGCTCTCTGCTTAAAGCTACTTAAAGACAAAATCTAAAATAGAAAAACAACATTCCAGAATTGGAAAATATAAGAACCCTCCTGCTGCAGCTCTGCTCCCCGCTATTCTAAGCCCTTCTCAACAGACATAAGTCAGGATGGACATTCGCCACAGACTGTATATAAAATACTCTCTACCAGGTAATACTCTCTTCTTAAGCCACCGCGCCACCACATCATATTCCCCATGTGCACTTTTTAGCTTTAAGACCCTTAAAGAAATGCACGAGTCTATTTCTAGATGTTTATGTACATTTATGTCACGTGGGATTGAGGCAATGCTTTTTTTATGACTTGTGAACATCTGCACAATTGGACTTCTAACCAGGAAATGAGCTGCTGCAGGCTTTTCACTCGAGTACCTAAAACTAGGACTTAGATTTAGAAGCACCTTCCTCACCAAATTGTCAGCGGCCAAAAGGCTAATAAGTTGAGTAAGCTTTAACAATATAGTGTAAACAAACTGGAGTGTAAAACTCAAGAAAAGCATGATTTATCCTGGGACATTAAGCCCTCCGACAAAGACACACATACACACGCTGGGCAAGAGACATTTGCATTACAGAACCCATAAAAGGTTACATCTGCCAGCTTCTGTGTGTATGTGTCTGCAAGCGTGCACACATTCGCGCCTGCCATTTCCACGCATGTGCAACTCGCGCGCACACCGGCGTGTGTGAAGCTGCTGCAACCCCCCGCCACAGGTGACTGTCTGTTCGGCTAGCCCGGCTTCCTGAGATGTGAGGAGAAGCATTTGCCAGGACTCTAAACTCCTCTTCATCTAATCAAATGTCACTCGACTTGAAATAGCCTATCGAGGAGGCTTGTGTGAGAATTGTCCTTTCAGCTGGTGAGGTGTTACCACTGTGCCAAATGTCAGCTCTGTGAAGATCAAGCAGAAGAGGCCTGCAAGGGCCAAGTTGGCCTCAAAGCCAACGAAGATCTGAGCCAGAGGGGCAAAGAGTAACGATTTCACTCTGTTAGAAATGCTGCAATTTTGTGCGGGTATTCAATAAAGCAGCTGTTAAAATGCTACATACGATTAAGCCTCTGACAAAGCGGAGCCACAGTCATCACCCTATTTGTCCAAAGGGCAGCTGGATAGCAGAACCCCTCCAGCATGAAGTGATTACTCAAATATTAAAAGTGTAACATAACCTTTTGTCTGCTGCTGGTGAATGCTTGCATGACGTCTTTGCCTCCCTTTTATGTATTTTAAAACGGGATTTCGAGGGGGCTGCAGTTATAGACGTGTTTGCGGCGGCTGTTTGCCAAAGCATGCTAGCAGCTGTGATGCCGTGGGTACAGCTGTGCTTTGAGATTACTTTCTAACATCAGCATACTAATATGCACACAATCATAACGCTGGCATGCTGATGTTTAGTCGGTGTGCTGTTTACGCAAAAAGTACAACAGAACACCAGCTGCATTAGTAAAACATCTGATTTGCTGGAGACAGAGTTAGGGGTAAAGCCAGGGGCTTGGCAACTGAAGGTAGCTGTGATGTCACCATCGGTTCATACTTTAGCCAATTATAACTCAGAGTTCCCTCATATGGTCAGCTCCACCTTTTCCACTTGGATCCAGGGCCTTCCCGATGATGTCTGGAACTCATTGCACCACCGCCTAAGGCAGCCACCTCCCCCAGCAGGGAGGTGAGGCATGATGGTTAATTTAATTTATTGCTTTTGTACCCTGATTTTTCAGCATAAGAGTTATGTAGCTTGCACTATAAGCCACTTTCACCCGTTGACACACAAAACTGCTGTTCCTGTCCCTGATTAAAAAGGTGAAAATTCCTTATAAGGGTGTTGGTGTGAACTTAAACGTACGCCACCCCTGATGTTGAGGTTAAAGCACCAGTTTAATTTAATTCTAATTGGTAAACCTATTAGTACATTTTCCATTCCTCTCCATGTTTTCTAGCTTATTTCGTTCCAACAGAGTAGTTACAGTGATGGAAATTATAGCCTGTTAGGAAAATATTAAGCAAATTCATCAACTGCATCTAATGATTTGAATGTAACGATGTTAAAAAGCATTTCAATAGGAAAATTGGCAATTACCAAAGAGGACCACATACAGTTTTTCAGAACATTATGTCACTGTTTCCAATATTCAAGCTGAAAATCTAAACAGCCGATCACAAAAACACTTTGATTGCTGAGACTAATATGATGTAAAATGAGAAAAAAAAACATTTAAAGGCAGATACTGAGTCATTTATACGCTGATACGTGAGAGTCTGTGTAAAGGGTCAGAGTTTCAGAGCCAGAGACATTAAAATTATTTAAATACAACCTCAGATGAAGAACACGTGACATATTACAGCGTGCCATCAGTTATTTAACAAAAGCTAAGTCTAGAAACAGTGTGTGAAAAACTAAGTACCCCCCGCGATTCAGTAGCTTGTAGAACCACCTTTAGTAGCTGTAACTTAAAGTAATTGCTTTCTGTGTGACTTTATCAGTCTCTCACATTGTTGTGGAGAAATTTTGGCCCACTCTTCTTTCCAATGTTGCTTCAGTTCATTGAGGTTTGTGGGCATTTGTTTTTGGACAGCTCTCTGGTTGAGGTCTGAACTCTGACTGGGCCACTGCAAGGCCTCCATTCTTTTCTTTGTCAGTCCTTCTGTTGTAGATGTTCTGCTGTCTTTGGGATCATTGTCCTGTTGTGTGACCCAATGACAGCTTTGGCATACAGTGGAGCTCGTGGTCGGCTCAGTGATTGTAAGGCGCCCCGATGCTGCAGCTGCAAAACAGGTCCAAATCATCATCTGTCCACCACCGTGCTTCATAGTTAGCATGAGGTGTTTGTGCTGATATGTTTGATTTTTACCACATGTGGTGCTGTGCATTATGGCCAAACATCTCCACTTTGGTCTTGTCTGTACAAAGAACATTATTCCAGAAGTCTTCTGGATTGTTCAGATGCAACTTTACAAACCTAAATGATGCGACCATGTTCTTTTTAGAGAGATGAAGTTTTTCTCCTGGCAACTCTTAAAAACAAGTCATACTTGTGTAGCCCAGTAGAGAAAACGACTCTTATTTCTCTCCTTTTATTTGTTTTATGTATACATTTATTTTGAAAAACATT
>JAVDPK010000819.1:122340-144647 GCA_034780415.1 Cichlasoma orientale | reverse complement strand
TGTGTGTGTGTGTGTGTGTAAAGAGGATGACTGATTTAGTCAAAACCAAGGTGTGTCTTGAAAAGACACGCCTCGGCATGCCGACTTCAGTGGCTGCTGTCTATGTGAATGCTTTGCTTGAATACTTGCTATGGTGACTGTGTGTGTGTGTGTGTGTGTGTGTGTGTGTGTGTGTGTGCGTGTGTGTGTGCGTGTGTGTGTATGTGTGTCTCAGAGATTCATTGCAGCAGTTCTCAACAGAACCCACTCTCTTCTACAATGACTTAAATGTCCCAGATCTGTCTTTGACTCAGCGTCATCTCCAAGTGTGTTTGCCGGAGCACGTTTTCCCATACAAGCACACACACACATACCCGCGTACTTCCGCTGCTTCACATAATCCTGCTAAGACATTAACATTTCATGGACGACACTGAGGTTTGTCAACTGTATCTCATCAAAATTTCATCCCTAATTACGGAAGCAGAGCTAGAGGGTGATCCCCCCCCTCACACATACACACACCCTCTCCTCCCGCGAGCTTAACTACCAGGCTGAACCGATCCGAGCAAGCTGCTAGGGAAAGCCAGCGAGAGGGGGGAAACAAAGGTTATTGTCGATGATACTGTATATGGGAATCTGGCCATTTCAAGCATTCAGAAAAAGACAAATAAGCACCATTAATGATGGGAAGATACACGTTTTTATGACCCAGGCTTTGGAGTAGAAACTTGAAGATGAAAACTGCAGTCTCTGGCTGAGTCTTAATAAGCCTTAAAACAACCTAAAAGCCAGTTGCTCCAGGCGATGAAATTCTAAGAATATTCTTAGAATTATGTTTACTAAGAATTCCCCCTTAAAGTCAGGACCAAATCCTGGTAAGGTAAGTGATTCACAAAGCATCTTAGCCCTTAAAAGAGCTCCAAAGGTTTAAAAAAGAAAAAAAAAACTATTCGGAGTGAGGAAGATGACATTTAGAGGCTTAACAGTCTCTTTAGCAAAGGAGAAACTGGCAGAAAGACAAAGTTTAGAGTAACTGAAATGCAGCAAAATGATGATCTGATCCCTTCCAATGAGGAAGTAGAACATGCATGGTTCGTAAAATATGGTTAATTTACTTTTTGAAGGGTGCTTCTTTGATTTTAACAAAAACGTTCTCAACTACAGGTCAGTATTTTACCAGCGGGTGTGTGCTGCTGTTCTTTTAACTTTTCTGATTTTTCTTTAGTTCCACCCACATTTGCTCAAGAGGCATTGCCTTTCCCCAGGCCGACATCGTAAACAGGAAGGCGCTCTTAATGACGTAGCAAGATAAATAAAGATTACATTGACTCGCTGCACCATCTTGTGGTACCAAGTGGTATTACATGAAAGTACAACCTAGCCCTAGATTAACTTCAGTTGATATCATGACCCAGGATTTGTAATAGAAACTACAAAACACAACTTCACTACATTTCAGAAGGTAATGCTGCCACATTATTTGGCAGTTTTAGTAGCCACAAAATTATTATCTGCACATAATTCTGTGCTGGGACTATAAATGTGTAATGAAAAATATTTTGCTGAACTTTAGTGTTGATTTTTGATTTTTTTTTTTTCAACATTACTGTCTTTTTATTCAAAATGTTTCCCTAATTTACTTAATCAATATTGAAACTAACAATTGAGACCATAAACTTATCAGCAAAGTGTTTACTGAAGTCATAAATGAAGTTGGACCTCTGCTGGCCATTAGGAATTATGCAGATTTTCAGGAGTTTAGCCTTGTATTCACTTTTCAGATTGAGAGGTTACATCTATGTTTCATTTTACAGTTTGCAAGTTAAAGTTAGACAAAAATAACTCAGTAGCTAGCTTTAGAGTTGCAGTCAAATGGTGCAAGCATCTTTCCACAGACTGCACAACTCTTGTTCAAATTAATGTACTTCAGCAGTTGTGCAGTACTGGTGTAGCAATGGAAACACACCAGCTATTTATTCACATAGAAATCATTAACATTTCGATAAGAAAGCCATTCCTTAACACTGCAGCAAGACCTGCATTTGCACACCACCCCTCCAGTGTTGACTCTATGGATTTGTCCTTGAGTTTTGCTTAAGCAGGACTTTGTAAGCAGCCTCACAAAACGTCTTGTATGACTGTTGGAACAAAATGTCTTTCATCCTCCTATAGGTCAAACTAATAAGAAAATACAGACCATTTCAGACAGAAATTACCTCTGTATAGTAAGGTTGTCAGAAATGTTTGAATTTTATTTCAACATTTAAGTGAAGTGGAAGTGGAAAATATCACAGTGAGCTACAGCAAGCAAAACAAAATTAGAGTAAAGCAGTTCCCAAATGGCTTCCACGTATCAGATTGTATTGCTGATTGTAAATGCAAAATCTGAATCAAGGGAAAAGAAACACAGGGAGAATGTTACCAGCGCAGAGGTAAATTGGAATATGAGAGAAATAAAAATAAGGCCCCAGCAGAAACAATTGAAGGAATGTCTACCCTCACATTCAGAATAATACCTCTAATATGGTAAAGGCAGTCAGTCTGATGACATAGCGCCATAATATATTCCTCTTGCTGCCACTGTGCTAAACCCAAATGAAAATCACCTCACTGGAAGCCACATCTCCATGCTGGCTACCTTGATTTCTCCAAATGACTGTTAAAATGCAGCAGCAGCAACAGCTGGGAATTGTGTGACGACTGCACGCTCATCACAGAAAACTTTTCCAGCCAGCAGCCCACCAGCGAGAACACTCCGGGGGAACAAACCGCTAACCATTTTGATTAGAGACCTCACTGAAAAGGAATGCTCTCCTCCAAGAAGCTCGGGGCTTTGATTGCACCATAGCAGAGAGAACGTGGGTGCAATCAGGGGAGGATTTGGAGTCGAATTCCCACCATCAGCCTCGCTCCTTCATGCTCACACACACACAGCACAAACTCATACATTATTTTAGAGTCAGACTGCAAGTAACTCATCCTTTGGCATGTGTAAAAATAATATATGTCTTCATAGTTTAGGAGTGGTGGCCAAATAGGCTAGCATAGCATGCTTATATTTGCATTTTTAGTTATTTTTCATCCAGGCCATGTGTCCATTTTCAGAGGAATGGGTTTTTATTGTTTGTTAAGCCACTTAACACTGACCTATGAATGAAAACAGACAACTTAGCAAAGGACCCACTTTAAATTGTATCTTTGGCACAGCCTGTCACAAAAGGACACAAACTGTCAAAAGAGAACACAGTTTGACAGACATAAAATTGTATTTTTGCACCAAAAAGGTGATTCCAACAAGGCTATTAACCAAAATTTGGCATATCTTGGCACGGTGTCCAGTGTCCTTAAATTTTTTGAGGACTTTGGACAAATGGAGGACAAAAGAAGAAGATGTGGCAGGCCTAAAAACAATCTATAACAGATTAGCAGTATCTGAAAGTTCCGCCCTTAAAAAATAGGAAAAATCCAGCAAAGAGCTGACACAGGGCCTGAGAGATGCATCTGACCCTTTAGTTGATCCATCTACAGTACTCTTCATGAAAGCATCATCAGAAATGGTCTCAGCGGAAGGGTGGCTGTCAAGAAGCCATTTTTAATGAAGGGAAACAGGGAGAAAATGCTGAGTTATGCCAAATTATACAAGAACTGGACTGAGAATCAGTGGCAACAGGTTTAATGATAGTGTGTAAATCCAAATAGAGTGAGTGATAAATCCAAACTTTAAATTCTTGGATCAAATCATCATCAGCATGGATGGATGACAAGAGGTAAAACAGTGAGTGTCAACAGGTATCTGTAAAACACAGTGGAGGTTCTGTCATGGTTTGTGGCTGCACTGAAGTCAGCAGTGTTGGTGATCTTGTCAAAATTGATGCACAAAAAAGTTCAATCAGCTTTTGATCCATCAACAAATACCACCTGGACAGCGTTTGATTCCCATTTTTCTGCATAACAATGTTCCCAAACACACTGCCAATGCAGTAAAGCATACTTGGATAGAAAATACACAGACACAGGCACACACACGCACGCACACACACACACACACGCACAGTGGGACACTGTCAGTCATGGACTGGCCTCCCCAGAGCCTGGACCTCAACAATAATGAAGCAGTGTGAGATCATCACAGAGAACAGAACAAAAGGCAGAAACATCCAAAGAAGAGCTTTGAATGTCCTTCAAGAAGCCTGGAGAACTACTCCTGAAGACTGCTTAAAGAAATGACAAGAAAGCTGCCTCAGAGAGTTCACACTGTGTTGAAGAATAATGATGGTCACACCATACTGACTTTCAGGCTTGTTAGAATTATATAAACTCTGCTTTTGCCTTATACTTTTGCCTTATACTGCATGTTTGCATACATTTCTCTGCAGCCATCTCCCATTTTCCTAGTAAAATACAAAGAAATGAGCTCAAGACTTTTGCACAGCACAGTATGTCTTTGCAGTTCTGGCTAATGTTGGCCACATAGAACTCATCATGTCATCATGGTGTGCTCTACGTGGCAATGATGTCATATTTTTGTATTTTTAATTTGAAATGTAATTACATTCAAGTGAATTAGCTTTGCATGTTATTGGCCAGAAACCTGAGAAGTGGACAGATGTAATTTTCTTACATTTTATTGACAAAATAATGAATTTTTCACAGAAGCACAAATAATCATTAGTTTCAGCCTTATTTATGTAAATGATGTAAATACTCAGAATTCAGGCAGCTTGTAATTTTCCTACTAAATGGATAATGCTGCTAACCCTCAACAGGAACTTCACTCTTAGTTCTAGTGGAAATTTCAGAGTGTCCAAACACAGCAAATACTTCCTCCTGTATTAAAAAAAAAAGTTTAAAAATGACTGACAGTGGGTTCGGTGTAGAATTTATGTCGGAAGCTTCCTTGAGGAACAATAAAAAGCTTGCACAAAGAGTTAAAGAGGTGGAGGGGGGAGCCATCTTCCCACCCTCACAGCAGCAGCGTCGTCACTAGTTTCAGCACCATGGACAGCTCAGGCACAAAGCCAGTACCAATCAGCACCCTGGACAGCACCACCAGCGCTGATCGCCGCTAAAGTTTCTCAGCTATCAAACAAGCTCCCAACTCTCCATCAGCGCCACCTGATCTTACCTCCAATATCTGGCCGCAGCGTCTTGTCGTACTCCTTGAGCAAATTGTTCAGAATGAGCGTGGCATCCTCCTGGTGCGACCTGGGGACCAACATCTGATTGACAGTGGTGTCCTGATGATCTTCGTCGTCGTCGCCATATTCCCGTAGATCAGAGCTGTGTGTGTGTGTGGGTGTGTGTGTGGGTGTGTGTGTGTGTGTGTGTGTGTGTGTGTGTGTGAGGGGTGGGGGGGGAGAAAGGGGAGTACAAAGGGTCTTAATCATGTTTAAACTAACACAATTGTCATGAAAACTTTGTCGCAGCAGTAAAACATGGCAAGCATTGATGCATGCTGGCTTGACTTGGAGCCTGCTGTAAATGATTGTCAGACACCAGACTGTGGGTTTGGGCGCAGCAGTAAATGGTGCTGTCATTTTTTCCCCCCTCTGTAGGAGTGCGTGTTTGTGTGGGGGAAACCCTCAGAAAAAAAAACGCATTATCATACAGGCTCTTTCATGCACGTATAGAATTTCATTCATAGCAACCTAACTTTTGAAGCTTTAAAGCACCTCTCAGCTGTTGATTGTAGAAATAAAAGGTGCAAATGAGACTCACCGAGCACCCTGAGCGAGCAAAAGTGTGAAAAGGATGACCACAAACTTGATTGTCATTTTCCCATGCGCGGATCACCTCTGATCACAGGAACTGGTGGACGCTGCGCTGCTGCCGCTGCCGCTGCTGCGATCAAGTGCCAGTACAGTAAGGTGTGTAACCATCAATCCGAGCTCTGAACTTCCTCATCCGCCCACGCACTTTTTTCTCCTGCGCGTCATGTGCACCAACAACCACCACCACCACAGCACAGATAGCGAGTTCTCTCCCCCCACCCCCTCCACCTTCCTCGGTCCTCCTCGCTCCTTCGCGGGAGGGTTTCCTCCGGGAAGGCGCCCGACGATCAATCAGTGTGATCAGTCCAAGAGAAGCAACAGCAGCCGAAGCAGGAGGAGTATGGGGTGGGAGGGGTAGGGGCGGGGGGGGGCGGCGAGGGGTGCTAGGAGTCTAATCGACGAGATCCAGCGGCGGCGCCTCCTTCCTCCCTCTCTCTGTGTGGGCACCAGAGTGGCAGGGTGACGCTTTCTGCTGCTGCTGCTGGTGGAGGTGGTGAACCTTAGGAGATGAGCATCTTGCGTGACTCATACACTACCTGGATCACAACTGCATGACATTATCCAGATGAAAAACAAACGGAAACACCCCCCTCTTTTATTGCGCAGGCTATGCGATGAGTAGTTTTATTATTATTAATTATTACCTTTGCTACATATGCAAGGATTTAAATTAATCTTATGATTAATTACCATCATTTGTTTAGTTAATTAGTCCTAAAAGAAGAAATAGAATCTCTCAAAACCCAATTACGCATCCTTTAAAAAAGTCACAAAAATAAGCATAAACTCTTAAATACACAGTGTAATCTCTAGTTTTAGTCACTGTGTACATTCACTTCTGCAGTTTGCCTGATGATGATCGCCCCTGGAAGTCATATTCAGGCTTTACGCCGCCGTATCCGTGCGACAGAGTCGCAGCAAGATCTCCTCCTCACAGTCATTTTTTTCTGAATAGGCCCACAGCTCAGTAGAACAGCCCTGCGTTCAGCCTAGAAACCTGCCAGACTTTTTGATCTACACAGCACCACAAGCGACACTGAGCGCCACTCAAGAGGCTTCGCTGCCCCCTGGCGGCGGGAAAGTGCATGTTTTTCCCTGCAGTGTTGCAACCTAAAGGAATAACCTCCTGATCAGCGCTGACCTGCAGGAGTAACTGATTCATAATGCTGACGTAATTAATTAAGATGCGTCCGCCTTTAGTTATTTTGCATGTCCACATGGTAACAGTATCAGGACACCAGCACTGACCTGCAGGAGTAATTGATTCATAATGCTTATATAATTAAATAAAAATCATGGAGTCGGAGTTATTTTACAAATCCACAGAAGTAACAGCTTTGTCAGCAAAACGCACTTTAATTATAAAATATAAAAGTGCAAGTTCTGTCCCTTTGTCTGTCTGACTAGAAGTTTATCACATTATGTGAAAAGACTGTTTGTACAATTTTAATTTGAAAAGTGAATGGACTGAAAATGATTTCTGCTTTTATGAATGATGAAGTTAGATGATGTTTTTGCACAGCTGAAATATTTTCACTGTTCAAATGCAGAAAAAAAAGGCTAATCATAGCTTTGGAAAGTTCTATGTATTTAATGTTAGCAGCTTATAATTATCTTTCTGCAGAGAAGTATGACATGTACAGTATGACTGCAAGTCCTAGTTTTTGAAAGAAAATTTATAAGAAATTATTCCATTCCTTATAAATTAATGGAATTAATGGAATATCTACACTAAACGGCTGTTTTTAGTTGTTGTCACTCCCATGTATAGTAACTGACCACTTTTTTTTAGGTACACCTGTTCAGCTGCTTGTTAATGCAAATTTCTAATCAGCCAATCACATGGCAGCAGCTCAGTGCATTTAGGCATGTGGACACAGTCAAGACAACCCGTAGTCAAACAAGTATTAGAATGGAAAAGAAGGGTGATTTTAGTGACTTTGATTGGCCAGACTGCTTCAGGCTTACAGGAAGACAACAGTACCTCAATTAACAGCTCATTATGACCAAGGTATGCAGAAGAGCATCTCTGAATGCACATGTCAAACCTTGAAGCAGATGGCCTACAGCAGCAGAAGACCACACTGGGCCTCTCCTGTCCGCTAAGAACAGGAAACTGAGGCTATAATTTGCACGGGCTCAACAAAATTAGACAATTGAAGACTAGAAAATCATCGGCCTGACAAGTCTGGATTTCTGCTGTGACATTTGGATGGTACAGTGAGAAACAACATGAATAAATGCATCCTGGCTTGTATCAGTGGTTCAGACTGCTGCTGGTGTAATGTTTTCTTGGCACGCTGAAACCCCTTGATCCCAATTTAAACGCATAAGCACAATTTAAACGCCACAGCCTACTTGATTACTGTTGCTGACCATGTCCATCCCTTTGACCACAGTGTACACGTCTTCTGATGGCTGCTTCTAGCAGGTTAACGTCCCATGTCACAAAGCTCAGATCATCTCAAACTGGTTTCTTGAACATGACAATGAGTTCACTGCACTCAAATGACCTCAACAGTCCCCAGATTTCAGTCCAACAGAGCACCTTTGAGATGTGGTGGAACGGGAAAGTTGCATCATTGATGTGCAGCTGACAAATATAGCAAAATCTCAGGAATGTTTCCAGCACCTTGTCGAATCTGTGCCACAAAGGATTAAGGCAGTTCTGAAGGCAAAAGGGGTCCAACCCCAGCAGGGTGTAACTATTAGGGTGCCCGGTGAGTGTAAATTGCCAGTAGGCTCCCTCCTCTTCCTTTTACCAGGCTAAACAACTGATAACTGAGGGAGGCAATAGTGCACATGGTTGTATGAAATCCTTAGGGAGAGGGGGTTAGAATAATCTTGACGCTTAGTAGTAGTGTAGTAGTGTATTAAAGCATTTAGCATCAACAGACAATCAAAAGAATATGACAAAGACTCGCCAGTGTCCTTTTATATGTGCAGCTTTAATCAGGATTTAACAAAGCAACATTTGAGCTACAGCAGTGTTTGCAAATGTATCATATAGCATCTTTGCTAATCCTTTTTATTTGACCATTATCAGTATAATACACAAAACAAATAGAGTACATAAAACAAAGAATGGGTGACACAAATACATTGGTAAGCCCAGCTACAATGGCTTTGCTGCATTTTTGCCAAAATCTAAGCAAAAGTCTGTTTGAGGGGTCCTTCAAAAAAAAAAAGTAAAGTTCTTAAATGATGTGGAAAAAAGCAAAAAAGCAAAAAACAGAAACAAGAGCAACTTCATGCATTTCAATGGCCGCCTGTAGCCTTCCTGGGATAGACAACCGTTGCCTTCGTAGCTCCGCAAGTGTCCTTTAAGCCAAATGCTGGATGTGCATTAAAATTCCCCGGCCGAGAGTTCAAAGCTTCAGTCAGCTTCACTGCCCATGAGCTAGCTTGGGATAAAGGACATATAATCAATCCTTAGTTTGTTCCTAACATGCACCAGCCACAGCTGTCCAGACAGCACACTGAAAAAAACAAGTGTTTGTCATCGGGCGGGCCAGCCAGGGCTTAGTCTGCACAGACACGTTTTGCTGTAAGGGGCCCCCCTGAATGGGCGAAAGCAACTTAAGCAGAACTAAATCCTCTATTCTAACAGATGTATGGCAGATGAGTCTGTCACAGTGGCTGAAGGAAGCAGGGAGGGGCTGTTTCTTGGCTGGAAATAAGAGATAATTAAATGGCTGGATGCAGGGGTGTATGTCAAGAAATATGTGCATAGACAAGAGGAAGTCTAGCAGGTTTCAGCACAATGGAGATCCTCTGACCTGTAGGGAAATGACAGCTCCTGTGAATGAACTGATACATGTCAGCTACAAGTCTTCTCTCTCTGTCACTGGGTAGTGCATGAAATTGTAAAGCGTCTTTGAGTGCCTTGAAAAGCGCTATATAAGATTAATGCATTATTATTATTATTATTCCAGCATATAACATGATTTTGGTTTTGTTGAATATTTGGAGATGGCAGAATTACACTATATGATGTCTTGAAGTTAATATGTTTGAGTTTTCTACAGATAATTTAAGAAATGTTTATTTATTTGTAAAGTTTCACAGTGACAGAGCTAAAATGTTGACGCTAGCAAGTGTAATATTTATAGGCAGGTATATGGTGTTAGCTTGTTAGCATTCAAGATACATTTTGAATTTAGCATTGTTTTCTACTGCAGACTTTGTTTGTACATTAATTTATTCATTCTTTCTTTAATTCATTCATTTATTAGAAGGCCAGATTGGATATTTGCATATCGCTGTTCTACATGCAGTGAAATGCTAACGCCAGCATGCTAACAAAGCTAACATGCTGATGCTATGAGTATAACAAACGTCATGTTGCACATATGTTGTTTAGCTTGTTATCAGTCAAAAAATATTTGACATGTTCATTTAATTATTGAGAATTAACACGGAACTATTAATGGCATTTAGGTGAAATGTTTATAGGCAGGCATTTTTGGCTTTTTTCCCCCTTAATCTTTGCATTTATATCATGATTTTCAATTTCACAGACTAGAAGACTATGGTCATATTTATATTTTTAGTTGGCAGTTTCTGAATTTAAATACATTGAGAGGAATTCGATTTACACATATTAGCCAGAAACAAAAATAGCTTTGATCTGATGATGGCACTAGAAAAAAGTCAGAGGATCACCAAAGCTATTGTAAATTCTCCATGAATATTACCATGATTGGCCCAAATTTCAGGACAAACTATCTAATAGTTGTGGAGATACACTATATGGACAAAAGTACCGAGCCACCTACAGTAGCAACCATAGAAACCCATGGATTTTCCTGCTGATGTTAATGTCAGAGGGGGAACTGTGTACTTAGCAGAGCTTTGGTGACTTTTATGTTTTATATATCTCAGCACTCAGCGACCTCCCTCTGGAACTGTACGGTCTGAGTTGCTGTCGTTCCTAAATGTTTCCACTTTGGAATACCACTTACTGTACTCACGCTTCCGTGGAATATCTTAAAGGGAAGACATTTCACAAACTGACTTGCTGCAACACTGCATCCTATTACAGTACCACTCGAATTCAGCGAGCTCTTTAGACCGATCCATTCCTTCATAAATGCTTGTAAAAGCGGACTGCATGGCTAAGTTCTTGATTTTTATACACCTGTGGCAACGGGACTGAATTCAAAGATTAAGAATTCAAAGATTGTCCATGTAGTGTACTTCTGTCTGACTGAAGCTGCTGTCCACAGAAAAGAAAAAATGAAGGTTACATTATCAGGGGCTTTTTATGGTATTATTTCCTTTGGTTACATGTTACAAAACAAGATTTAAATAAAGCTCAATAAAGAAACAGTTTCGGTCAACAAACACATTTGTTGAAGAACTCAGCTACTGCAAACTCAATCAGAAACACAAAGACAGAAAACATGTACTGTTACTTGATACTATGTCAGGCACAAACAGGAAGTGGAGGAACAGACAGGCTGTAGGTTGTTATGGGGGAGAAGGGATGTCTGGTCTGTATCCTGTACTTGGCTGCCACCCCGGACAGACAGAAGTATAAATTGCCTTTCGACTTTGACGCTGCTGCAGTGCTCCACTGAAACTGAAACTGTCTGTGCTAACGGAAAGCCGCGTCTTAGATTTCCATAAATGGTAGCTTCAACATCAAACAGCACACAAACACTACAGCATATCATGGCACACAAAGTCAAAGTAACATCACTCAAGGTGCACTTTAAGTGCACTTTAAGTACACAATGCAAAGCAGATACTGTAGCAGCCGATGTCATACTCATTTATAGGTTTTTTTTTTTTTTCACCAAGCCAGTATATCACTATCTGCTTAGCGGCCGAAAGATTTCGAGGACAGTGCTCCCAGCAGCAGGTGAGAGGGATTCGTGGTGTTTGAAATCCATGTGATAGATATGGAGCAGTGACATTTCTGCTGGGAGCACAGCGCCCTCTTATTCCTGAGTTTGTCTCACCACAAACCAACACATGCTGTGCAACGGTGGGCTTGAGCCATAATGCCAAAATGTGCGCTCAGTGCTTTAATTAAGTCACTGTAGATATAAAATACAAATCAGTCCAAAGATCAAGTTTGATCAGCTCTTCTACAAGCCACAAGAACAAAACAAACTCACACATGTACACAGAAGAAAAAGATATCGGAGACAATAACATATTATTCATAACTCGAAAGTGAACATTAGGCTTTTTTTTTTTTTTCATATAAGGGCTCCAAAACACAAATGTGAGAATCTGTCTTTTTTGTGTCAAAGCAAAGAGCTAAGTTGAAAATAAAAAGGCTATTTACATGATTCCCTCATGACACTCGGCCTAATTTCCCAAAATTCTTTGCAGCTTAAAGGCCTCGTCTCACTGAGCTTTCAAAACAGAAACTTTCTTAGGAAAAAAAAAAATCAATGTAGTTGAATGAAAATGGATTTACTTGAGGGGGTGAAGTATACATGCAAATCAGGGTGCATAAAGTTCAGTTTTAATGAACTCGACCCCACCAGTTGAATCCAGTAGCGAGTCACTCTGAGAGCTCTGCTGTGTTGCTCACTTTTTGGACTGTTATGAGTCAGGAGTTGATATTACACTCGATCTTTGCTGACCTCTTGGTGAATGAGCTGCTGAATTTCTGCCTACATTTGCTGATACATAACTGAGCTTTTTTTTTTTTCTAGTATAGCTGTACTGGAATCCAGAAATATGACATGATAATAATACTTTATGGGTTTAAGTTTTTCCCCAGACACACACACCATAGACTGTAGTGAACATTTTCTGACACAGTCTTAAATGACCCAGAATACTTAGAATCTGACTTTGTGCAGAGCATGAAATGAGCTATTAAGAGGCAGATATACCAAGCAGGGTAAATGAGTGTGCAAATTATTATTATTATTTTTTTGCATTAAAAAAAATAATAAAGCTCACTGGGAGTGGAAAGTTCTGGAAGTAATCTACTAGAATAGGCGGTCTGATGTAGGGATTAGTTTTTGCATCAGAAACTGCTGGGGAATGTGTGGAGTCTTAAAGGCTGATACAGCCAAAGACTTTTTATTATTTTATTACAAACATATCTGCCAGATAAACCTAAAATCTGATCTGTAGGATGCCTAGACGAACACAAAAAATACTTAACTGTCACATCCTGACTGTACTGTTACTATGCCACATCCTGTATTGGATATGGGTTTACGGGTATTTGTTAAAGTCAAAGGATTTGGGTCTACGGGTATTTATTAAAGTCACAGGATTTGGGTCTATAGGTATTTATTAAAGTCACAGGACATGGGTTTAATAAAGTCACAGGATATGGGTTTACGGGTATTTAATAAAGTCACAGGAAAGAATCTGACTCACAGCCACCTGTGTTATATTCAGGGACACCTGACATGACTCCAACATGCTGTCTTTGTCACAGTTCCAGCTACATTTTGACAGACATTTGAGTATTTTCTTTTAACAGTTTTGATACGGGAGAGAAGTCGATTTCTGATGTCGCAGAGCTCAGTGTGTGTGTGTGTGAGAGCACTGCTGAAACTTTCATGCTCTCTGCAATTTTCATTATGAGCCGCTCTCTAGAAACACAACTAAAAACACGAAAACCTACAAACAGCTCCACACGCTGCAAAAAGTAACTTCGCTACCAGTAACAGATCCATGGCTTCTGTGCATCTTGTAATGGGCGACTTCTCTCTCTTGATCTAAATGTTCGGGGCGAGCAGCTGACAGGACACATCCAAAGATTTGTCACAACCATCACATGCCCATTCTGATGACGTCTGCCCTTGGCGCTCCACGTAAATTAATGCTCCTAGCCACAACTATCAGCCAGGTGCGATATACAGTAAGGCATGCCTTTTTCAGCATTAAATAACGGCACAGTGTGCAGCAAATCACCTGTTGCAAGCCTTAGTAAATCGCATTTATATGATTAAGCTCTCTCTCCTCTCCGCATTTTGAACTCTGAAATATTTACAAATATGCCTTAGTCACAAATTTGTTACAGTACCTATTTAGTCAATTCCAACAGCAGGCTGATACATTAGCAGGGTGCATGGCTGAACACGGGTCACGTCTCTGAATGACAGTCCCCAAAACTGCCCACATCGCTGCCCTGATTTGTATGTGACTTACTCTCCGTTTGGTCTCTCGACTGTGCATATTAGTTTCCCAGCTGAGTGACGCAGCCTCACATATATCCAATAAATGTGTGCTAACCCATCTGCCACAGCTGTCCAGTCACCCTGTGTAAGGAGGCCAAAAATGATTTTCTAATATTCTTGCTGGCTTCCTGTCCTAAATGATGACTTTTTAATTTTGTCTTTTGTTTTTTTTTTTTCCAAGTAGAATTCCCTGTTTTACTTTGAGACTCTGACTGCCAATGCTTTTGGGAAACCAGGCCTGCCACGACACTTCTTGAATCTTCAAGTACAGATGTACAACAAGAGACACGAGCACCCTCTGCGATAGGAAGGAGAAAAGAATTGGCAACGTTTTTTGTTTTTTTTTAAAGAAAGAGACCTGAACTAAATTATTAATGCACTTGCAGCATCAATCTCGAGAGATGTTTCTTCCACATAGCGCGGAATTAGGTACATCTTTAAATCCCCCCTTTAAAATTCAAATGCATGTTAGATTGCAGACTCTATAAGCCCAGTGCAGTGAGAACATGAAGCGTTAAAATTCTTTTTGTTAACTCTAAAACAATTCCTGGAGTAGCAGTGACCGAGTGTGCTCCCACAGTTTAAGCAGTGACTGACATATACATGGTTGGTATTCGAGACAAAGAGTCCATGGGTCCCCCTTTTGAGGAGAGCATCATGCAAACTGCAGCAGGATAGATGAGAAAGAAGCAAAGCACCCTCTCTCTTGTTAGTCTTAGAAGCAGTTTTTAGGCCATGAAAAATAGGAAAGGGAATCTGTTGCAGCCTTGCATCCATTCAAAGTGCTTGAATTAAATAGGTGAGTATAGTTTTTGTTCTTTGTTTTTACATTTGTTTTGTCTAGAGCAGAGACCTAACAACGACCACTTTCATTTTGGCTCACCCCTCTCCAATTAGGCTCAACCTTCCCTTCTCACTGACACAAACTGCCCCCCACCCCAACCCCCCAAAAAAGAAGAAGACAAAAAAAGGGAAGTAAGAGGAGTGATTACGTTGAGGCGACAACTCCTTTCACCACCGGTTCTCTGTTAAGGTACGTGGCCCAGTAGACGAGGTTGAAGGTTCCGAAGAGGACGGGGAACACTATCCGCGACATCTTGTCGATCTTGCTGACGCTGTTGTAGGTCTTCTTGGGGTCCATCATCTTGGTCTCAGAAGATCGCAGCTGCACCGACGTGGTGTTTGAGATGGTGGAGATGGACACGTCCTTGGTGAGGTTCGGGGTGTAGTTGACCCCTGCCGAGCAAACGTTGTTGGGCTTCTTTGACAGCACCATGGGGTCTCGTTTCTGCAGCGGGACAGAGTACATCGAGCAGCAAATTAGTTACAAGCCTCATTTTGCTCTGCTGTTACCGGTTTTCTTTTCTTTTTTTTTTTTGACTTGAGATAATCAGTGTGTTTCATTCTGTCTGGAGTGATTACTGACCTTACTGAGGTGAAATATTTCTGGCAGAACATTCTGGTAAAATGTGGGCTGCTGAGTTATTGAATTTCAATCAGTTAGCAGCATGATTCCCACTGGTGGTCTGTCAGTTTGAGTTTTATTTATGATGACTGCACTGTGCATGGTTTTTACTGCAGCTGCTAACAGATGCCTGGCAGTTGTCCTAGGCATCTCTGGGATTATTAAAGTAAGCGGACTGTATAGTAATCCATGCTGTGAAGTGAGTTTCAATATCCTGATGACTCCCAATGCATTTATGTACATTGCTCAAAAAGATTAAAGGAACACTTTTTAGTCAGAGTATTGACAGCATCAAGTCATTTAAACTTCTGGGATGTTGATCTGGTCAGTAAGTAGCAGAGGGGGTTATTAATCAGTTTCAGCTGCTTCGGTGTTAATGAAATTAACAACAGGTGCACTAGAGGGGCAACAATGAGACAACCACCAAAACAGGAATGGTTTCACAGGTGGAGGCCACTGACATTTTTTCCCTCCTCCTCCTACTTTTTCACTAGTTTTGTCCATATCAGTATACATATCCAGCATGATTTTTTTCCCATTGAGCTCTGATGTGTTTTCAAAGGCTTCCTTTAATTTTTTTGAACAATTTATTTAACTGTCCTTTGCAAATATTATACTGAAGTTCATTCACTTTAATGTCAGCTAAACACACAGTGTTAGCTGCTCTCATATCTGCATGCTAACGGTGTAGCTAAAGGCAAAAAATGGTTAGTTTACCATACAAACAGAGAAAAAGCAACTTAGAAGGTTCTGTTCAGTTTTATGCTAAAGTGAGTTAAACTGTCTCCGAGACCCTCGTACTATTACTGGGACTGCATCTCAATGTCCTTGAATTCATAACGATGGAGATCAGGATTGGACCTTGGACCACTTCTTACCCCTATCATTTCATGTAAACACTCGTATGCTAACAAAACTTAACACAAGAACATTGTTAAGTCACATAATCAATCGCTTTGAACACTTCCTTTGTTTGTTCCTGTGGAATATGATAACAGTGGAGCTAATGTCTCAAACGCACCACGACACTCAAAAGCGGTCCCTGCAGACGCCTGCTAATTTTTCACAACCAGTCATGTAGAAGCCAATTCTTTAGCTCTAGCATGACACAGACATGGGTATTGCTAGAGGATATTTTTCTAAATTCTTAAATAAGTATCAAAATGCCCACAAATTGTACCTTAGGGTGCTGAGCTTCCATAGCCTTCTTGCCATCCCAGGCCCAGCTCCTCTTGGTGAAGTAGTTCACTGTTGCAAACTCAATGAGGGCGGAAAATACGAAAGCATAGCAGACGGCAATGAACCAGTCCATGGCCGTAGCATAGGCCACTTTGGGGAGCGAGTTCCTGGCACTGATGCTGAGGGTGGTCATGGTCAGCACGGTGGTCACCCCTGGGTGCAAGCACAGTTAAACGCGACGAGTTTAAATTGAGTTTTTACGAGCCAGCTGGAAACAAGCGACAGTCTGCCCTCACTCAACAAAGGTGGGCACTTTAATAACTGCTAACTGTCAGCTTGTGCAGTGCTGCTGCTCAGTGAGCAACTGTTATTATTCACCCTGGTGTGAATGCACATGAAGGGAATATTACCCACAGCTAAATCACAAAGTTTTTTAAAAAAGGATTACCACATAAGCAGCTTCACTCACCAAAAACAGTCCTGGCAGGAACCGACTCTCTATTCAGCCAAAATGACACCTGGGACAGGATTACAGTCATGAAACATGGCATATACGTCTGGATGACAAAATATCCAATCTTCCTCTTCAGGTAGAAATGGGCCATCATCACTGTATACTGTCCTGAGGGGAAAGAAGGAAATAAAAGGGATATAAGGTTAGACAAGGACAACAACCAACAACATCCTAATAACAGAAATATCTACTTATAGAACAGAGGAATAGAGGAGTTACAGTATTAATGACCTCCTTATTGAACAAATAATATTAAATTTACTGCACTGTGAATGCCTTTTTTTTTTTTTTTTTTAGCACAAACTACAAGTAGTGCAATCAAATATTAAGTAAAATGGCTCTGATGGTGCTCAATCGCTGGATAAAACCAGTAAAAAGTGTCATTTGAAAGGTAGTAATAAACCCAGCTAATGAATCTCCCCTCCTTTCCCCCATTCTACCATTACAGTAATGAAATAATTAGAGATGGTGAGGACTGGTGAATAGATAGCAGCGGAGGTGGAACAGTTAAAAATTGAAGCGTGTGGGGGGGGGCAGAGAACATTTCATTTCCAGTTAAACATAAGAGCAAAATGAACCTGACTTCAGATCCATCATTAAACAGAAAAACGAGCGTAAGCGGTGATAATCATTGCGAGAACACAACCACAGATTATTATGTTAATATCTGGGATTCGACGACGGGCCGTGACAGTGGGAGGAAAATCCAGTGACACAGAAAAAGTGTGTTGAGAGATGGGAGGAGAGAGGACGCAATGTATTCGGTTAAACAACAGAAGATTGCATTTGAGGGTTAAAAAGAAGAAGCAGTTTGTGGCTGCAGGTGCTGGTGAACTATGAAAAATCTAACGACTCCGTCCCACACACTGGGGCACATGCACACAAGCCTCTCTCTCCCTCTCTGTCTCCCTCACACACACAGAGTAATACACGAGGCTTTCTCCAGGCAAAATCGGATTTTTGAACCGCTCTAATCCCTGGTTACAATCTGCATCCTGCCATCAGTGAGAGAAAGAGGGAGTGAAAGAGGGGAGGAGGAGGAGGAGGAGGAGGGGTGCGAGGCTTCCTGTCTTGGGATCCTCGCTGAGCTTAAAACCCCGCCCATTCCACCCTGCCAATCCGGGCTCTGACACACGTACACAGAGTCAAACACACATGAAGCATGATTTCAAGCTGTTGACACACACCTCAGCGCACGCTCTAAGCCACGGAGAGGGACATTCATTGCTGCTAATGATCACAGGTGGGGATGGAGGGGGGATAGCCATGTAGATATATCTACATATCTTTTTCCTTTTTATGTTGTTTTTCTTCATTTTTATTTATTTTTTTGGTACCTCTTTGTGGAATAATGATCAAACATTGTTGATGGAACTGACCGGCCTGGTGAGGAAACAAAAAGCAATTCAGAGAGTGCGCTGCATTCATCAGCTGACAGCGGCTTAAAACTGGGGGAAATTATTCTATTTTGCAGTCGCCCTGTGCTGGGGGCGAGCAGCTGCTACGCACACTCATCAACGTCACTGACACTGCCATGCCTCAATCAGGAGTTCCCCAGCACACTTAGTTCTCTCTACTACCTCATCACCCGGGCCCTCTGACGCCTTCATGACTCCAGGCCGCCTGGTTAACAACTACCCTGTCCGCTTCTACTCCTGTTGGAAACATCCAGACACATCCTTTGCAAAGGGTTACCTTTGCACTTGATGCATGGATCCTGAAAGAACCGGGGGCAAAGGAACGAGGAGGAACATGTTCCTCTGGTGGATTTCACTACTTTTCTCCCACGGATCCGTATTTCACAACGTTCGAGGGGAGCTTCCTTTTATGTCAACCAACAATGCAGCCATGCTGGTGAACTGGTGAGTCGGAGGGAAACAGTTTTTGCTTTAACTGTTTTGCCCATCGGCAAGAACAGTGCACAGCGTTTGAAACTAGAGATTATCCTCTGGAAGTTACCTGAAGTATCCCTCTAGATCAGTTAGAGCTAGTGCAGTGCATCAAGGGTTAGGGGTAGACAGGTTTGGTTGACATCCACCCTTTTAAAGGAATTTTTGAATCTTTACAGTACCCAAGACTTCATTTGAAATGCAAAATATTCTAGCATTCTTTAGCATGTGGCTAAAGCCTGACACTGATATCCCGAAGGTTCCTTACAAGCCCTGCAGGTCCCTGCAAACTGTAGACGTAACTGTAGCTAGGGTAAGCCTTATCTGCTTTTAGCGTCGGGGAGTTATTTAAGGAAAGGCATTGCTATCTGGGACGGGAAAAGCCGTGACCCTAAAGATTTCGGGTCCTTAATGGAAAAACTCCCTCACTTATCTCCATTTTCATGTCCTCAAGTGAGAGTGTCTAAGATTAGTGTTCTAATTAAAGGCAAACACCACCTGCCAGCTGAAGCTACGCAAAATTTCATGATCAGTATTCATTAGCTACTTTCACCTGCTCCCTTAATCACAGGGAGTCATCACAGGTAGCGCCACATTTATGTTTTGGCAGATTTGCACACCGGATGCCTTTCCTGACACAACCTCGAAGAATTGAGCATTTAACAGAAAAACTGTATCCCAAAGTGTCTAGGACTCCATTTGAAATGTAACATGTTCTAGTCTCTGGAACTCTGTCATTTTGCTCCGAACTTAACCCTAGACGGACTGGCGGAGACGTGGCAGATGAGGTTAATCGAAAGTCTCTAATACTAGCCCTACACGTGTTTTTCAGAGGTTAAGACTATCTCTAAAAACCCACAGAAAATTACTAGCTAACAAGGCTTTCCTTAAGGCCATGTAGCAAGAGCCTGGAGATGATTTGTAACTGTTAGAAGTAAGAGCTCAAGAAAGGCCAGACAATCTTTGATTGACTACTGTTTAAAATTTCATGTTTACAAGCGCTTCCTTACTTTGCAGGTGGCTTCAAAACCAAGTCTGCTAGCTTAATACACCTACTGTACTATATGTACTGGCATGTTGGGCCAAAGCAGTCCAGATGAGGCAATCAGATTTTCTTGTTGCATTACTGTGCTCTTCAAACTTTTATGGCCAGGCAACAGAAGAACTGCTATAGAAGTTTAAAAAAATAGCTTCAGTTTGCAGCTACAAAGAGAAAGAATAGAACCTCTTATTCCCATCTGTCATTGCACCCTCAGTAACACCTGTCCTCTGCATTTAATATTTAATTTAACACATTAATAGGAAAAACTACATGATTAAAAAAAAAAAAAAACAGAGCTCAGATCTGGCACATCTGAAAGTTTCATATTTGGTCTGTAGAAGTTATTAGTGAGTGAGTCAAAGATATAAACAGCAAATTAGCCTTCTGGACTGAATGTGACCCCCAGAGCTCAAACTCATCAGCAATCTCCACCACTGATTTGGGCAGTTTCCAGACAGAAGCTTTGAGCTGCATGAATGATTTACTGCCTTTAGTCCTGCAGCTAAATGGAATTCTCGGATCATGTTTAGCATTTTGTTGAAGCAGTCACGAAACCAGATGGTGGTTTGATGATTTAAGGGCAAATGAGGGAATATCAAATAAATATACATTTTATATATACACAGTACCATCACCCATATGAGAAGGATTAATGCTAAAATGTGACAATTTGTTATTTGGGCTTGTTATGAGTTTTGGCATACTAGTATGCTCTAGAGCATTCAAGTAGTGCTCAATGCAGAGCCAATATGGACTGGATCCATATGGTGGAGATCCAGCCCCCAGCCCTCTATGGTTAGGGTTATGTTGGGGGCTGGGTGGGTAGATTTTAGAGCAATATTTGTGCAAGTAGAACCAAATTTGTTGGATTTTATGGCCCAGATCACAAATCACTTACAACTACCACAGGATTCTCTTGGTAGTGTTGGTGGCCATAATATGCAAAGAAGCACAAGAAAAAAATGATTAGCTACTGTAGCAAACATCGACACTGAATGAGGCTTAGCAAATGTCCAATGAGAATTTTTTTTTTTTCATTTTCTGAAGAAAAAGTTGAACTTCTAATCATCCACCAGGTCAGTGGTGACCCATCCAGGGTCAGGTTTAGATTAACGCCCACCCCTTTTCATAGAACTTTCACTTATCTGGAAAACCCAAATGGAAATTCTTTTAGCAACAAAAGGTATTAGACTTAATTTGAAATATAACACATACAAGTTTTGGAAAATTTGCTGATTTAGCACGTGGCTATCCCAAAGCTAAACCCTAATTCAAGACAGGTTGCCGGTGACCTTTACAGGTTAAGCCCACAAACTGGTGATTAGCACTAAATGTAAACACAGGTTTGCTTAGAATTAAAAATCAGTGAGACAGCTTTAATGTATATACTGGATGAATTCCTTGTAGTGTACTGTGTTACAATGTCAACTAGCCAACCAAATGCTTTTGAGTGCAACAGTTAGAAAGTATAGAGTTATGTAACTCATGAGAATTTTGATGTGTGTTTAACTAGGGAAGCATAAAGCTACATGGACCTTTGGTTTCTCCAGTTTGACAGGCCCACTGTTCATGGTATCCTTGTTCACCTGAGACTGCATTGATCAATACGGTCTCAAAAAAGAAGTACCCAGTCAAACTTTGAGACATTGCAAGCCAGCATATAACTTCTTCAAATCCACCCATTTAAGGGTTAGAGTTGGGTTTGTTTTAGCCAAATGCTAAGCAGGCAAAATTTAGGAACCGCAAGATGTTACCTTTCAAACGAAGTCTCGTGTATTCATTTGGGCTAACGCTAACCCCTGGATGCTAGGAGTATACATTTAGCTAGTCTGTGAGCTCCTAGCCAGCTAACTAGCAAATTAATTAACGTGCCAAACCGTTCAATCACACGGCCTTCTGGCCAGACAGCCACGCAGTCCCTTAACCAACCAGAGCTTTATCCCTTCACTTAAACCACCGAGTCACCGAGCAGAGAGTTACACAGCTGTGCTGTGCAGATAAAAACGGGGGGAAATCCACACTTTTAATAATGGTTCTACTAGAAACTAGAGGAAAGTGTATTACAGTTTGGTTTTACATAAGAGTATTAAGCAGATGACTTTCAACACACGCCCCCACCCCCAGCCCCACGTGTTAAAGTGAGGCTGTCCAATCAACATACAGAAAAGACACACACGGACATTTCTCATTCAAGCTTGGCAAAGACCTAAATTATTATTTTTTCACTCAAACCATTTCCTTTATGTTTCACCTTAAAACCAACTATAAAATCTACCCCCCCCCCCCACACACACACACACAAT
>JAVDPK010000819.1:103051-122240 GCA_034780415.1 Cichlasoma orientale | reverse complement strand
TATAAAATCTCCCCCCCCCCCCCCACACACACACACACAATGGAGAAGTAACTTCTGGTCATTGTGCTAACCATCACAATGACCCCCACTGCCTGTTTGCAACCATCACAGTGAGCACATGCGATACTCACACAGATAAATATACAAGTGCACATACCAGCAAACACACAGATACTCCCAGCCAATCCCTCACTGATCTGTGATGTCATCTTCTTATGCAAAAGCTGATGGGTGGTTGGATGGGAGATTAACCCTAGGCCTCAGGTCTCTCTGGCTGTGTGTGTGTGTGTGTGTGTGTGTGTGCGAGTGTGTGCGTGCGCGCACGGGCTCATGCAGGGATAAGTGTTGTTCGACAGGGCTGTCCGAGCCTGTAGACAGCTGGTTGTGAGAGGGATAGGCTACTCTCCACTAGCCTCCACTCATTGACTCTGATCTCCTGATGTTTCCCACATTTCCTCTCCTCGTTGCACATCCATTTCTCCGTACAGTGTTTATCTTTCCTAATCTAGAATTAGTTACATCACCTTATTTGCTATTATACGTACCACGCATCATGGCGGGAGTTTACCAATGAGGGGGCAAAATGGCAAAGAAAAATACAGAAGACAGTTCTTGTACTATGAAGGTTACCCATGTCAGAGGGTTTCAGTCATCCGGTTTGAAGTTTCTTTAGTTAATTAAAAAAAGATGAAAGATTATTAGAATTATTTTGGACAGTGGCACAATTTCTATAACAGAACATATTTGGAGTTAAAGAGTGAAGGGGTTAAACAAAAATATTAATCTGACTAATGAGTAATTACATTCTTATACACGCTCCCCTTTGGGGTGGAATTAAATGCAATGTGACAATTTAACATAATTATAAATAAAATCTTTTAAAACTTTCCCAAAGAGTTGCATACAATGACTTCCTGAAGTGTGGCGCACAGGGCCATCAGCAGGCAGAAGGTTTCCTCCTCTGTGATGCTTTGCAGGCCTTTATTGAAGCACACATGAAGCATGAATACAGCAGTATATCCTGTATTTGCATGTATGTTTGCTCAGTTTCAATAAATCATTGCACCTATTTCCCATTTTCCTCACAAAATAATATATATTTTACAGGCTGCGCCACACAAGCTAGTTCTTAGGTACAGATTTGATGTCACTGAATATTTGCACACATTAACCCATCCTGTGATACTAACTGAAAAGACAAAACTAAAGTCACTGTTACTGTGCGTTATGACGAAGAAGTAAAGTTTCCATATAAAATATGGACATATTTTCACATAAATGAAACAATATACTGTGAATATGAACACAATATTCCAGTAATAATCATATATTGTTAGCTTGCATTGCAATCTAAACTGCACTGACACCAACAACGTATTTAAGTATCCTGAAGTAATCTGAAGATTAATGAATATGTCTCGCCTATATTTGCTGTAGTGTACACATCCTGCTGACAGCTGGGAGTGTTTGCATTAAACAGGGATAGCTGGTTCCCTTATTCAAATACAATAAAATATGCTGCATCCACAGTAACAATATTTCTATTCATCCTCTTTTATTCTACTGTATTATTTATGCTATACAGTAACTGTCCACTAGGGCTCCAGTTCTTCCATTGCTGTGTTACCTAATCTCCATTTTCCCCCTAATATCACAGAATATTCCATCATTTGGGATTAAGTTGTACTACTACTACTTTTATCTCTGCTACAACTTATTTCACTAATCCATCTATTCATAGTACTTTACTACTAGCAATACAAGCACATTACCATTAATGCTATTAAAACAGAGTTATTAAAATAGGACATACCTCTGCTTGTGTGTATGTCCTCTGTGTCAGCACTTTGCCCAATGAGATGATACTGATTGAGTCTGGAGCCGTCCTCTGCCACCACCACAGATTTGCTAGCTCCCTGAGTCCAAGTGTAGACGACCTCTGACACCGGATAGGCATCTGGGAGACAGAAAGAAAAAGATTATTCTGATTTCAGTGTTTCTGTTTTTTTTTTTTTTGTTTTGATTTGTTTTTATATGATAACATCCAAAACAAAAGTGATACCCGGCTTTTCACCAGAGCAGATTATTAACACATTACAGCGCGTTACAGCCCTGTCATCACTCATTATGTGTAGCTCGCCTGCATGTGGATTTGAATGAGAGCTGATGCAGAGTCTCTCTAGCACTTTTTGATTAGACTGCAGGCTCGAGGCCAAAAGCAGAGTTCATCTTGCATGTCTGCGAAATGTGTGTGTGTGTGTGTGTGTGTGTGTGTGTGTGTGTGTGTGTGGGCGGATTTTTTGAGTGTATTTTTGTTTAAACCACACTTCTGGGTCAGGGGTGAGCTTCCCTGTCAGCAGGACCCAGACGGAGTCAGATTAACCAAAATGTGTTGCATCACACTTGTGATGAAAACAGGGCGCAAACTGTGAAGCCTCTCTGGCTGTTACATTAATTCATGTTGAGTACTGCACCAGCGCCGGACATTGATCTATCATGGCTCTCTTGTGAGTGCAAGTAGAAAAAGAAAGTTTGAGGAGGGGAACATGGTGAAAGCAGGCTTAGTGTCGAGATTCGGAAAAATATTGGTGAATGCTATGGAACGCATTTGAAAAGCAGAAAATTTAAGGTGGGGGGAAAAGGGGAGAGGGGAAAAATAATGAGAGAGGAGGGCCCGATTGCAGCAGACGATCGGTTTCATTTCATATTTATTCTTTATTTCCGATACTCTCCAAAGGCTGCATATTTCATACTGGGGATACAGCAGTGATTAGCTCTTTGGCAGGGATAAAGAACTTTTAAGGCGGCGTGCACGGTGAAATTTGTGCAGCCAAGTGTTGTTTCCTCATCAAGACATTTCTGGAGGCATGAAAAAGACAATTATGCACATTAAATCTATTAATGCAACACAGGAACGAGCTGAAACTGGATTGAAACAACTTAATATGCTGACTGTCACAAACACAACCGAAAGCCTGACCTGTTCTTGTGTAACAGTCTTGGCATTGTCTATTTTAGGCCAGCAGAAAACATCTTAACCTGAGTATTTCCATTCTGGGTGTTCACTTGGCAGCTGGGTAGTGCTCCAGACTGTATGTAGTGCTTAAAATTGGGCACGGTCAGGCCAAAGGCCAGGACCTTAATTGGAGGGTAGTTAGATTGCGATAAGGGATTACTGGTGAATTTCATTAGGCAAAGGAAGCGCTAAAGACTTTGGCAGGCGAGACAGCGCACCTCTGCCAACTTCTCAACACTTTACGCTTAACGCTTTGCTGCTCCTTCCTTGTGGGCGAGGCAAAAGGAGCTACAGCTCAGCCGAAGTCATAAATTACTGCAGCTCCACATACTCTAAGTGCAGCTGTCTGAATTATTGAAGGAAGTAAAAGCAGACGATTTCAAAAGGCAAAATGTGTTTTCCCTTACAAGTTACAGACAAATCAATATTCAGCGCGACGCACATGTTAAATAAAAGCAATGCTTGCGGCCTGCTGTAGTAACTGAGCATTCAGAGGTCGAGTAGCTTGTTAACTAATCGAAATAGTCCCTAAAAAACTAGCGAAAACTCTGTGTAGCAGTTTGCCACTGTCTGGAAGCTGGAAGCAGGTTAAAGACGTCTTTTTTGGTGGGTTAAAACAAATGCTTGAATTGTTACGGAGACAGTGAGAGCCAGTAAGTGTCTAGCTAGCTATCAGCTAGCCCATTCGTCCTGTCATTGAATTTGTCAATTCCAGTCAGTGATATCAATTCCTTCATTCTCCAGAAACTGCCTGCATAATTTCGCCACAGGGTTGACCCACTGCAATGACGTACAGTCTGATAATGGGGCCAAGGACTTCATCCTGATACCTAATGGCAGTCAGGGTACCTGTAGAGGTCTGTTTGGAGTAGATACCAGTCCTGCTGATGGGTTAAGGACCTTCTAAGGCCCTGTTCAGCTCTCCTAGAGTAACTGCCTGTCTCCTGAAATCTCCTCCATGCTCTTGAGACTGTGCTGGGAGACACAGCAATGCTTCTGGCAATGATATGCATTGATGTGCCATTCTGGAGGATTTGGACTACCTGTGCAACCTCCAGGTATAGCTTCATGCTACCAGTAGTGACACTGACTCTAGCCAAATGCAAAAACTAGTAAAAAAAAAACAACCCAAAAAGTAGGAAAGATGGGGAGGGTGGTCCTTTAATTTTTTTGAGCAGTATTTTTCTGTCAGTAAAGAAAATAAAGTTTGGGAGCCATGATGTTGCTCAGTAGACAGCAACTTGTGTGATGCCTCCTTTATCTTTGCTGCAGAAAAATAGACTGTGATTAATTAGGTCCTGGCTGATCCTCTTTCCAGTGTCGAACACAATTGATTGAATAATGAATCAAGTCACCACTGTTGTGCCCCACGCGTAAATACACTTTGGCGACACACCTTTGAATCCAATGATCTGTGGGCCTCTGTGAAGCACAAACTGCACTTTGAGTTCTCCCGATTCTTATGGATCAGTGCTGGTGCGGAAATGTAGAACAAGCCACTGGAATTATAGGTGTTTGAATAAATGACAAGTAATATCATTTTAATGGACCAGCCAAGAGGTCAGGGACAAATTCAGGAACTTTGGCTAAATCTTCAACAGACTGTCATTAAAGAGTAAACGTCTTCGTCTCAAAGGCTCGCTGGCGTTAAGTTCTGATTGGTGGGATTACAGAAACAATTCAGAGATTCATTTCTTAGAATATAAAGAGGCTCAAAAAAGGAGAACAATCATAAAATGATTCACTGCCGTTCAGCGGGATCACCGCGGGTTGAAGGGAACGCAGGCCAAGTCGTTAGACTGTGCTTGATTGTTTTCCCACCGCTCGGGGGCTCGGGTTTCGCGCACCTCGCGTCATCATCTGCATTTTTATGCCCCGTTTCACGGAACAAGCAATTTCTAAACACCCGCCCATCCATAAACACCAGCTTTGCAAAGTTCCAAATGACTGGCCTTTTTTGCTATCACAGAGCCGTCAATTATGGTAATCACACGGCAATTTTGCAGAAAGTAGTTTTCTTTGGCAACTGCTCTTCTGTTTCTGTTGCCCCTGCTACAGATGCTATGTGACAGTCAGAGCTGTCACTTCATCATGGATGGATTTTTATAGATCTATTGTCTGTTGTGCTTCTGCAGATCTGTTTAAGCTGTTTTGAAATCTCAGTCCCGGCCAAGTTAACTTAACTGAAGTTGCACATATAAAAGAATCCTGCATACAGTCTGACCAGGCCCATTGGTTACTGATTAGTATTACTCACCTCAGTGTATATTTGAGAACTGTAGGGCTTAAATTAGTAGGTCAGAGTAAGGGATTAGTTACCCTTTACCCTGGGCGACGTAGTGTATAGCAGACCTTCATACTTTAATTGCACAATCAATCACTACCCTGTCACCAAGGGGGAGGACATAGAGATGCTTTAAGACCTTCATGAATATGGCCCAGGATTGTGCTTGTCATGTATTAATGAAATGGCAAAGTACTGATTGAAGTTTTTGCTGTTTGTCCTGCCTTACAAAGCAAAAACACAGTTGGGCCAGTTTAAGGTTGGGATTAATCCGTTTCATCATGTGAAAATGATGAAATTGAAATGACAACAGAGGAGAAACCTTTAGGTTCCTGCTGTCCACCTACTGCCCTCTGCTCCAAATAAAACCAGATAGCAAGATCACCAGATTAAGTGAAAGCTAGTTTGTGAGCCTGCCATGGCGACGGCCTTAACTAAAGCTGCTGTAATCTGTAAGTGAAGACCATCCACGAACCAGTGCTCTCTTGTTTTGTTAACTCATTAAAATGAACGCGATAGTAAAAGCAGGATGCTGCCGCTGGTGAACATTTACTCGGGTTACTGGACTCAGATCAGATACAGCAGAAAAGTTCTTCTTCTTGCTCGATCTAAGAATGTGTCACGCTGTAGTAAAGATAGTGGAGGTCCAGTAGGTGGTCATTTAAAACAAAGGGGATGAAGATCTCAGAGGAAATGATAAAAGACCTCCTACACACTGTTGCTATTATACACTGACACCTTTTACCCGCAGGGCAGTGCAGGGGGCAAGTTAGGTTAGATTTTGCCATGGGAAAGCCCAGCAGCTTCTGTAATTGGATTGCAGTCCAATGCGCTTCTTTTACATGGTGAATGTGGGCGGGCTGCATCCCGCTGAAATCTGCGGATAAGAGTCTCATCCTTTTAGTGCAACAGGCTCCTTAGGTGTGGCATTTGGCCAGCTCTGTCTTTAAATACCCACAGGGCCACTCAAGTTTCTATATATGTCCTCGCTGGGAGGGCACGCAGACAAGGCGTCAAGTTAAGAGGGCACTGGGGACAACCCTCCCAGTCATTAACCTAATTAAGCGTGGGAGGGCTTTGGTAATCTCTTCTCTTCAGAAGATTTTAATAGTTGATGATAAGATAAACATAAAGTTCAGATATGTCTTCGGTCTTCAGCAGCACGTTAGCAGACTTTAAGAACAGGCTGCTGTGAGTCTTTTCACTGACTTTGATGTTTCTTGAGTTGCTGCTGTTGCAGCAGCTTAATGTTTTAGCAAACTGCTAAGCAACTGTAGAAGGTTAGCATTTAGCTTAATATATCTAAATACTATGTAAATACAGTGTGCTGTGCAAAAATCTTGATTTCTTGATTTCCTTATACACTATACTGCCAAAGGTTTTCACTCACTCATCCAAATCATTGAATTCAGGTGTTCCAGTCACTTCCTTGGCCACAGGTGTATAAACCAAGCACCTAGGCATGTGGACTGCTTCTGCAAACAATTGTGAAAGAATGGGTCGCTCTCAGGAGCTCAACGAATTCCAGTGTGGTACTGTGATAGGATGCCACCTGTGCACCAAATCCAGACGTGAAACTTCCTCGATACTCAATATTCCACAGTCAACTGTTAGTGGGATTATAACAAAGTGGAAGTGATTGGGAACAACAGAAACTCAGCCACAAAGTGTTAGGCCATGTAAAATCACAGAGTGGGGTCAGCGGATGCTGAGGCGCATAGTGCGCAGAGGTCAACAACTTTCTGCAGAGTCAATCACTACAGACCTCCAAACTTCATGTGGCCTTCAGATTAGCTCAAGAACAGTGCACAGAGAGCTTCATGGAATTGGTTTCCATGGCTGAGCAGCTGCATCCAAGCCTTACATCACCAAGCACGATGCAAAGTGTTGGATGCAGTGATGTAAAGCACGCCGCCACTGGACTCTAGAGCAGTGGAGACGTGTTCTCTGGAGTGAAGAATCACGTGTCTCCGTCTGGCAATCTGATGGATGAGTCTGGGTTTGGTGGTTCCCAGGAGAACGGTACTTGTCTGACTGCATTGTGCCAAGTGTAAAGTTTGGTGGAGGGCGGGTTATGGTGTGGGGGTGTTTTTCAGGAGTTGGGCTCGGCCCCTTAGTTCCAGTGAAAGGAACTTTTAATGCTTCAGCATTCCAAGGCATTTTGGACAGTTTGATGCTCCCAACTTTGTGGGAACAGTTTGGGGATGGCCCCTTCCTGCTCCAACATGACTGCACACCAGCGCACAAAGCAGCTCCATAAAGACGTGGATGAGAGAGTTTGGTGTGGAAGAACTTGACTGGCCTGCACAGAGTCCTGACCTCAACCTGATAGAACACCTCTGAGAGGTATTAGAGCAGAGACTTTAGCCATTAGCACAAGATTATAGCTAAAAACTAAACAAATGCAGAAGTTTTGCATTTACTTTAACATTGCAGTGAAAAACTAAACAAGTTCAGCATTTGGCATTGCACCATACTTGACACTTTTGGCTGCAAAGGCTTGCGCTCAACAAAAGTCAAACAGTCCTGCTTCAAGAAATGAAAATGACGGTTTTAGCAAGCAGGGAGCGAGCTCAGCAATCTTGATAATCTCGATAATGACTGCATTAATTACCCCCAAAATAAATCTTTTTGTTTTTTAAATTGAGATTAAACTGTTGTATAGCGTACTGCATTGGACTGAAAATCTCCGCTGTGTATCACAGATGCTGGAATTAGCGGTCAGGGAAAAAAAAGAATCGACATTCACAGCAGGCTTTTTTTTTTTTTTTTTTTTTACTCACAGCTGCCAAATTTGAGCGGGCAGGCATGTGCATCCATGGGGAAATCCTCGAGCTGCATGGGACACTCTGCTGATATGGTCAATCTAAGACAAAACACATATAATACACTGTGTCATTTCTCACGGAACACAAGCGGTGCCTCGCATCCTTTACTGGGCTGTCTGTTGGGAAGAAAGCAAACTGAAAACATACATTATTTGAAATTTATTTTTAAAATCAGTGTCATCAGTAGCTGAAACTGTCAGGAAGTGAATCACACCTATCATTACAGTGAAATGGTGGCGTAGGTGTACTTTGATGCATGACACTTGCAAGTGCAGCGATTCTCCCTTTGTTTTCAAGTGGCGACACTGCCACCTGGTGGTCAGAGGGTTTAGTTGTCCCTCTATAAAAGCTGAGGACACCTCACTGTTTTTCTTTAATTTCTCAACTTTTTTTAACTACTTGTATTTACCTTGTTTAAATCCTCCATAGAAATACGCAGTTTTTTTTTTATTTTTAAATCTCATTTGCTATTACTTATGCACAGTACTCAGCTGCTGTGACGACACCTCTCAGTGTCCTGAAAGAGCAGACAGATTAAATAAATCAGGCATACAAGTCAACCGCACGCAAAACATAATTATTTTTTTTTCTAGTTATCCGTCCCAGATTAAATCAAATCCCTCTGGGTAGTTCCGCTCGCATCATGACAAATAAGAACACAGCACTGGGATGATGTGACTACAAAGAAGCTAATGGGCTGGATGAAGGATAAATTAAGTGCACACAAACACACACTTAGACTAAATGATTTGTTTGACTTGTTTTCTGCTTTAACCGCTCATGCATACCTCAACATTAGTCACAGAGTAGCAGCGATTTTTCCTCTTAACTGAACTATATTATAATCTTTCTGACAACTGTGTCAGAAAAATCCACATGGGACATGTTTTTTTTTTATGCTCCAATACCTCCTGTGTGTACAGTATGTGGCTACTGCGGGAGGTTTCCCAATTATATCATTGAGGTGAACGAAGCATAACAAAGTGGGACAGGAGGCCACTGCTGGGCCCTGCAAAGGCGACAGTTTCGAGGGCTCGCTTTGCTTTCCACATCGGTGCAGTATTATCCGACTGTGTCGAAACAGCTCAAGGGCTTTCTGTGCAGAAGAGGAACGAGCGTCTTTGGGATAAATAAATGAGAACATGGCTGTCGGCTATTATACCATGTTCTAATTATTCATGTAGCCCCATTAGCAGGAACGGCTGTAAAGAGAGCAGAAGCCTAACTCAGGGCCTTTAAAGTCAAAATCTAAGTATCTCGTTGCAGGTCTAATTTAAATAGCAGATTAGATTTGCTCCCGTGTGCCTAAAGGCAGTATGGGCTGAGCTTAAAGCCGCGCATCGCACAGAAACAGACCAACATACGGCCTTTCACACCGATGGGAAATCTAAAAAGTTTCCGATATGCCTGACCTTGCAGAAAAAGTTGAGAACTTGGACAACAGAGTCAAAGAGAAGGGGCTGAGCCTCGAGTGCAGGAGCTTTATGCTGTTTTAACCACTGTATTAACCACCATGTTGCACCATCTGTCTTTTCATGCTAACAGGCACATTTTGAAATTATCCTGTATTACATAAACTCTCAGAAAATTAAGCATCTTGTGCGTTTAGGGCGCAAGATGCTGCCTCTGCCTCTCCAGAAACCGCTCCAGCTACTGTCAGATGTGTATGGACCAGGGTCGGTGCTTACATGTGGAAATGTCCACAGCTTGCTGCTGGGGCTGTATCCTCTAAGGTACTCAGGGTTCTAGCCAGAAAAAAAAATTCAGCCTGGTGCATGTGTGTGTGTGGGGGGGCTAATGTTAATTAGCATGCTAATGCTAATAAGCATACTGAAGCAAGGTCCGGGCGATGCTGAAATGTACGAAGGGATGTGGTACGAGCACTGTGTGTACACAAAACACAGCATCGGCGGGCTTTCTACAAAAGTCGCCAAAGTCACCGGGAAAAGTTGCTAAATTTGTCGTTTTTTGGAGGGGGAAAAAAACTCGCAAGGAGGGTCTCAAAAGTCGCTAAATCTAGCAAGAAAGTCGCTAAGTTGGCAACACCAGGCTCCTGGGAATTTATGTTTAATAGGAAGCTTGAAATTGTCATTTGAGCTCCCCTTTTGCTTCTTCTTCCCCCTCGCCTTCACGCTGGTCACCACTTTGCTTTCTGTAGCCACGCCAAATCAAGCACGAACAGGACCGTCACGAGATCACGTGCACATTGTGAAAGTGGCCGTCCGAGTGGTAGATTGTAAATTGAGGTGAAATAATACTATAGTGCAGCGATCTAGTGACAGAAAACAAATCAGTCTGGTATCAGCGACGGAGTGGAGCGCGTGGGTTGCTAATTACATTGATACAAGAGTTCTGATAGCAAACCGGTGGAATTCTCAGCCCCGCGCGGGGCGATCAACCGCTGGTTAGAACCCTGATACTGTCATCATACCCTTTACAGGGGGTAATTATTTGTACCCTAGTGTTCGATATCTTACAGAGACCAGTCTTGAACATTTGGTGACAATTTTGTACTTTAATATAAAAACGCAAATACGGAGCTTTTAAAAAGGTGAGGGTTAGACTCACTTATGCCCATTTGTATGGAATTTCCACCTATTCTCCCCTCTCTGGCCAGCCCAAATTAAAGTCTTGCGACAGGAGAACTGTAAGACCAAACTCTGGGTATGAGAGTTTATTTGAAAGGCAACATCTTCTAGTTTTTGAAACTATGCTTGTTAATGAGCATGTAGCCTTAATCTGACCCCTAGGGGGTTTAGCAGCATACAATCTAAAAAAAATGGTATGAATATTTACATTTTACTGCTTGGGACCACATATTTACCTTGCTGGTCATCAAAAAATACACATAGATACTTTGAGGTCCACTTATTAGCCCCTTGGGTAACGTTCATGTGGACTGTTCCAGCGGGACGGATAGTGACTTTCACTGTAGCCCTGTTTCTGAGCGTGTGACTCAGTTTCATAGGCTTTATGTTATATAATCAGTGTAAGGTGTGAACAATAACAAAAGAAGAGCAGAAGTGTTAAAATGTAAAATAAAAAAGTTAGATAAGAAACTGTCATTACAATTCAAATTACATATTAGTGAGTGTGGAGTTATATTCAAATGATTAGACAGAGAGTCTATAGGCAATAGCAGCACATCAGCACAAATGATAATGCCAACTGAGCTGTGCCTAATGATAATGGCGTGTAATGCACTCACTGCATGAGTAATATAAAGTTTCCAAACAGCTGATGGAGCCGCGTATGCAGCAGCATATCTGGTGTCTGGCTGCGATCAGGCTGGTCTGCACTAAGCGCGCGGTTTGCTGAGAGAAGCGGCATTTTAAGAATCGTCCATGGAGACAAATGCACAGAAATTTGCTGTGCAAACCTAACCGCTTCTCCGCTAATGGGTTTCAAATGAGGTGGTGCCGCAGTCGCATTTAGAGGAAACAAAACCTACGAGCTTTCGCCGGCATGCTGAAAGAGAAACGTGAGGCGCGCGTAACGTCTTGTAATGTGCAGTCACTGTGAAAGACAGCACGTCTGTTTACCGAGTGTGTTAATCTGCTGTATACACGGAGGCTGGCATATTTAACACACTGAGAGGGCACGGAGATGTGACTAACTCCATATTGATGTCATTCAAGACATCTAAAGAATGTTTTTGTGATGTTTACTGTGTGTGTGTGAGAGAACAGTTTTTTGCTGTCGTACAGTTTATCACCTTAGAGAATGAAGTAAACTGTTACTGGACATCGATAAATGTAACAGTGATGTAACCGCTTACATTAGGAAATGAAATAATCATCTACTTGTTTGTCTTTGAGAACATCTGGGAAGCGGCGCTGTGCAGCATGTAATGCAAAAACAGCCGTGAGAAAGTGACGGTAATGCAGCTACTGTGGGAGCTGTCCACCAACCACCATTAAATAACAAAAAAAAAAAAAAGAACACGATAAAGCTGCTGGAGGCCAGAGCAATACATTCAGATGAGCACAGCCATCAAATAACGTTCAGTGCAAACTGCAGTAAAGCTAGCATTTCGGAAGTCTACCACTATGAACATGCAACATCTACTGTTAGCTGTTACTTTAAGCACCCAGATGTTTGGTGTGTGTGTGTCTGTGTGTCGCTCTGCTGGTAATGACAACCACAGCACTGTCACAATCACACGATTAGAAGCAAACGCACTGCTGTTTCTTTGTGGCGGGGATTTGATTCCATTTTTAGATCCAACAGCACACATGCACGTTCTCATTTACATAAATGCAGGCTTGCATAAATTTCCAACTCAGGTCAAAGGTTAGCATCATGTTCGAGCGGACAGCCCGCGTCACACCCTCAGTGTTTGAGTTTCTTTGTGTTCATTCATGTGTGTTACATGTGGCAAAGACATGCCTATGAATGTGTCCTCTTATTTGGAAATGTATATACGTCACAGGGGGTTGCACATGGATCATCTGCCCTCCGTGCCGCATTATCCTCCCTGCAGGTGTCACTGCTATCAGATGAAGCGCTCTCTTAAGACCTGCAGCTTCAGTAACTTCTGAGAATGAGCACAGAATTATTCTAACGTCCTGGTCCAAAGGTCACTCTGTGACCTGCGTGCAGCAGAGAAACACATTCTTTTCTCACTTTTTTTAAGCTTAGTACTGCATTTGTGTTGATGTCTATCTGCTGGTGGTTTTGTGTATAGTGATCACACCCTCTGGATATCTCTGTTGCCCTATTTATTGCTCCCTTTATGTCTCCAATTTACCACTAAATCACTGCCAAAAACTAGTGCACAGAGAGGCCGCTCTTCATAATGAATGATCTCCCTGAGACAGTTTACTCTGATTCGTCTGTGACAAAGTCTGTTAGCATTAGCCAAAAAAAAAAAAGAGCTGAAGGAAGAAAAGTGTTTAAAGAAACTTCCTGCTTGTCTGCACAATTCTATTCTAATTTCAATACCTCTGATTGTCCACCGGGTGTCAGTATTCTCCTGCAGGCTGATTATATCGAAATATGATGTATGTCGTTTCTTTACATTCAAAGTTTTATTGTGTAATACTGGCCTTGCTGCCGTTTTCTGATCTATCTTTCAATAAATGCTGCAGGACAGAAAAACGGGAGGTGTCCTCAGTTCCCGTCAGAATCCCGAGACTCAGAGAAACGCTTCACCTTGAGCATTTATACTCCTGCGTGCCGCCTCTGAATGCAACACGTGCTGCCAACCTTGGACGCCGAAGAGGTTTTTAAATGAGTTCTGCTGTGAAGCAGAGTTCTTAGTCATAGTTCATTATGCAGGGGAGAAGAAGCCAACTGCTCCTGCGAATCCATCCTACCTCATGGTGTAAAGCAAGGTGCCGTCATCCTTCAGCCTCAGCAGCTTGTTGGGCGTGGTCATGTTGTGAGCGATGGATTTTTTGCCATTAAGAAAGAAAGTATCCGGGGTCCAGATGTTGCTGGCCAGCAGGTTGTTCAACGGCAGCATCTCCATGGGCCCTTTGAAGCACAGACGCTCGTCCTTCCAGCTCTGACGGAAGAACACGTCTATGGTGTATTCCTAAGGCGAGCAGCAAAGGGGGAGAGAGATCCTGGTTGGGTTTTAAGCAGGAAAGCACCCAATGAAACATGTAGAAAATGGAAATCAGCTTTTATTAACCTAATACCACCCACCAGCTACTTAGCAATGTCAACCCCCACTGAGGGCTTAGTCATCATCGCCAGTGACCTCAACCCTAGCCTGGAACCCTAACTCTCCATTTTGGAGAAAAATTTAACTAGTTTTTGATGCTTGTCTGTAAGAATGGATACATTTTTTGTCTCCTGATTGCAAAAACTGTGGGGAACAATACATTTTTTTTCACAAACTATGGTTTGGATCTCACAGGATTAACAGTTGCAGTTTACATTATTAAAGGCAAAAATCTGTGAGGCTTTCACAGTGATCCGTGCTGTCAGTAATTGCTCGTCTGTGTACCAGTGTGTCTGCTCTGTGATTACTCTATCACTGAGGATGCTAAAGGCAGCAGATCTTCCTCTGGCTGTGTGTTTTAAGAGGCGGTTGTCTATTTCGCTCAGGTTTCGCAACACCACTTCCCATTCTTAACCCAAAATGGGGGCTATATTTTATAAGGCATCGCAGTTTCGAACTCTCGGCACTGTGACAGCATCGTTTAGGTTATGAGGTGGTGAAATCCTCAGCGGAGGAGCTCTAATTGTTGTCTGTTCGTATTGAGAATGCGCTGAAAATGACTGAAGGGAAAACAGATCCTCCTTTATGCGCCCGTAAATCGACTAAGATTTTACAGTTATAGTGATTAAACATGGCGGCGTGTAAATCCATCATAAATTTGCTGGTGTGTGAAATATCAACTCGCTCCGAGCTCCGAAAAACAAATGAGCGAGAAACAAAGACGACACACCAGCCCACAGAATAATGATGCTGTTAGCAGCAGCCTCACATTTAAGCTTTTATGGACTTTAGAAACATGCGAGTCTCCTGCCACGATTGATGAATCAATCGCGCTCCTCTGACAGTCACTTTTTCGAGTCGATTATAGCGAAGCAGCAAGTTTGATCACTACCGTGTCCAAGTGTGCCGGGGACGTGGCGGGGTGGGGGTGTAATGGAAGACTTAATGCATTTTGCCATCCAGGTAGAACCTTATAGTTCATTGGATTAATGAAGAGATGGACCATTTGGAACAAGTTGATACAGTCTACGGAGGGACAAGAGTGCCAAAATTAAATGAATAAATACATCATTTAAAGAATGAATTACATGTGTCATTAATGAATTAAAATTGGAAATAAATGCATAATTAATTGATTCAATGTATCATTAATTAATTAAAATATCAGTTCATTTTATTAAAAACACATTTAATTATTTAACAATTTAATTAATTATCTCATGGTTCCAAAATATTTTAAACTGTGACTGCGGCTCGTCGAAAACCCTAACATCTGATTGGTTAAACTTCGCAGCGAGCCGCAACAGACCAATCCCAGATAATGGACTGATGCAGTGAACTTGGAGCAGCCCGGTATCCCAGAATGCACTTCACATGAAATCACAAGCAGCAGATTTCAGGGTCTGTTGATGAGCCGCAGTAACACTTTAAATTATTTCATGATGCACTGCAGCACAAGAACCATGGAATAATTAATTCAATTTTTAAATAATCAAAGATGTTTTTGAAATTAAATGAATCTATATTTTTGATTCATTAATGATACATTTCGTTCATTATTTATGTGTTTAATTAATTATTTATTTATTTTCCATTTTAATGAATTAATGACACATTTAATTAATGATTTAGTGACACCTTTAGTCATTTCATTTTGGCACTCTTGGTGTTCCATACACAGCAGCCGCACTGCATTAAAAGTTTAAGTCATCCACATTTATTTTGCCTCATTTGCAAGTAGCCAAAAGGAGCCAATCTTCAAAGACACAACTAGGACATGAGCGTACTTTCAGAGAACAGCGGGAGCTGGAGAGTGGTGCTAGTCTCATAAAATGTAAATATATGTTTCCGTCTAAAAATACCGATGGTAGTCTGGATGGGCTTTGGAGACGCGTGTATGTGTGTTTGTCTTGCTAAGCGGATCTCTCTCTGTGTACCTGTAGTGTTTGCTGTGGATGAACTCACCATCTCTGTGTCAGACACGGGGCCGAAGCTGGTGACAAAAATGTTTGTCTTGATCTCTGTGACATTCTCTGTTGAGAGAGGACCGGGTTTGGAGGTTAAAGGGAGGAAGAAGAGAGGAAGGAAGAATGAATTAGGAAGAACGTCACAGTTAACGAGTTGTTCCTCATTATTTTTCTTAATTAAATTCCCTGATCCAGGACTTTATGGTGTTTATTATGTCCTCAAATGGGACAGGAAGTATATTTAGGTAAATGTGAAAAAATCCTGAGAATTCTTCACATTTTTCCAGTAGGTACTGTGTTACTGTGTAACTACAATAGCAAATTAGCCATTAGTCAATATGATTATCTTTTTCCTGCTTGTTTCTAATGCTTTTACCCTTTTTGTGCCAGGGAAGCAAAAAAATCTTTTCACATTATTTGCCAATAGGCTGATATCTGTCATTATCAGACGATATATTGGCTGATAACCGTGGATATATAGGTTAACAGGTTTTTGTTGTTGTTTTTGTTTTGTTGTTGTTGTTGTTGTTGTTTAGGGTGGAGATTAGTTTCACTATCAACCCATTAACATGGACTATTTGGCATACCCGCATGAAAATGTTTTAATAAATGCATGTAACTTTGTGACCGCACAGAACGTGGCTAAAATGCAACCGAACCCTAACTGGGTTGGCCTGGTGGGTCCAGTTTCTATATCATAACTGACATAAAATACATTTAGATGCATTGATTGTGAAAATAATTTTCTGCGGATACACAAATTGATTGTTTCACATCTTAAAGACATGACATTCTGAAGTAAATAATGCTTGGGTTTAACTTTAATGTATGCAAATGGTTAGGATCAATAAAATCAATGTTCAGCATGAGCATCACCATTTGAAGCTGGGACTGGTCACTCTGTGACGAGCAGCATTTTGAATGAAAGCCTGAATATATATTTATAGGCCCTGTTGCCAAAGGTAGCAACCGTAACCAGGATGCGAGAGAGAACAGGCTTTTGCTATGACACATCAGGCACGTGGCACGGTAGAGAGCCCTTCTTTCCTTCTAGCACGGAACAAGTAGTTTATATACGTGACCAACAAACCGCACGCAGACGGGCGTCCAGAGCTTTCAGAAATTCTGTGGGAAACTGCACGGCCACAGAACGGGAGAATGACAAGCTTTCATTTGAAACATCTCCATATTTGGATGGCAATTTGCTGCCTCTCAAGGTTATCTCCTGTTGCCAGGGTGAGAAGCGTGAATAAAACACCTCAGCACGCAGCATCCAGGCCGTGCCGAAGATGGCTTGATTGATTTGCTTGAAAAGAGACGGCCGCGTGCATTCATGGATACAAAGCGTATAACAGCTGCACGGGTGCACCTTCACCTCAGCTGACGCGGGAGCAAATTCCACATCTGCTTGCACAGTTTCCACCCCGTGTAGCTGCCAGTCTCCCAGCATTTCCCCATGACTCAGAGCATGAAATCACAGCAGGAAACCAGGCTTCCCTTGGCAAAGTTAGGGTTAGCCTGGTTAGCACGCTGGGAGATCCAAATGTTGCATTGTGGTATAAAGATTACTAAATTCCAAAATAGTTGCAAGCAAACCTCCAAGCCCTGGCCGGAGCCTGTTGTCGTAACCGTCCAGGAGCCCGTCCAGGATTCTGGTAAAGACTGTGCTGTTGTCGTTGCCATTGGCGCCCACCTCCTTTTCAGCTTCTGAGGATGACTGGCAGAGACTGGGAGAGGAAGGAAACAAAAGGAAACAGACCTCAGAAACACAACACGGTTGTTGTGATTAATTAGCTTGCCGCATTAACGAAGGGCTTGTTGCAATTAATTATTGAACACAAGCGCTGCCTCACATCTACCAGTAGAAGTAATTAAGGCTTTGACATGTGATCCAAATACAAACAAATGAGTCCTTCCTTTAAATACAGCAGGAAGCGAGGCGGCGTGTTATCGAGGAGGATCCTTTTACAAGGAGAGCAAGCAGGGGGAGAAGGAAACGCACAAAGGTTGTAAACTAGATTTGATCCACTCAGAGGAGAGTGGACTGCTGACAGCTCTGCCAGAGATCTTGCTTTGCTTTTGTGAGTGGCAAACAGCTACTTAAGCAGTGTTGTAGCACGGTGCAGCTCAGATAGGAGATCAATCAAAGGGAGGAAGGGCAGAGCTGGCAGCAAGATGTAAAAAATCAGAGTTTCTTTGACTTTCTTGCAAATGGAGACATAAAAATCTGTGACAGTGCTTCTGACTGCAAAGGAATCTGAGCCTTTAAAGGTACTTATTGTGTTTAAACAAAAAAGTTTAAGACCTTCCAAAATTAACAAACCACCAAGAGGTCGTCAAGAAACAACTGCTATAACTTTATGTTCAAAATATGTATTGTGTTCAAGTGATAACAAGTGAAGATGAACTAAGGCGGTGTTGTACATGCATGTAATAACAATTTGAACCACAGGACGGTGTAGTGAGTCACTTCAACCTGTTTTTCATTAAGTAAATCATTAAAAGCAGATTCTTATTTACAAATGGCATGCCTGAAAACATCTCAGCATGCTCACCGGTGTTGGGCAATTGCAAAAAGTACCTTTAATGTTATAAATTCGTTAACTTTTAGATAAAATAACACCACAAACGCAAACCTGTGTTGCTTTATAGAGCTGCTAAACTTTTTAAAAATCTCTTTACCTGTTTTGGCATCTGCTGAGAAGCAGGAGGGAGAAGAGGAGCCTTGCCATGACTGGAAGCCGGCTCACTTTATTGTTGAGAGCTACAACACACACACACACACACACACACACACACACAGAGCCAGAAAGAGACAAAGAAAAGAGCAAAACTGCATCACAGAATCAATAAATAACACAGAAACAATAAAGAGGTCGAGGAGTCCCAGTGAGGCACACATGGGAAAACTCTTCACCTCAGTGCATACAGAGGCGGACCATCACACGAGACACTAAATGAAGCAGCGGGACAGTCTCTGCTTCAGCGAGGCTGCAATCTGCAACTCGTCAATATCCCCCCCCCCCCCCAAAAAAAACAAAAACAAATAAATAAATAAATAAATAAATAATAATAATTCCCAAAGAAAACAAAATCAAAGAAAGAAAGAAAACCCAGGTCGGGATATTCAAAAGCACCACAGAGGCTGGTAAAGAGGCATGTTTCCTGCAGCATCAGTCCCATTGTGTGAAGCTTCCACTGCGTTTCAATCCAGCGTATTACGGGCCACCCCCATCCTCCCTTCTCCTTTCCTCTCCTCCACCTTTCCCCACTCTCTCCATCACCAAAAACGTGAAACTCACTCTTATTTGTCTAATCAGAAAAATCCAAAAGAGAAAAAAAGGAGGGCTAACCTGCACGCAGAGCCATGACCACCAAGGTTTAGCTTTTTTTTTTTTTTTTTTTTTTTGCTTATTTGAGTTT
>JAVDPK010000819.1:83326-100594 GCA_034780415.1 Cichlasoma orientale | reverse complement strand
ATAAACGGCAAGGACCGAGAGCAAATCACTGTGGGAGAGAAACTGTATTTAGATTAGATTGTTTAACCCTGTGCCATTAAAATAAACGCTCCCAAGAAACAACTCAGAGCAGTTATGATCCTGACGGTTGCCATAAGAGGGTAGCCGAGTTCCACGTTTCGTAGACGGTAATTAGTTGGTAAATTTAACCTCCCTCCACTTTCTTGAATCTGTCTGGAGGTGCAGTCTGCGGACGGGAGCTGCAGCCGGAATATGTAGGGAAACGCTAGTGCGCGCCCGTCGGGAGCGTGATTTCAGCACTGCGCCTGGTGCGGACAGCTCCCGCACAGGGATGACCGTGTGGACGAGTGTGAATGAAAGAGGGGGGGAGATCCCCCTCTGTGTGTGTGTGTGTGTGTGTGTGTGTGTGTGTGTGTGTGTGTGTGTGTGTGTGTGGGTGTGGTCGGAAGATAAGGATTGGGGGAGGTGGTGTAGTGGGAGTTTATCTTTCCATTTTTATTTTTTTTTTGAATAGAGGAAATCGACTGGCTTTCAATATTTTGCCCCGCAGGCATCCCACTGTTTCACACTCCTGCGTTCCTCCAGGCTACAAGCTCGGGTAGACTAAGAAGCTACACAGTCACACAACACAACAGAGGCTCAAAAATACATAAAGCCATCTTTGACAATAATAAATAATAAACTTATAGCCTACATTTAAAGTCAGGGAAACATGAAGGTGTAAAGAAAGAAATTAATACTGTGTTTTCATTGGCTTAAGGTTATTTTATAACTAATGATGTCATCCCCTTTTTTCTTTCTTTCAGGAATGCTGTTGACGGAAATAAGAAGCTGATCGCCATCTATGACACCCGGTACGAAACGTCACAACACAGCACGCGCATTCCTCAACGAGCTTCTTCCCCTGTGTGTTGTGCAAGCGCGTGCGCGTGCACGCGGCTCTAATTAGCCCATCCACGGATATTTGACCCGGACTTTTCATTCTAAATAATTTATGGTGTAGTTCACACGTTTTAAACCAGACAAAAAAGGCCTATTGTCAACAAATAATAGACCAATAAATCACAAGCATTGATTAATAGGTTGATAAATGCAGCCTGTCCCCACTCCATATTGTTCGGGTCCCGCCATTTTTACAGGAAACCCAAGGGAAGGGGATTGGTGAAGATGGTGAGGGGTGTACTGTAAAAAAAATGACAGTTTTAATAAGGCAGTTTGGCGTAGAGCTTCATAAGTATATGTCAGTGTTTGTGAGAGTACTGGAAGGGGCAGGGCAACTACTTAAGAAAAATAAAGCACAATCCTTAAAGTGAAACTATTTTTCAAAATATTAAAAGTGCATTTGAATAATTTCCCCAGCTCATTACTTTGAGTCAGTGCGGCTGCCATGGTTACAGGGCATATGCATATGCATATATAATTAAATTAAATTATAACTTGCTGAATTGTCCCCCAGTTTGTGACAGAATTTTTGAATATCCCAAGCCCCCCCCCCTTCCCCCCAAGGATGAGTCTTGGCTCCCCCTTCAAATAAAGGTCCAGGAAATGCCCCTACTGCAAATTAACAGCTCTAAAAATAGACATTTGTTACTTATTTGCATTAACAATCAAATTTTAAGAATATTTAAAGGATAATTAAGGGATGAATTATGTTTAAACCGCATTCCTTAAAAGGAGAAAAACAGTTTGACAGCCCCCCCCCCCGCCTTCCCCTAATGTAAAATGAAAATCTTGAATTTGCAGATTATACTTCAGCTGCTGGTGGGTATTTTTTTTTACAGTGTATTAAGTGTTGGGGCTTCGTTTCTGATGTGAACAAGCCGAGTGCCTTCACCGCCGCCGCCACCAGCAGCAGCATCACCCCCCCCGTATGTTCTCTCCTCATCAATATGCGCCTCATCTCCTGAATGTAAGAGCCTCTCGCACAGTCAGAGACGGCAAAAAGGGGAAGCGGAGCCAATATTTGCGACAGGGAGGCGATGTCAGCCCATATTTCACGTCTGACTCTGTCCACAGTGAGCTGCTGACTTTTCCGCGCCTCAGTCTACTTTCTCATTTTTGGGGGGCAATCAATGGATTTACTCTGGATTTGAAGAGTGTCCGTCTCGGCTGTTGATTGCAGGGGGGGAGCTCTCCGCTGTTGCTGCGCTTGTGCTTTATAATTTAAAAAAAAAAAAAAAAAAGAGGAAAGGGGGGATGTTTGCGCTGCACAAGGTTCGTCAATTTCGCGTCTTGTCCGCACTGATTATCGGTTCGATTATGTGTTGCGCAAAAAGGTGAGTGATTTTTTATTTTATTTTATTTTTTGGTGAGAAGTCAAGGTTATTGCCCCGTCTGATTGATGCGGGGAGTCAAGGTGATGTTTTCTTTTTCTTTTCTTCTGCTGTCATTTCAGCGTCAATGAACCGGGCAACATGTCTTTTGTGAAGGAGACGGTGGATAAACTACTTAAAGGATACGACATCCGACTGAGGCCGGACTTTGGAGGTATGCGCCGCATTTATCCCCCAGCACCCCATTAATCCCCAGCTTTATTTTTGGCGCCATTTACAGTGGAGCGGTCAGATGTAGAGGTGGAGGTCTGTATGCATAATCAGCTGTTTAATCTCTTCCAGGGCCCCCTGTTGCGGTTGGCATGAGCATAGACGTGGCCAGCATAGACATGGTGTCGGAAGTCAACATGGTGAGTGGATTATTCACACCATCCTAACGCGTAATCCACAGCAGTACGGCCTCCACCTCTGTGCCAGGGGCATACACAGAAGGGGGCATGGGCTGGTACCTGCCCCCCCACCCCCAAAGATAATAAATATATATAGTGGTCCTCCCACTTTTAATGCACTTTAATTATTTCTCTCATGCTGCTTTCTGCTTCTACTCCACTGTATTTTAGATGTAAACACTGTACTTATCACTCCATACCATTTATTTTAAGGCTTCAGTTACTTATTATTTTGCTGATTTAGCACTTTGTAGTACAGCCCACAACTTAAGGTGTTCTTTCCCAATATTTTCCACGTATTCTTCTGAATTTATGCTCTGATATTTGATACCTACTGATACAGCACAGTAGAGCAAGGGGGTAACAACTGAAGGTTTTAAAGGAAACATAAACCAAATTATACCACAGAAATTTCTTAAGTAACAAGTACGTCTGGGGTATTTTTTTTAATGGCTTTTCATTTTACAGGAAATGACAAACAATTAATACTAATTTGTAACTACCATGTGTGAAACTGAGGCAAAGATACTGTACACCCCTGGTATAGCGTAAGAAGTGGAAATATTGTTTGTTCTTTCATCTAAAATACCCCAACAATAAATAAAGAGTTACATGGCTAATTTTGGGAAATTGCATCATAAGACGTGGGCTGTGCTGTGAAGTGCTGCCTATAAATGGACGAATAAATGATGGTGTATTATTATAGACAAAGATACTCAACAGTTACAAACAGTTATTCAATACAAAACAGTTCTCTGGCTTGTGCAGGGCCACTTTTTATGTAATACACTCTGCACTATAGCGCAGGGCTGCACATGAGCCTACACCTGTATTTCTGATCAAATATTCCTACTTCCTGCCCCCCCCACCCCCACCCGCCCTCGCCATGCCATTCGAAAAATCCTGGAAACACCCCTGCGCTGTGCTGATACATTTACTTGCTGTACTAGAAAGCCCCCCCCCCCAGTCTCTCAGGCCATTATGCGATGGTCAGATGGATGGGTTGGGTTTCCTGTAAGCACTGAAACAGCTTTATCTCACACACTGCCAGCTCCCCACATACACAGAAGCCCGGGTGTGAAAAAAAAAAGCCCCTCCAACATAACACAGCTTCCTGCTCCTGTTTCCAACAATGCCGCTCCTCAGACGCTGTCTCACTCAGAGGGTGGATTAAAGCAGCAGCCACGAGTTTCCAATCAGTCGTCCACATACTGTACCACTCAGGCACGCTAAAGGAAATACATCTTTCCTTTTTCATCCGCAAGAAGAAACCTTTCTTCATTCTGCTTGTTAACCTCGGGAGCCACAGTTAGCAGTGTCCTCCCACGAGGCCCCCTCTGAGCAGACAGCTATCACGAAACTCTGATTGGATTTGCTAATTCATGATGCCATTTTTTTTTTTTGTGACACATGCACATGCAAGGAAGTAACTTCAGGCTATTGTATCTTAAAATATCAGCAGACGCTGACCCAAATTGTACCGCAAAACGAGTGGCACTGTGTCACCCGCCTGCTGGAGGCAGAATTTAAGGCTCCAGCATCAAACTAAATGGCAGATATTGCGATTCCAGACCAACACCTCTCCCCTGCTGCGTTTCACAGCCCACCGCATGTGCAGGTGCAACCATTAGGACTTTTATTAGAGCTGATGGCTCCTGAGCCAGTGTGATTTTTACAACAATGCAGACAAGCACCGCAGTCAGAGTCAGGTCAGGTGGGGATTGCCGTACGTGTAAAACATCAACTCAAATGTTGTGATCTTGATTGAGTCCACTGAAAAGGGAAAAAAAGGAAAAAAAAAAAAAAAGGGCAAGATTTTCACTTCACTGTGTAGTATTAGAAAACTGTCACTATTTATCTGAAGGGAGGTGTGTGTATATGTGTGGGCGGGTACTGATCAATACTGGAGACTCAATGATTACTTTGACAATTGACTTTTCTGCCAGTAGTCTGAGAAAAGAAAAGCAGTGCTTTGTGCACTTTTGCAGACATTGCAAGACTCTCACAGATGAACTGTTTCTGCGAGAGGCTGCGTACAACAAATCCATCAAGGGGGCCTGGATTATGTTTATTTATTATTATTATTATTTGTTTAAAGGTAAATATCTGAGGGTGCAAATCACTCTGACTAAAGCTAACAAAGCTATGTGTATTTTTTGTTCCATTGTTGCATTTTGAAGTTGTTCCATATGCGCTTGGCTCATAGCCAGCTTCCAGTGTTATGTGTCCAGGCTGGAAGATGACGTGTCTTGATGAAAATAAGCTTGTAGCTTGTTGTCTGCTTAACATGGTTGAAAAGTGTTTTTGGTGTTCTCATAATGTTTTGTATAAGTTATTGATGCCAGAAGTTCAAATATGTACATTTTTTCCACTTAGCCTACAAAAGCAGAGTACAGTAGGTCGTTGCCAAACCCTCAGTCAAACCATCCATCCATCCATCCATCCATCCATGCATCCATCCATCCATCCATCCATCCATCCATCCTCTTGACCTTTGCGCTGTTTGGAAACCCAGCAAATTAAACATTTCAGCGTTGAATAAAAATCAGCTGGTCATCTTTTCTCTACGTCTAATCACGGTAGAAAAATAGTTCATCGGACGTTGATCGGATGTTATCATGACGTCAGTTTGAAGCAGGTCTTCAAAGACACCCAAACATCCACATAAGAGAAAGTTTGTGTTCAAGAATTTTTTCTACTGTCTCTTTATCAATTAGAACATGCATTCCTTTCTCTTTGCCTTTGATGGCGGTTTCACTACGCCGCAACCAAACGCTACTGAATTGCCACCTTAACAGTTTGTAGTTGGGTTGTGGGCAATGTGTGTTCTTGAAAAATAAAACTGGGCTATCCTTACCCAGCAAACATTGCGATGTTGAATAACTGTCGGCCGGTGGATGCTTCTTGATGTCTAGTTGTGGTAGAAAAATTGTTTCACGTATGTTACCATGGCATCAGTTTGAAACACATTTTAAACGACACCTTGATGTCCATGTTAGATGTTCTAGTAAGGTAAAGCTTGTGTTTAGTAGGTATTTTCTACTTTCTCTTTATCAATTAGAACTAAACAAAATCAGCAAATTAAAAAAAATGTTTCTCAATAGAAAGAATGAGAAGGAAAAATTCTAAATTGGAAGGCTTCCTAAATAATTCACTAATAGTCTGACACTTATTAACCCACCAAGGTTCTTTCCTCCTCTTCATAATTGACTACCAACAGAGTTGACTGTTGTCAACTGGTGGTGGGACAAATACAATATCGTAGTGCAAGAGGAAGCAATGTGATACAGTATCACTTCATATCGCACCAGTTCAACTGCCAATATTTTCCTCGTCGTGGTGCTCATCGAGTGAATGGTCGTAAAGTAAACGCAAGTTAACCAACTCGCCATCATTAAGAAGAAGAAACTCACAAACAGCAGGAGAAAGCTAATCAGGGACATTATTAACAGTGAATAATAATGAAATACCCACATACTGACACCTTATTGCAGTGCATAGATGCATAATTCATGCTTTCTGCCTTTTTTTCCTCCTTCAGTTGCACAGATATCGTGATGCACAGCGTCTACAAAGATCCACAGGTTCTATTCCCATTCATCGGTAGTGGAAAAAAGTCAGCACAAGTGGAACTATGACCTGTAGTAATGGAACGCTTAGATTTTTAAACACAGGGGAAGAGAAGGTGGACTAGTAATCACAGCCCAGTCTACTGAAGGCAGTGCTGCTCTATGTTATTTATAACTTAGCTGGGATGCTGCTTTGTCAGCTTACACAGTTTAGTGTCACCAGAATCCCTTCACACATTAATTGTGGCCTTTCGTCTACCTTACTACGGCTAGAGAGGGACGCGGTGCGTGTTTAAACAACGTTTCACTAAGTGGGAGGCGCAGTGCACTTGATGCTTTAGGGAGAAAGGCTGCTCTGTTGTGCTGGCTGTTTGCATCAGTTCAAAAACATCTGCATAAAATCATCAAATCTAATGAGCAAAACATAGAAATGGACTTTACATTTTATGCATGCATGAAATATTTTGGTTTCATTGAGAGCAAATGGTGAATAGACGCGTACTTACACAGCACTTGTCTGCTCTAGAACCCAAAGTGCTTTTCAGTAACAACATTCTTACATGCAGGCGCTGACAAGGGAGAATGACTCTTCCTGTGGTGCTGATACCTTATACAGCCAGACTGGAAAAATTGTTACTATTGCATCCAAAAGTGTCAAAGGGCAGTAACTGAGAGATTACTGACTGAAAGCATGAATCTGAGCTGGTAGCTATAGAGTATGGTCATGCAGAATAATGACTTACAGTGACTATACTTCTATGCATGCTCATAAACAATAGGTATTGGTGCATCTTTATATTGAGTTTTACAGTGAACCATTTTCCTCCATTTAAACTGGCCAAAACCCAGAGATGCAGCTCACAAGCACATATTCACTTCCTAAATGTGTACATGATCATTGTTATTACTCTACATGCACCTTTCTCTTTCACCTTTTTCTAATCTAATGTTTACTCAGAGTACGTTTGAATTGACTTACTTTTAATTACTTGCCTAATCTGTTCCTGACTTTATAAACTCTGAGTAGCTTCTTTCAGGGCAGGGACGCTCAAGAGTTCTTTAATCTCACTGAAGCCCTCTTATTAAACAGGGTTAGCGGTTAGGGTTAAAGGAGCAATTAAAAAATTAACAGATTAATCAATAAATATTCTAAAAGTGCTGGAGTTATAGAAGTTGCACACCTACTTTTCTCTGTTCGTTTTTAACTGAGACCATGATATTATGCCAACCTTAATTACTTGCTATGATAACTTATACAAAAACATAAATTACGCGAAAGGCAGTGCTCTGAAACAGCCCCCAAAATATGAAAAACAATGATGCAACAGACTTGTATTAGTAGGGAAACAACAGTTTAAAAAGCAGGCAGAAATAATGCACAGAAATAACTAGAAAAAAACGTAATAAACAAACAAAAACTGGATAAAATGAGCTTTATTGTGCATTAAATTTGTTATATATTAAATATAATGACATTGGTAGTATTGCCTCAGTAAACATATTTTATCAGTTTGTATTTCAAAAGACATGTTCCAATTATCAATACACTGTAAAGTGTACTTTTCAAGTTTTTCTTGACAATTTTTTTACATTTATAAAGAAAAGAAAAACTCACACTGGGAGTAAATTGGCTTTATGAACCCATATTTACATGTAAGACAAGTTAGAATTACAAAATAAAATGTTATTTCCTCTTATGAAATGCCTGTTCGACCCTCCATGAGCCTGATTCTGCTGGAGGTTTCTTCCTGTTGAAAGGAAGTTCTTCCTCACCACTGTCTCCAAGTTCTTGCTCACAGTGGATCATATGATTGTTGGGGTTCTTGCTTTAATATTGTAGGATCTTAACCTTATACCATTCAATACAAAGCACACTGAGCAAATTTAAAATGTGTACTGATATCACGATGATGAAATTCCTATTGTTTTTTATGTTTATGTTTTTTTTTTACTGTAAAATTGCCATAATAATAGGAAAAATAATAGTTTATTAAAGTTCAATTAACTATCAACTTACCTTTTAATAATAATGGCTATAATAAACCATGAAGTCTCAATCCTGAACCTGATTGTGTCATGTGAGGAGGAAATTCTTACCTTTCGTTTTTGAGGTGGAGTACAGAAAAAATCCAGTGTTGGAAAAAATATGACCCATTATACAAGAAACTCTCTTTCTTTTCTTTTTTTCTTTTTTTTTTTAGCTAAAGCTGCGCTCTAAAAACTCCATGCTTAAAGCTCTCTGTGCCAACAGTTCAGCTGCTAACATTCGTTCACCAACCAAGTGGACTCTAAATAGCAGAGGAAGAGCAGCTGAACATCCAGACAGCTGAGCACATACTTAAATTGATAATTAATTTGGTCCATGTCTCATTGCCACCCATTCTCAAAGGGGCCGCTGTTAGCCAGCGTTGAAGCCGAAACATTACCGGTCGAGCTGTTTGTTACTTTCAGCGTTTGACATTTGGTGAATGATATTCATCTAATGCGGGGCCCGTCTGTGGGTTTAGCACAGGGACGCATGCTCCGCAGGGAAATAGATAATAAGTGCTTTGTCCAGACCATTGATCATCGCTAAACAGCACAGCCCAGATAAATGCTGCTCTTTCTGTTATGTGGAACAAAGGACAATATTCCATGTTGTTAAAGGCTCCATTCTGCATTAATTTCAGTAACAATTCCACTTCACCAGCCCAGTGGAACAGCCTGCAGGCATAATTGGGGAAACCCGTCTTAAAAGTTGAGGGTTTATTGAGACAAATACTGCTTGCTGTGCTGAAATGAGGCTTGGATCCTACTCAGCTTGTTCTACAAGGAGCACAGATTTGTACACAGTGCAGCCAGATTTCCGGCTTCCGACGTTCTTTCTCAAGCAAACACAAAAACAGACTGCTGTAAAGTACGACACAAACATGAGAAGTGTCCAAGGTTTTGAGAGATTGAGAGTAAAGGTCCCGTTTTTGCAGCTTGAGTGTGGGCCAAGAATCCAAATAGACATCCACATTTTTCACACCGTTGTGGAAAACTAGGACAACCTGACGCTCCTGAAGGCCCTGCTCAGAAAAGAGACATTTTCAAAGTTTGAGCAGGAGTTTAGGCTAAGGGTCAAAAAGCATCAGTGACAGATAAACCAGGTGAAAGGGTTCAGGTTGGTCATGGAAGGTAGGAGTTACGGTTTGAGGGGAAGGAGAGGGTCACAGATATTTCAAGTTGGGGATTATCATTTCCATGTCGAAAAAAAATTGGGAGTTTACAACATTTCAATTACATTTTTTGAGCTGCATTAAGGAAACTAGCTACCAGGAACAATATGCATGTTAGATACTTGCAATTAAATCATTTTCTCCTTCAGTGAAGTCTGGATCTTGGCAAAAACATCTACATTTCTTGAGATAGTTAGATTTACTTAATTTGAAAGTATATCAGGGACAGTCCACAAATGGAAAGGGTTACATTTTTCTTTTCTTTTAACGTGTCTACCCAGCAAACATGGTTGAAACCCCAACAATGGATGGACTGAAGTCAACATGTTTCCATGTAGAATCGAGGTCGGGTCAGACGTCTCTTACAAAGTGAGAACTAAACCTCAGATTATTGCAAAAAAGGAAATAAATTAATTTGTCTTTGCTAATGTAGTTATTAAATGTTTATAAACAGAAGTCCACGGAATGTCTTCTCCACATACACAAACTAGTATTATCAGAGCCATTTTTTTTAAATAAACAACACTTTCAAGCTATTTATGATTTTGTACATTTAAATTATGTTTTATTCTAATAAAAAAAGAGATAATAGAAGATAATCTTGAACACAAACGTTTGCTTTCTAGAAAGTCTAACAACAACATATAGACGTTAAAGACCTCAAACTGACCATCACGTCCGCGACGCTGGTTCAACTTTCATTTTGAAACAATTTTTCTGCCGCGACTGGACGTCGAGAAACGTCCACCAGCTGATGGTTACTCGGCATCGCAAACTAAAAATTACATAAAAACTTATAGATGATCCATTCTTTTTCTTCTTGCTTCTTCTTTCTGGAGATTGCACTACCCACAGCCCAACGATCAAATTGGTGATTCAGTAGAGTTTGGTTGTTAAACAGTGAAACCACCATCAAAGGTAAAGATAGTAGATGTTTTCCATTTTTAAACTTGTAGGCTTCGGTTGTAACCAGCGTTGAGTCCCGTGACGTCGCAAATTCAATGGTTTCCTGGTTTCATGTAAGAGTCTCTGAATGCTTCTTCCAAATCAGCTAGTTTGAGATATTAAAGGAGATGTAATACAAGAAGGTATAATATTGTTGTTTGCGGCATACCTTATGCATTCACCTGGCTCCTGCACATATCACAACTCTGGTTTTATTTAATGTGCAGTGGGTTTTTCATTTCATCAACCCCTGCCAGAGTCCACGGTGGTCCGTGTATCTTACTGGACACAGCACAAGGGCAATCGGCACATCAGGAGACCTGAGAAATAAAAGCGAAAGGAGAGCTGGAGGAGCTAAAGATTTATTGAGTGGCCGAGGGAAAGGAGGAGAGCAGAGAAAGCAAGAGATCAAAGATGTGAGGAGAGCGGGGGGGGGGGGGGCTGAGGGAGGGAAATACCCCACAAACTTGTGAGGCAGCAAGTATGAATATGGCATCTGGTTGGTCCAGAAATCCACCTGGCAGGGCAGGTCAGCTATATCAGTGTCTGCCACTCTGTGAGCGCGAGCTGCTGCACCAGCAGATGCTGCAGAGTCTGAGAAAGGCGCACTAATTACCTCTGAGGTTTGTTTGCGGTGTGCCGAGGGCCTCCGCTGATGAGAAACGCATACTAGGACAAGATCAGAGCGAGGCAAAATAGATCATCTGTGTGCCGAGGCAGAGGGAACTAGTTGTAAGCTTAAGATTGACTGGCTTGAAAATGTGTCATTTATTCAGTTTGCGATCACAGGGAAAAGAGTTTTTTTTTAACTTTTTAGATCGATGCAGGGCCGTCAGATTAATGTGAGGTTTGGAGGCTGAAATAAAAAGTAAACACCGTTATTAAGAAAGTTTAATTGCAAACTAAGAGCGCCGTGTGTGGGAGTGTTTTTCATTACCTCGACCTTCTCTTGCAGCAGCGGACCAACAGGCGCAAATCTCTGTTGCAGTCAGAGCTATCGAGGTCTTTATATCTGAACCCATTATGTGTGCCTTATGAAAGTCATCATAGGAAATTAAATTACGGCTCAATGAAGGTACGGGTCCGCGCGCGCACACAAATGGTCAGAGTCTGCACTGTGAGTGCAGTTTCAGTAACAGGCTGAACAACCTAGTCATCCGTACACCCACGCTTGCTTGTGGGTGTTGAAAAGAAGAAAAAAAAACTGTCATTATGGAGAGGTGAAAAGATCTCCCTCTCCATCGCTGTTTCTCCAAATGTTCCCGCTGCCTGGCTGGTTTGTTTTTTGGATTTTTTTAATTTTATTTTAACAGCAACACAACAAGCCTTCTTGATTTTTTTGCCTTGACAAGTGCTTTCACATTTCACAGGTCTTGATTGTAGATTTCCTGTTTCCTTAACATTAATTAAGTTGCACAACTCGGTCTGAAGTTGATTGCTGTGCCAACCGTACCCCTATACTGTATGCCTTCTTGCATAAAATACATCTTGGAATCAGATATTGCCAATGCATTAACTGCGTCACCCTCATTATATTATGTAGGTCTCCTAGCTATGCAGAAATAGCGTATCTTTTCTCTGTGTTTGGAATGTGGCTTAATATACCCCCATGTCTTTTATCCGGCATCCGGCTTCCTGCCTGATGGAACGTAATTGGCCTCGGGAGAAACCCCGCTGTAGGATGAAGTGATGATCACTAAGATTTAGAATAAGCAGAGCGGGCACTTCCTGGTTTTCGGTGGCATCTCGTTGAAATTACATGTGATTTCAGGAGGGGTGATTGGCTCTTTCTGATAACAGTGAGACTTGCATAGACCTGTGAGTGTGCTACTCAAGCAGACGTTATGTTGTAGCGAATGAAAAAGGGCAGGTAAACTATGAGCTGGGTTTATGATGGGGATTATTGCAAAGGTCATGGGTCAGCAGCCCGAGTACACTCACTGTAATGCATATAGCACATATGAGATTTAAAGCAGGCAGTAAAGACCCTTGCTGATATGAAAAAAGGGGCAACTACACCCTTGGTTTATAATTGCATCGACGACTGCAACCAGACTGATGAAAAGTCATCCTTGTCTTAAACTCCCTTAGATAAAATAATATATTCAGGAGCAATTGCAATGCATATAATAGCGTAAAGGCTACCAGTGGTTCTGCCCCTCGGTCTCCAGCAAAAACAAGCATACCTCCAAAGAAAAAAAAGCCTCCGCTAACTCGCCTCTAGTAACAGGAGCAGTCGTGTTGATGATTAAGTTGTGAAAATGTCTCTGAGTTGCTGTCTGGCAGCTGTACGGTTTGGCCAGTTGTCAGTGCCTCATGCTAATGCTAAACTTTCAATAGAAGAGAGTCAGACAGCAGGAAGCAACAACGTATTTCATTTATTTCAGTGTCTTAATTAATTAATTGACTATTGATTAATATTTGACTGTCAGCCTCAACTTGCTTGCCTGTAGTAACGGGGTTGGTCGTGTTGATGCGTAAGCTGTGAAAATATCTCTGAGTTGTTTGACAGCTGCAAGATTTGTCTACTGCTTGCTGAGCCCCGTGCTAATGCTAGTTGCCATCACAGGAGCTGAGAGGAAGGCAGCGGGAAGCAGCGATGTGGCTGCTCTCTATTCTCACTACTTTTTTTCTTTCAATTTAATTAATTCATGGGTGCCAGATATGTGGTCCGAGGACCAGAAACAGGGCCCTGTTCAGCCTACTGGACAGCTTGAAAACTGCAGTGACGTCACATGGGCTTCTGAGCTCATACAGCTGTGTAGCTGCTTTATTTGGTGTTTTATTGTCCAATAATAATAATAATACATGTTGTCTGTATGAATATTTTTTAAATAGAATAAAATAAAGTGATATAAAATATCTTGCTTTTGATATGGTTGCCACTTTAGACCTGAACATTCTACAATGTTGCCACTGTGGACGTGAACATTCCGCCACGTTGCCACTTGGATTGTGANNNNATCTGTTAAATACAGAAAATGCCGACTAGAGAAATAATTTTCCGGCATCGCTTTGGCGCCCCCCTTGTGCGGCGCCCCTATGCATTGCATATAGTGCATACCCACTTTTTGCGCCACTGCCCGTCATGTCTTGCGTTTCCCCTGCTAGACAGCTCACTGGCCAAGTTGCATTTGTGGTGGCCCTCAATATCCATTAGCTTATTTTCCGGAGTCATGTCCTTTGGTTGGACAGACTCCACGTGGAGCGTCTTGGACTGTGGCCGGCTAGATGCGCTCTGGAGAGCCTCTTCAAGCTGATGTGCCATTCCAACCAGAACCTGTGGCAGGTGGAGAACTGGTTCAGGTCGTGCTACACAGAGCTCACAGAGGCTGCAGAGCAGACTGCCAACTGCAGTCCAAGATGATGTAATTGGAGTTCATTGGTAGAATAAAAAGCAGTACATTCATTTAGATGACTGTGGTGTAAAGCCTCAAAAATTTCCTCTTTGAGTCCATTTGTGCCCCTTTTTTTTTATGCATAGACTATTTAGACTAAACCAGCAGATAATGAGCTAATGTTTTTGTTCTGTCTCTTCAGGCCTGAGCTGCATGATACATAATCTTTAGCAGATTTGCCCTTGAGTGCTGCTTTCACTAACCAATAATGTTATTTAATTATATGGCATACTTTTAGGACCTTGTTTAGTTAAAAAATAAATAAATAAATCAAATCTAATTTACAATACTGTGCAGGGTAAAAATAGCAAATTCCATTAAATAATTCATCAATTTAAGAGAAATAAATTTCCAGACACCAGTAAATTAAGCAGGAACAGCCTGCGCACAGGTACAGTATGTGCTGCAGAGTCATAATGAATGAAAAATGTTTGTACATTATTTGTTCTCCATCTTTCTTCCCTCTGCCCTTCCCCTCTTTTCTTGTTATGAGGCAATACATCATACGATATTAGACAGTGAGGAAATTATCCTGTACAATGCAGGGCAACACTGCCATTTAGAGGAAAAAGTCCAATTCAATCACCTCGACATGTTTGCGCTCAATAAGGGACAGCGCTATTTTTAACCATTCTATAGCAGTCGAAGGAAGAGGGATAGGAACCCGCTAAGGGATTCCCCGCACTGCGGTGATACGCCGCCTCCAGGCCATCCCCCAGGAGAGCTCGGAAAATACATCAAAGTGACTCAAATTGCTTTACCGTACGGGGGTTCATATGGAGTACACAGTGATTACATATCGCGCCATCGTTTTTCCTCTCACGCACCAAAATGTGAAGTTAAGCCGGGGGGAGAACTTGGGCCGTTTATTTTTCATGGGGGTTGTCTTCGATAAGCGTCAGACGGAATAATGATCCTTCTTCTCTTTTCGGTTTATTAGCACTTTTTTTCTCTTTTGTTCTATTGTGCTGCACTGTGCGACGTGCTAATTGGAGCATATGCAAGTGACTGCAAGTGACATATGACAGTATATTTCCTAGATGCTATAAAAGTTGAGATGTTAGGACTATAGAGAGACAGAGGGAGGGAGAAAGAAAGACAGATTACACTGAATCTGGGTCATTTCACAGCCAAAATGTTGCTTATCTGAATTCTCACACAGCCTGAATGGGAGTGATTATCCAGTCAAGCTAATTGAATAATTGCGGCTCGCTGGAGATCATTTCCACTGGTCACTGTCATTATCTCTGCTGAAAACATATGCTAATAATCAAACAACAGCGCTGAAGCACAGCGTTGCGGGAACTGATGTGTTGTGAGAAATTTCAATAATTCATAATCCACAGTCCCGGTGCGAAGAAAATCTGAGCCCACATCCTGTAAAAAAAAAAATACAGAAAATAAAGTTCCAGAGCAGGTATCATCTGAAATGCATTTTGATTGTCTCCATGCAAGATTGATGAGGAGCTCTTTGGCCGTGTGTTTGCTCGGGCTACACGATTGATGTGAATCACTCGTGTCTCACGAGGTGCTCGCTGGGCTGCCCCGTCTGCTGACGCTCCGCCAGGAGATAGAAACCTCAAGCCTGATACTACTCCCGGGGAGGCAGGGAGGAGACGGGGCATCATTTGTTGGGAGTGATGGAGGGTAAGGTTCCAGCGGTAATGGAGGAGAAGGAGAGGGAATGTCTACGGTACTGATTCATACAGCAAATTTAATTTCCACCACCTGCTGGGTCGAGTCCGTGTAGATTACTTTAATGGGACTATGACGGATAACACTTGCTGCCCTTTATGTCACAAGTTCCTAGAAAATGACAAGAATTTATTTTCCTGTCACTTAAACTAACTGAAGAAGGATTAAATGCTGTAACTAGCAGCACAGCATTGACAGCATATTTATCTGCCAGTGCTGTGTATCTTTGGAATAAGAGAAAGTAGTCACAGACACCGATATCATGTTTTGGAGATCCTATAGTCGCCTCCTCTGTCTGCATTATCATTCGCAAAAACAAAGGAAGTAGATTTTAGTGGGAAATCATCTAAACAGCTCCCTTTACTCTGTTAAAACGCCCAACTTTATAGCAGAAATAAGCTTTTTTTTTTTTTTTAGCCTGGTACAAAAGATGGTTTTGGCCTCTATGGATAGTTTCCTCTTTTGTGAGAACTGCACCACTGATGGATTGTTTTACATCACGCATTTTGGGGATCGTTAGTGCTTAAAATTAGAGGCTTAGAGACAGAGACAGCTCTCCTAACAGTTGTGTTTAGATACATTTTAGTCTTTTATTAGTTACTTGGCTGTTTATGTGTATCTGGATAGTACAATTCACTGACACAGTAAGGTTGTTAGCCTCAGCTAATAACTTAGCACACCACCCTCTCAACCAAAAATGCTAACACTTTAAAAGTGTAGTAACCCTAATCCTGGCAGATCTGGCTATGAGGAAACAGTTTCTTCTACTCATACGATGCCTGTTTACGATGTCAGTGAGAGAGGATATCCCTAATATGGTCATCTCAGGCACACAGCTCTGGCTGTGACCACAGGTGCCCCACGCACCCACTGTTCTTATGTTTGAACCAATCAGAAGAGAGCTGGCCTAATGGAGAGGAAGTAAAACAGCTTGTTTCAGACAGAGGAGAAACCGAGGGGCTTCACCAAAGACCAGTATGAGATCGACAAGCATCATTCTGAACTGTGAATGAGCAAAGCCACACAATCAGAGTCCCAGAGCACAAATGTGAAGCTGTAAACGAGCGTATCAGATCCCCTTACAGACACCCTTATGCACAAAAGAATGTGGTGCTAAACATACACAGAGATGAATCTTTTTAAGATATTTCTGCATGCTAAATGACTTGAACAATTCTCAGAAGTCTTCCAGATGAATGCAACTTTAATAGACTAATTGATAAATGTTTTAAAGACATAAATATATTACTTCATACAGAATCACTGAATCGTGCGCTTTGTAAGGTCGAGGGCTTGTTTTAAAGATGTTTTTTGTTTAAAAACAACGTAGTACCACAAAAGATAATCGCTGCCTGAATACAAGTCACTTTGAATATTTCTTCCCACATATTTTGTAATAACCACAATGTGCCAATATTTGGGGGACAGAGGCTACCAAAGAGGCCATGGTTCCACCACTATACATTCATGGCTCAGTGCCATTGAGCTTTCGTTGTCATGCTGTGGGACCAATCTGTATCCTGTGCTGACTAAGCCCTTCCCTTTATTTTTCTTCTGTGTGCTAACCAAACTGGAAACCATATTTACTGAATGTGAACTGTAAGTAAAAAGAAAGGAATCATTTAACACAAAGTCAGTTGCCTGAATTTGCATAAATGCATGATGTCGGGGGGGGGGGGGGGGGGGGGGGGGGGGGGGGGGGGGGGGGGGGGGGGGGGGGGGGGGGGGGGGGGGGGGGG
>JAVDPK010000819.1:69601-81031 GCA_034780415.1 Cichlasoma orientale | reverse complement strand
TGTGTGTGTGTGTGTGTGTGTGTGTGTGTGTGTGTGTGTGTGTGTGTGTGTGTGTGTGTGTGTGTGTGTGAACCAGTTGGCCCACCAACCTTTAAAAGCTGTTCATGTTGCTTTTTAATGTCTGCTGCAGCCTGTGAAAGGAAGCCTGAAGTGATTGCCTGTATAAAATACAACAATTATAACAATAAAGGATTCAGTACCAGCCAGGCATGACCACTTTTCATTGTGGTTTTTTTTTTTTCTTTTTCTATCCACAGGACTACACATTGACCATGTATTTCCAGCAGTATTGGAGGGACAAGCGCCTGGCTTATGTAGGAATCCCTCTCAACCTGACACTGGACAACAGGGTTGCTGACCAGCTCTGGGTCCCTGACACCTACTTCCTCAATGACAAGAAGTCTTTCGTCCACGGAGTCACAGTCAAAAACCGCATGATCCGCTTGCATCCAGATGGAACTGTTCTCTATGGACTCAGGTGTGTTCTGCTTGTCACTGCATTATCGTCTCAGTTCTTCTCTTCACGAAGCTAAAGCTTCATATAGCACAATCCTCAGTGCCATCAAGTGTCGTTGAAGCCCCGAACAATTAAAAACATATCAAAGAACCACGCCATGCAGTGCATGACAACTGCATTCATTGCAATAAATGGGCACTGCAGTTTATTTCAAATCCCACCTACACCGTCAGGCTGCAGTAAACTTACAAGGTCACCAAGTGTGTTTTAATCCTCCACTTAAAATAGTCCCTGGCAAATGCTACTATTTTAGTTTAAGGAGATTATTGGGCTTTCTATTTACTAATTTTACAAATGCGACTAATCTTTTGTGACATGTATTTTCATCAGAAGTAGGGCTTGGAGTTTCACAGATAGGGTTAAGTAGTCTAAGAGGAATACAATGTGCTCTAATACATTGTTGAAAAAAAGGGGAAAATATGGAGATGTCAACCTTTAAAATAAACGCCCTGAAAATGAGCCTCCATGTGGATAACTTCATGCTTCCTTGAAAAGTTCTTTTGAGTATATAGTCACAAAAATAATAGCAAAAAGCACTGCACAAGGCAGGTTAATTAAAAATCTCAAAACAGGGAAGGCCTGGGAACAAGAGGGAGAACAGAAAGCAACCTGACAAGGGGAGAGAAGGGTAATAAGGAACAGGTGAACTTAATCAGACCCTAAAGACAGAAAGAACAAAGCAGCGAAGTACAAACACACAGCAACTACATGCAGATCTAACCTTCAAAAGGAAACAGGAAGTGAATGGAAATGAGATCAAACTCACAGAGTCAACAGTGACATTAAAGAGCCATGAATGATAATGCCAAGAAGCATAAATGATGGCAGCTATTTAGTGTGATCATTTCTGGACTATGCAAATAAGCAGCACTTATCCCAAAACAGGCAACAAAGTGAGTCTCAGGGTCAAAAACGGCCCCTAATGTTTCCGGGCGTCAAGTTAATTCGGTGTGTTTAAAGCCACATTATGGCACCCCAGTCCTCCAGCAGCTGAGAACTTGGCAGGTTTCTGCTTCTGGCCTCTGAGCAGCTAGAGGATTTTGTGTCATGCTGAAGGGCATGTCGGTATTATGGTTTTTTTTGTGGTTTTGTTTTCTTTTTGCTTTTTTGTTTTTTAAAGCAATAGGGTTGCAGTTAGAGGCCATCTATGAGAAGAACCGTGGACAGGATAGACATGCAAAGTTCAGCTTTCAGCTATTGTTTGATGTTTGTTTCATAAAGCCCTTGTTTTGAATTTCCATTGATCTTTTCGACAAGCAGGTTCAGAAGAGCTAGTGTGACCTATTATTATGGATGCAAGCTTTGAATTATTAGAGCAAAGCAAAAAAAAAAAAAAAAAGTGTGTGTGTTTGGATGTGCACTTGCACACTCGCGTTTTGCATCTGTCAGTGTTCATACTTTATAGTCAAGCAGCCATGCTTGATTATGCAAGTGGAGTTCATAGCATTTAGCCCTGTGGACTACTTATAGACCTCTCAGTGCTTTAAGAGATCAAAGGGAGAGGGGGACGCGTGACGTGGTGTTTGTGATATGAGCTCTTACATAAATGAATGCCAGGTAGAGCTGAGTATCATGTTGAATACAGATTTCTATCATGGTATCAAGGCAGGCACTCTGTAGTTGTGTGTTTGCTTGTTTATTAGAGAAAGTAGCAACACAAAAAATACCATTTTAGGCTCTCAAAGCTTTTTTGTATTTTGTAACTTGTTATATTCTGCTACAGTCTACTCTATTGTACCACATCCCTGGGATTTTATACTGTGCACATTCTAACTTGCAAGATATTTAACTGTATTCAGTAAAAAATAATACTACCACAAGCTGTATGCAGTAAACTGTAAGCAGCCAGATATCGAGGGGAGCATTTCACTTTCTATTAATTACATTGAACAATTCAGTTCAATTAAGTTTTGTTTATCTACAAATCACAACAACAGTCACCTCAAGGCTCTTTATACTATAAGGAACAGACCATATAATAATACAGAGAAAACCCCAACAAACAGATGAGCCCCTATGATCAAGCACTTGGCGACAGTGGGAAGGAAAAACTCCCTTTTAACAGGAAGAAACCTGGCTGCAGTTTAACTGAGGGTACAGCTGGGGGCATTCACTTGATGTTCCTCCATGAATTTATGCATATGCCCAATTTGGGAAAAAAAAACCAATAAAACAAACAAACCAAAGAAACCTTTATGACTTCTATCAGGTGGTTGCTTTCTGATACAGTACATGCCATAAAGTAGCTCATGTTGCTAATACAGAATACAGAAAAGTGTTGTACTATAATCAAAATCAATACAGAATTTTTTTTTTTACTCAATATGACTCAAAACATGTGACTGAGCCTCTGCAGGGCTGATACTGCAGAGGGTATAAGTCTTTTGAACATTTGGACAAGTCTGTAATCGGACCTTCTTCTGCATAGTAAACTAAGTTCACAGCTCAGACTAGCTAGTCAGCTAGCTAGATATGGAGCTATATGCTAAGTTAAAGAAGAGGCTTTTTTAATCTTGTTGTGCGTTTTTAATAAATGCACTAATTAAATAATAAATAAGTAAAAGTGGGTGATGTCATGGTCATGTTTTTGACACCGGCTTGTGTGAGAGAGGCTCGACAGGCCTTTACAAAATGATGACGGGTTTTTCTGATAATGAGCTGGATTTTGACAATGGAATTTATATTCCAAATTATTCCATTTAGATAGAATCATTTATTCATGTGAATATTTATTTATTGTTCAAACACTTTAGATCGCTATATCCCAAAAATCAAGGGTTTTCAATATGTTTGAATTTAACCACCGCCACTTTAACGATTTAAAGTAAACCAACCAATTATTAGAACTGCTAATCAATGCAGTGTATGTAGTATTGTTTTTTTGCACTTACAATGACTAAACGAAAAGATTAAGTAGCAGAGAAGCTTCAGTGATATTAAATAAATGAGAAGGTGATGTCATATCTATTATATGCGTGATAATGCTTACAGTACATCTGTTGAAGACCCCATACAATGTCGCTGTAATTTTTGCTGTATAATGATGTCACATAATGGAGCCTCATTTCAGTCTTAGCTCGATAAATACATGCAGTGGCTAACTGCCAAGCAGCCGGCTTTTAATCAGGCCAGACTTAGCCTAAATCATTTTGAATTTGCATTTCACTTTGCTGCTTATTTTAACTCTCTGATTATCAGTCGTTTGAGCTCGCACATCTGATAAACAAAAGGGATAGATACCTCCTTATGACCCAGTTCAGATGAACAGGGACTGAACTCGTGCATTGCCTTAATATGATTTTTTATTTTTAGAAATTGTCACTTCATCAAAGGGTGGACGGCAGCCAGTTTTGGCAAAAGGGGAGCGCGAACCGATTCAAAAGCAAGCGTGCGCATTGCTTGTCTGTCTGTGATCTATAGCGTAATTATGTATACAGTTACACAGTCAGCATTTTAACTCGGAGGTGGTGCGATAATCTTATTTTAAGATGACAATGCCAGTAGTCTCCAGTAATATGAAGCCAAGTGAGGAACATGTTGAAAAGACAAATGGATGTTTGGTTTCTTTTAAAGATGATACGCTTTCACCTCGGTGCTGAAATCTAATTGCGTTCCTTCAGTCGCTTATTCTGTTAGGTAACTGCTTACCTGCCTTGCTATTTTTAAAACATCTCAAATCCCTCACATCGTCACTCCCTTCCTCGCTGTCTTTCAAAACAATTTGTGCAAATCATTTGCATCATCTAAAATAGACTCTTTCACCCCTCCCGTGTCTTCTTTTACAGGATAACTACAACAGCAGCATGTATGATGGACCTCAGGAGGTATCCTCTGGATGAGCAGAACTGCACTCTGGAGATAGAAAGCTGTGAGTAGAAAGGCCTAATGCCTTGTGGGCAGATCAACGGCAGCGCACAGGCTGAGAGCCTCATGTGTGAAATGTTACAGACGCATGAAAGAAAACACAATCTGAGGTACAACAGCGGTTGTGTATTTTTCTTCCATGTTCTGTAGCTTTTGGTTTAAATCTGTACCAGAAGAATGAGGGGAGTAGACGTGACTATGACAAACTTTCATTCAATATTACACTTTTATAAAGAATGGGAACTTTTTTTATTTAGTTAGAATTCATTCTTTCTTCTATAAATGTTTGCACTTTATTTAACCTCTTAACACCCACTCGTTTGCCAGCGATCTATTTAGGGTAGGATTAGCTTCAGGTTCACTTCTGCCTCTATATATGGAGCTTCCACCTGTTTGACATACTGACATGGGAAGCTTATAACAGGAGAACTGTGAGCTCAAAATGCATGCAGGAGAGTTGGTCTGAAAAGTAACATCTGCTACTATATATACACTACATATATTCTTCTCTGGTTGCTCACTGGTTCTACTATAGCAAATATCGTCTTAATTGATACGCATACTGTAAATATAACATTCGCTCTACTTTTAGCACTGTTTTGGTCCCCACCAAGTTGTCAGGGACACACACCTGCTGGCCTCTTTATTAGGTGCACCATGCTAGTTTTGGGTTGGACCCTCTTTCGCCTTCAGAACTGCCGTCATTTTTTGTGGCATGAATTCAACAAAGTGTTGAATCCTTCTTCAGAGATTTTGGTCCGTTTTGATATGATATCATCTCAAACTTCCCGCTTACTGGATATTTTCTCTTCTTTGGATCATTCTCTGTAAATCTTAGAAAAAAATCTGATGCTCGGTCTGAACTTCAGCAGGTTGTCTTGACCGTGTTTACAGGGCTAAATGCGTTGAGTTGCTGTCACGTGATAGGCTGATTGGATATTTGCATTAACAATCAATTGAACAGGTGTACCTAATAAATCCATTATCTTAGCTACTTGTCCGTTTCAGGGTTGTGAGGGTGCTGCAGCCTATCCCTGCTGTCATAGGTCAAAAACCGGGTAGACAGTTTATCACACTGCCGGCACGTAGAGACAGACAACAATTCACACTCACATTCACGCCTGCAGCCAATTAGGAATCACCAATTAACTTACAGTAACGAGGCTGGCTTAGATTAGGTTATAACTGCTAAATGACTTTGGCCCTCTGCTGTTTTGTGCTGGGCTGATAGCGAGCAGCGTACTGTGGCTGGAAACAGGGGGTGATAAGAAAAAAATAAAGTTGTGGGCCAAAAGCACTAAAAAAAGGAACTGAAAGATGCTAAAGTGCTGCTTAGAGATGAGAGAAAGTGTACCTCTCTGTAGGCTGTGTTATCATAAATGATTGGGATCCCATTACACTTGTTAAATATTTGATCCATTGTTCATATTAAAATATTGATCAGCTTTAAATTTGAGATTTCACATGTTTAGGTGACGGAGCACTCCTCAGCAGTTTAATGCTGTTACTTAGCAATCAGCGCTCGTCCTTTAAAGGCTTCTTTAGGACACTGCTCGCTTTCATTTTAGCCTCCTAATCAGGCACTGATTTACACCTGGCACGCCAAATATATGGCAGGATAGGATTAGGCTTATCAGGGAAATTAAGGCAGGTTGGAGCCAATGTCTCAGCTAGAGAGAGGACAAAGCACATTGTAGATGTTTAGATTTATATTTATGGTATCCAAAAAAGAAATAAATACATATATATAAATAAAATAAAACAATGACAGTTTGACATTTTTCTGAAGTGAAGTAAACCTGTAGCCTTTCAGCAAAGCGTCTGGTACTTGGAAACAACTTCAAACGTGTTTTTGTTGTTTTTTTTTTCCTTCCCAAATGACAGCCCAGTTGGATGATCAGCAACGCTGCATATCTTGGTCTCCAGTGATGGTTAGACAGATGGTTACACCTTGGTATGCATGTGTGTGTGTCTGTGTGCTTCTTCTTGTACAGATGGCTACACCACAGATGACATCGAGTTCTACTGGAAGGGAGGCGAGTCGGCCGTAACGGGGGTGACACGGATCGAGCTCCCTCAGTTCTCCATTGTCGATTACAAGCTGGTGTCCAAGAACGTAGTCTTTTCCACAGGTAAAGGCTTCACCAGCTGGATTTTCCTTTACTTCCTAACAAGGGGGACATGGCATCTTAGATGATATCGTCCATTTCAGGCCTATTTTCAGGCTGATTATTTCATCAGTTCCTGCAGCAAGCTTATCTGTGCCAAAACTTTAAACTGTTGATGTTAAATCCTCTGAGCCGAAGTTGTGTTTGTCAGTGCTTCTAATTGGGTTGAAATGAGGAAATGCGCTGCCTTTGAAGTATCCCTCAAGCAGCAGCGGGCGACGCAAGCATGCTAGAACGGTGCTTAAGCGGGACGTGTGGTAAATTACAGCGCAAATCATGCCCACTTCCGCTGGTTCTCGACCCTGAGAGGTGAAGCTTAATGGACGTAATGGTTCAGTTATTGCGCTAACAGTATGAAATGTAGCTGAAGACTCTAATCAGGTCAGTGTGACAGCAGCTATTTGATTGTGAAGCCCTTGAAAACTCGGTTTCAAATTCGATCACATAGTCCCAGTTAAAGAAGTGAATGCCTAAGTGCTTGGTTATTATTTATGAAGACTTGGACTGATCATATTCAAAGAACTAGTGATGTAAACAACCACGCAGCTGTCATCAGATCTGATTTTAAAGTTTTCTCCTTTCAGAAATTTCTGCTGGTAAAATAACCAATACTGATGTAGGTTTGAGAGAAAATTGTGTCTTATCGTCAAAGTTATTTCAACATTTTCTGAGTTATTTTTATAGCTTCATTCATTGTCATCAACATACACTTAAAACCACCTGCCTCTCATAGTGCAGGTCCCCATTTGGCCGCCTAAACAGGTCTGACTTGTCAGGGGCATAGGCAGAGAGGCCCTGGGGGTGTCCTGTGGTGGATGAATAAATGTGTGGATAAAACTTGTTCATGCACATCCTGTGGATGCTCTGTCACACGGTTCTCAAAGTCTGGTCCACTGACTAGTGGCAGCCCTTTGTTAAGGTGACAAAAATGATGCTCTACTGTACATTCAGTTCATGTACAGTTCATTTCACACTATATTATAGCAGCCCAGAGCTCTCTCAAATCTCAGCTCTGTTGGGTTGGCATCTAGAGAACTAAAAAGGCTTTGGGGTCATGTTCTTTGAGCTGTTCCTGATTAGTTTTTGGAGTGTGGCAGGTAGAGCCCGACCAATATATCAGCAGGCCGATATTATCGGCTGAAATCAGCATATCAGTGTCTGCATTTATAACAGCCAGTAAATGAAAATTTAAAAAGTAAAGGAGAGAAGGGAGAAACACCCTTCAGCCATGTTCTGAATGTTGACGTTACATAGTTCGTCCACCAGAGGGCGTTCTGTAAATTCCCTGCTAGCGACAAGCGTGTTCGGGAACGCTTCAAACGCAACAACCAGCTGATCCGAGCAATTCATCCCGTTAGTGCGCATGAAGGATTTACTGTATCGCGTTTCATCTTCTAGCTGATTTGTGTTGGATTATTGTACAAGAGTCATTTTAATGAGTAATCCTCATTTCAGATGCAGTCTGTGAACTTTGATTTTTATGTGTCGCACATTCAGGTCCTAAATTAATCAAATTGTTATGTGTGCATTTACGCCGCAACACAGAGTTTTTATGGATGTTTCCAAACCAGCTACCATATAATCTGGTCAGCGGAGACACATTGAGAGAAGCGGCTTCTCCGGAGCCGCAGAAATAAAAGCTGTGACATTTAGTAATAATGTAATTTCTCACAGAAGTTACGCTCATGAGGAAGAGCCATGCTGGGTCTGTAAAGGACACGCACAGTAAATCACTCTTTTGTTTGCTTTTTTTGGGTGTATGTAACATTTCAGTTGTGGCAGTTCTGTATTTCTTTCACGCTGAGTTGCTGCTGAAGCCGCCACATCCGCTGCTTTTGCCCTCGTTTCACACTGTGCGTACCTTTCTCTGTCTGTGATGCACATGTGCTGCTTTCCATTTACCACCATGCACGGGTGTCTCTGCCTTCATGTGTGAATCACATGTGAGTGTGCAGATGCAAGCGCGCCCCTTGTTTATGAGAAGCGGCATGTCCCTTGTGGGTGGTGGCTATTATTTTAATGTCCGGTGGTCTGCTCGCCCGCTCAGGATGTGTGAAGCACATCAAAGGCTCCCTGCAAGGCTGCTTAATGATCAGGTCTTCTCCGTGTCATGTGTCACTAGCAAGCCTTTAGTTCCCCTTCCCTTTTTTTCTTTGTTCCTATCCCTCCTTCCTGTCTCATCTCTGCTGCTCTCTATTTTCTTCCTCCTGTTTTCCTTCCTTCTTTAGTATAACTTTTCTTACTGCTTTTAAAATGTGTGCTTGAATGCCAATTACCCTGCTCTCTGCAAGAAAAATAACCCAGGTTTCAGGGCATCATGAATTCATGTGGAATGAGGCACAGCGCATCAATGTCTCATTTAAGTGCACACACACAAACACTGCCTGTTTGTATGCAAACATAAAGTGCATCCATATGTAAATGCATGAATGGCCAGACAACATTTCTGAGTTAGGCGACTTTTAATTGTGTTCACCGCATAGACTGTATATAAAAGATGGCGGTAGCTTCTATGGTTTCTGCATTTTGAAGCTGTTACGTTGCTGTTTTGGCCGCTTTGAAGCCAGAAGTTTTCATGTTTAAACCAGAGGGTGGTGTAACTAATGTTAGCAAGCTTGGTTAGCAAGTTGTATCCATAAACTGTGCATGTGCAGATAGACAGGCTGCTATAGCGTTCCATACCAGAAAACATGTTAACCAAAGCAGCCATGGCCCTAACTTTAAGCCTTAATGAAATTCACAGGGGGAGTAATTAGAAAAAAAGAGGAAATAAGCAAAATACACCAAAACCATTTGTGGTACCTGGCTGTAAACATGCTATTTTCATAGCTGAAACTGAGCATTTTAATAGGGGAGTTTATGGGTACTAGATTTTGGAGCCAGTCTCAAGTGGCCATTCAAGGAACTGCTGTTTCTGGCACTTCCATAGTAGGGTTTTTCTTTTTTCTTTTTTTTGGCGTGGTGGTTACCACTTGGTTGGCTATACTGTTATAGCTTTATATATATATATTGCTTTATTGTTTTACAATAACAGCTTCATAAACATCAGGACCAATCTGCCACAAAATGTTCACGTTATCAGTGCTGATCACAAATGCAACTGTCTGCTGGGAAACTTTGGGCCTTCTTTGATATGTGCCACCTGTCTAAGCATTACTGCAGACCAATCGTGCCTGCCTATTGCAGCAGCACTCCCTGGTGGCAGTTGCCTCCCCCCAGCAGGTCAGTGTGCCCTGCCACACTGCAAAAACTGCAGGAACAGCTCAAGGAACACAACAAAATGCCCAAGGTGTTGACTCACCTTCAAACTCCCTTATTCCCAAACCAATAGAGCACCAGAACAAGCTTGAGTCACACAGGATCCAAAGTTAGCACGGATGGTGCCAGCACTCTGAGAGATCCTCTGCCTGTGCCTCAACAGGTCAGAGCTCTTTTTTAGGTGAGAAACATCAAAATATTAAGCAGGTGATTTTAATTTTATGGCTCATCCTTAAGCACCTTAAGCCTCGAATATACCTTCAAGTTTGTGTGTTTTAGAAAATTTAAAAAAAAATGCTTCGTTAAGAGCTTTTAAAAAAAGCCCCGAAAGTACTCATTTTTAATTAATGCAGCACTGAAATTCATTAAGATGCTTTAGCAGACTGCACACAAGACAAATCTAGCTCGCATTTGCCGAGACATTAGTGTTAAAAGCAACAAAAAAAAAAAAAAAGATTTCACTGGGACTTCTGCAATATATTTGCAGTATACTTTTATAAATCAGTAGTGTAAGCAGTTGTGAAGTGTGCTGTAGGTAGTCTGCATTTTTATAGCACTCAGCCCAATGTAAAAAAGGAAAAGCTAAAAAAAACCCTTTCAGAAAGAAAAACTGAACAGCCTGATCCAGCGCAAAATTGGCACGTATGGGGTCAGTGGATCTGTTAAAGGCACGTTTTAATGCCAGTGAGTACAGAACAGTCTCTCGTTGCTTGTAAACCTTGACGGTAACACCCCTGCCATCAGGGTGTCAAATGAGACAAAAAAAAGACACCTCATCTCCACCTCTTCATCGCTCTCATCTTACTCAGACTCCACTGTATGACTGTCATCATCACCTTAACTCCTTTTTTTCCTCCTCTCCTTCCTCCCTCTCCTCCCCGCCCTCGCACATGGTGTTCCTCCCACTTGCCGATGTTGTTTGGTGTAGCAGTTACAGCCAGTACTGCTCTACACCCACACGCAAGTGAACCTCAGCCTCCTCTTTTTTTCTGAGCCACTTCTGCATCTGTTACTGCGGAGATACTCGGCTCTGATTGAGGCTGGAGGAGTTTCCATTAAGTTTGCCTCTAAAAGAGTGAATGAGCTATATCCACAGTCTGTTCCTATATTCACACTGCAGTGAAGTGTATGTTCAGCATGTGTGGAGTTTGTTCGCCGGTGCCAGAACTGTAAATACTGGAGGATCATCTAATGTGATAAACAATGCATACTTTGTGTATTTATATGAGCTCTAACATATGCTCGACTGTGAGTTGAAGCTTTAGATAAAGCACTGCCAGAATTACACCATGACCTCCTGCAGCCACTGGCGTGAATGTGTCTGACCAAACAATCAGAAACAGATTTCATGAGGGCGGCCTGAGGGCCTGATGTCCTCTAGTGGGCCCTGTGCTCACGTTCCCGGCACCGTGGAGCCCGACTGGCATTTGCCATAGATTACCAGAACTGGCAGGTTTGGTGGTGGGTCAGCGATGGGGAGACATATCCATGGAGGGACACACAGACCCTTATACACTGTAAAAAAATATATAAATAAAAATAAAATTATATATATATATAAAAAAAAAAAAAATCCCAGCTCGCCCCTACGGGCGGTCTTTTTGCCCTTCAAGCTCGGGTCCT
>JAVDPK010000819.1:32406-68788 GCA_034780415.1 Cichlasoma orientale | reverse complement strand
ATACACACATTAAAAAACAGAAATATTCCAGCAACTGGGGTGCCAGAAAAATACGGTAAAAAAAAAATGGAAATTTACCATCACATAAAATATGGAAATTTTCCCGAATTAAAATTCCGAAAATTTCCATATTTTCCATATGATGGTAAATTTAAATACACTTGTTTCAGCTTTTGGGTTTTATGATATAAATGACATTTTGTTTTGCAATCACAACTTAAACAATTAGGACACACTTACTTCCGGTGCTTCAAGATTTAATTGTCAACAAATACCACAATCGAAAACTTCTAACAATTTGTTATAAAAATAAAATGCTCTGTTCTGAATGGCTTTTAATGAGCCACACAAACAAAACAGAATTACAAATAAAAACATATCCCAATTAAACCAAGGGTACCCGAAATTTAGAGTCACACTGAACATGGTAAATTTCCCTGGTGTTGTTGATACCTGAAGATGTTTGGACACTTGTAGACAGCAAAGTTATGTTTCAGTTGTGGTGCAGTTGACAACAGGTATAGTTCAGGTTCTCTATGGAACACAATGAAACAATTTCCCGCCCTCAAGGAAAGAAGGCCAAGGACCGGTGTTCTTTTTACTGGTAGCATGAGGTGGTACAAGCAGTCCATTCAGGTTGCACAGGTAGTCCAGGATGGCACGTGCATAGGTGCAGTTGCAAGAAGGTTTGCTGTGTCTCTAAGCACAGTCTGAAGAGTATGGTGGAGATACCAGGAGATGGGTACTACACAAGGAAACTGGGACAGGACAGGACTGTAGAAGGGCATCACCGAGCCTCAGGACCAATGTCTGCTTCTTTGTGCAAGGAGTAACTGAGCAAACACTCCCAGTCCTTTAGTGGGACTTGTGCTCACAGCCCAGCATCATGCAGATCAGTTGGCATTCCCCAGAGAAAGCGGTTGGTCTGCCACTGGCATTCCGTTCTCTTCACAGATGAGTGCAGGTTCACACATTTTCCGGGAAAGATGAAAACGAGCTGCCTGCTCAAAGTGCTGTTCTTCCTGTTTTCATCTTTTGCTGGGCTTTATCTTAAAGAGGCATCTGTTGAATTAAATACAAAACAGTAATCAGTAACTAAACATGGGCTTTACTGTAATGTACTTTTTGTGGGTCCTGGGTTGCTCCTGGTGTACAACAATTCTCGGCCTCATGTGGAGAGAGTATGTAGGCAGTTCCTGGAGGATGACGAAATTGATACCAGTGACTGGCCCCCACGCTCGCCTGACCTAAATCCAATAGAACACCTCTGAGACATTATGTTTCGTTCCATCCGACGCCGCCAGATTGCACCTCAGACTGTCCAGGAGGTCAGTGATGCCCTGATCCAGATCTGGGAGGAGACCATCCGTCATCTCATTAGGAGCCCCAACATTGTCAGGCATGCATACAACCATGTGGGGCCCACACAAACTACTGAGTACCATTTTTGAGTTGCTGCAGTGAAATTTCTGCAAAATGTTCCAGCCTGCTGCATCATTTTATCGCTTTAATTTTCAGGGTGTCTGAATTCAGCCTCTGCAGGTTGATTTATTTCATTTCCATCAAACGATGTGCCATCCTTTCATTCCTAACACATTACCCACTCCGTATCAGTGTAGATATCCAGCATGATTTTTTCCCATTGAGACCTGATGTGTTTTCAAACTGTTCCTTTAATTTTTTTGAGATGTGTATTTCAGAAGTGATTAATCAATCAAAGCACTTCTTTAGTGTTTGTCGTTTACATTGATAAAGATTCTTTTTCTTTATGTGAAGCTGTTTGTGATGTATTGACAATATGTGCTGTTCGTGTGGTTGCTAATGTTAAAAATCTGAAATATAGTTGGTAGTGCTACAGGAAAAGACTAGAAATGTCCTAAATCAGTAGGATTCACTATCTATATGAATATCTTCAATGTCTCAAAGCAATTCAACCTACTGTTAATAAAAGATCCCGGTATGGGCCAGTTGGACCAACATTGCATCATAGCCTGCTGGCACGAGAGTGTTTTGGGAGTATAATAAGTTAATGTGGGCTGTGTGCATGACATACTAAATAATTTCACTGATCCATCATGATGCAAACTGGGATTTGTGGGCGCTGATTGCCTTAAAAAGTCAAATCAGTCAATAGCACTTAGAGTACATAATAACATTTGATGTATGGCCTGTGTTTGAAATACCATGTTTCCATTTTTATTGCAATCTAACAGACAGCTGGTGCTGAATCTTAATGAGATTGGGTGCATTTTTTTCCCCTTTTGTTTTCTTTTGTTTCTTCAAAGTGACTCTATGCAGCTCCGCACAAGTGTGTATTCGATTGGACCCACGCTCACCATAAGTAGCTTTGGCTGAAACCCACGGATTGGCAATTACAGCATAATGGGCCCCACTTCTCCTCCAATATAAAACAAAAATGGAAAAATGGCTAAGAATAGTGGGAGTAACGAGCCATAGATAAAATCCATATAGAGACATAATGCTGGGAGATTGATGAGAAATCACATGGCACCATTTATATCAGAGTTTCATGCACGCTCATGCACAGATACTGTTTATATTTCAGGTCATGGAAAAAATTAATGACAAAAATGCTCTCTCAAAGCAGCTCTGTAATTTGAAATTCCTGACTTATGAAGCCTCAGAAGCACCGCTACATGCATTTATAAAGCTAGTATTCCTGTAACGCCGAATCGGTCGGAATCCACACATGAATTATGGAGGTGGACGATGTGGAGAATTGATAAATCAAAATGTGGTGAAATTTTTATCACCGTCCTGAATATTGTGTCACATCTCTGTGATACATGGTTGCAGTTTTGTGTGTGTATGTGTGTGTGTGTGAGCGGGTCGGTGTGCGTTTGCGCTTTTGAAGGGGGATACTTGTTACCATGGTGATAAATCCAACCCATGCTGCCCGGGTTGCCATGGAAACTGCAACAAAAACACAAGGTGTCCCTACATGCTTCTCCGAAGAACAAAGTTAGATGTTATTTTTCCATTCACTTAATAATGTTTTAAGGCATGTGTTTGAAATGAGCTAAATATGTTTCACTTTAGTAGTTTCTATATTATACACCATGACCCCTCGGACATTCATGCACGTATTGTTCCTCAACCAGATGTCTCTGTCTCGCTCATCTTCAGGTGCCTACCCTCGACTGTCTCTGAGCTTCAAGCTGAAGAGGAACATCGGCTACTTTATTTTGCAGACGTACATGCCATCAATCCTGATTACCATCCTCTCCTGGGTGTCCTTCTGGATAAACTATGATGCGTCAGCAGCCAGAGTGGCTCTAGGTAAGTAGTGGTGACTGTTACGGAGCAGGTATTTGTCTTTCTCAGATGAGGTCGGGGACCGGTAGAAACCACAAGCTGCCTTTCCTTCCTTCAACTTGATTCCCAAAAGCAATGCGTCTGAGAGAGACCGAACTTCTCCTGTAGTTGTGTGTGTGAGCTTTGGGACTCGCTTGTAAACTGGTGGGCTAAATGGTGATAGATATGAAGAATGGTACAAATCCACCGAAAGACCTTCAGGAGCTATAAATTCATCACATCTCTAATAGGCATTATTTAACCTCTTCTTGAGCAGTGCATGTGTAAGTCCTAAGCACCTCAAGGCCCCAGTGAGTAAACAGTTAGCGATAAACAATGCAGAGATTGAAGTAACAGGTCATCGGTTTGTAATTTAGCCCAAACCGGTTGTGGCAGATGGCTGCCCCTCCCTGAGCCTGCTTCTGCTGGAGGTTTCTTCCTGTTAAAAGGGAGTTTTTCCTTCCCACTGTCACCAAGTGCTTGCTCATAGGGGGTCGCTTTGACTGTTGGACTTTCTCAGTAATTATTGTAGATTAGATTAGATTAGATTAAACTTTATTGTTTACCTTACAATACAAAGCACCTTGAGGCAACTGTTTGTTGTGATTTGGTGCTATATAAACACAACTGAATTGAACTGAATTGAATTGAATTATTGTGGTTTCAAGCTGGAGGCTGAAGCATAGTTTTGTCTTGTGTAATGTTGAGTTGATCACACATCAGGCAAGAGCAGTGGTCATAATATAAAGACTGCCAAGGTAATATCTAAGGTACAATTTATACATGAGCCTTTCCACAACACTCATAATTGGTATGCTAAATAGGTAATTGAGCTGATTCATAAAGCTGCACCTCTAAACAACAGAGGTCCAGTTCAAGCTTAGCTTATTAAATTTCCAGAACAGGGAGTAGCCACCGATTCTGGTGGTGTCTTCCTTTAGACTTTAGTCTTTACATTAGAGCCCCAAAAGAAGAGCAAACACAAAAAGAAATATATTTAATGCAGCTTTTGGTCAGCCATAAGTAGATACTGGAGAGAGTTACAGCATTCTAATAATGTAGTAATGTTATCTTGAACATTTATTAGCAGTGACATGGCAACCAGGAACCACTTCAAGTGACGGCAGGGAATGCAACCATTGTGACGTGAAGTGGGCGAGTCCCACCTTAAACTGTTCTCAGCTTTAAAACTGCAGCAACTGCACCATAAACAACCAGATGTTGATGTTTCATCGAACTTTAGTTGCACAGTCACGCCATCTCTTACAAAGCAAGAAATGTCAGTCGTATTACTGCAACAAAGCAAATGGATGCATGTCTTTTGGCATTGGAGTGATAAATAATTTAGTTATGAAATGGCTGCAATCAGACAGCCTAATAAAGACTAGCTGTCAAGAAGAGATGGTGGAAAGCCGCAGTGTCTGTGAGGGGTGAACAGTCAGAAGTATCATTGTTTAGTGCTACGAGTTAAGCTAAATAACATATTCTTAAGTTATTGGTGAGCTTTACATTAGAAAGATTTCTCATTGCTGGAGATGCTGTAGGTGTTTGGAGAGAACTAACATTGCCAGATTTCCTTCAGGGACTATTTTGGAACAGTTTTATTCTGCAAAGAGAAGGCTCTTTCTGAACTGGCAACAATCCAGGCAAAAAACAAAAATTCCAAGTTGTGCTAAATAAATGATGCCATGGAAACTGAAGCAAAGCTTTGTATGCTAATCTGGAAGCGGGAATATTTGTAGTTGTTGTGCTAATGGCTCCTTTGATGCAAAAGCAGTTCAGCTGTTTCATAAAGCAGGTTCATAAGACTCGACTATTCCAATTGGGCAAATTAGGACAGAAGAGGCCAGGCCTGGACCCCAGAACCCCCCTGATCGTGATCAGTTGGTGGTAGTAATGAGAAGGCAGGCGATTAACAAAGCTGCCATGTTTGACTGCAACTAATGATTTAAATGAATCAATCCATCATTTTCACAACTAATTGGATAATTATTCAGCTTCTAAAAGCCCAAAGTGACCTTTTGAGATTGGTTGTCCATAACCCCAAAGATATCTAGTTTACAATAAACAATAAAGAATAAAATCAAGTTATCGCCTTTGAAATTAAGTCAGAGATTAGTCGATAAACTGCAGCGCTGCCGCGATGCATGGCCGGCTGCGTTGGATCTACATGACGGAACCTTCCAGGTGTGGCTGGACACGGGCAGTAGCTGTAAATGTTTGCCCCGAGGCCAAATAGTTCAATCTGGCCATGCCAATTGATTGCTGCTTCAGTCCTTCAGTTCAGTTTGTAAGGATAGATAATGGACCAGTAATGACCTTAACACATCATAATGCATTTTGGAAAACATGCTTTGATCCATTACCTTTCAGCAGCATCCATCTGTTCCCCTGTTATCCTGGAGACCATCTGTGTGTGTGTGTGTGTGTGCATGTCTGTGCACATGCTTTTCTCTGTTGCTACTCGGTCTCTTTCCCCCTTTCATTAAGGCATGTATGCAATATCCGGTCATTATCGTATGCCTTGGAGCGTGTGTCTGCTTTTTGTATGCGTGATAGCCGCAATATCCGCCATGCAGCTCTACAGGAGCGAAGCAACCGGAGGTCCATTCTCTTCTGCTGATGGGCCATTTTGAGCTTTCAGCAGGTATCTCGATTGTGGGAGAGGCTGCTGTGTGTTAGCGCATTGGGATACTCTTTGTGTGTATGTGTGTGTACATCTGCCGGTAAAAGCAGTGTAATGATCAGGAGGAAATCAATTCAAGGAGGCAGCAAGCAAACAATTGAATTGTTTGAAGGAGAATCTCATTTTCCTGAGCAATTTCGAAGGATTGCAAAGTTACAAGTTACCTGCTTGCACCCTAATCTGGTTGCAAGCCTTTTTCCACAGTCAGAGCCTTCATTCATAATCACATTATATGTACAGTTAAGGTGTGGGCATTAGCTGTACAAGAACACTTTTAGTGTAATATTAGATACACAACTATGTGTTCTTTCACACCTTTGAAACCTTGTTTCTCTTATGTGCACATTCGCAAAGTGAAGTCTTCAAATCTGTGCACAGTGCTCGACTCGTAACCAGGTCACTGGGGACTTTGTGCAAGTTCAGGGTTAGCTTTAGGTTCACATCCCTCAAAAACTCCTTTCATATGGAATTCTTACCTATTCAGCACACTCGAACGGCCAACTGCATGTAAGCGAGTTGATTTGAAAGGTAAAAATTTCTAGTTTCTGAAGGTGTGCTTGCTTAGCACGTGGCTGAAATGCAGCTTAACCCTAACATGCACATACACTAAGATAATTTAGCTTACAGCTGCAGAAGTATGCCAGTAGAGTTCTGCTGAGGGGGCATAGTGACCTTTTTGCTCAGGGCCGGACCTGTAACACCGATGCTGAACCTCTACAGACTGCTGTGAAATTTTCTTTGCTGTCCAATTCAGTCACTGTCACATGCACGAGATCTAAGTATACATGCTTAGTTTCAGTTTGTCCCACTGCCCATAACATATGTGGACATTACTGCATTTTTCCCCTTGCTTTAAAGTCCTGTGTGCAGACTGGCAGTTTCCACCGTCTGCAAGTGATGAATTGTAGTGTTCAATTAACACTGCTTTGATTTACCTCCCATGCCTGTCATTTCACAGGCTTCACAGGATTCTACATGATACCTTTTTTTCTTTTCATAATGTTGAGCTGTGTCGCTAATGGCCTATTGGCACATGATTAGAGGAGATTTGATTGCCGTGTGCCTTTGTTCAAGCCGTTATGGTGGAAAAGAGACTCGGGGACATATAACGAGAGAAAGGAGGGGGAGGGGATGGTTAAAAAGGTGCAGTGTGAGCAAATGGGGGGGGGGGGGGTCAGTGAGGGTGAGATTAAGAAGCAAATAACAATGAGACAAGACAGGGTGGGGGTAAGAAAGAGAAGGCAAGCGAAAGAAAGAGAATGAGAGAAACCCCATGAAACTGTATTTCTCCCGGGAGAGTGTAACACCGTGATGAAAGAGGAGGGAGGCCCCCAGGTGCATCGCCCCTTGATTAAATTGTCCGAATAGGGAGCGAGGGAGGGAGCAAACGAGAGGGAGAAGACTGGAAGGAGAGAGGCAGTGAAGGACAGAGATTAATGGTACAGCTGAGAGAACACCTATAAAGAACAAGACTGTCATTATGTGGAGGCAAAAAAAAGAAAAAAAGCAGATTGTACCATCCAGTAGAGGCAGTGGCACTAAACGTGAGCAAGCTGACGCACATTCAGACCTGCGATGGACACACACGAGTGCCGTTTAGCCTTGTAATGTGCCAGTAAATCACACGAAGGCTTGGTCCGACCCACTCCTTGTCTGCTCCCTGTCTCCTGGCTTTACTTTATGGCTCGCAAACCGAAAGCCTTGCTTGTGTGAGCGGCCCGGAGACTGATGGGCTCCATTTGTTTCCAACACAGGTAGATACAGGGGGGATTTGTCAGCTGTATAACTTTAGTGAGATAAAATATTGCAGCATTGCATAGCAGGAGGTCTCGGTTTGCACGAGTGTGGGTGAACACGGTATGAAGAAAGCAATGTTGGAAAACCAGAAACACATTTGTTTCCTTTCTGACGCTGGGCGCTCGGGGGTTACCGTAAAATGCACTGACCCTCAACCAATTCTATATGTCTATAATTTTACGAGGCTAATGGTTTCTTTCTGTCATGTTGAAATACACGTGGTGTAAAGGTGCCCTTACTGTCAACACCGTGTGTTACCCTTACTGGTTAAGGTTACCAAGAGCTGGGGGCTAGATATATGCAGCACTATTCTAATGAGTTATTTCTGCTTGGTGACCGAGGGGCAGGTGGATGTTACAAGGCAGACCTTTGAATTTCAATGAGGCAGACTTTATGAGCCCACCTAGCAGCTCGTGTCTTTACATCCAAGTAAACAGGATCAAATATAAAAGCCATCAGCCGATTGATTTTCAAGTTAAAAGCATGCCTTTTTCCACTTCTCACTGCTATTTCTAGCTGTTTCTCTGGTACTTGAAGAAGGCAAGCACCATCATCTTTTTTTTTTCCCCCACCGGGTCAGTCGTGCTCTTAACTAGCAGAGGCAACAGCCACAGAACAAACATGTTTTCTGTAAAAATAGCCCTGTTTCTGTAGTAACGGCAAAAGACATCTGCTGGAGTTTTCTCCAGTGTGACCTTAAGGTTCCAGTCAAGACGGCAGCATCTGCTTAAAGACAGGCTCGGACTAATTAAGCATCAAATATACCACCCCGGGTTGATTATCAAGATTGGTCATGAGGAAGCCTCAGAGAAAGAAAAAAAAAGAAGGCCTACTTCGCATTTCGCTGAATGGTCTAAATACAGTAATGTTAAGATTTGTTTTAAGTCAGTTTCAATGAAGCGAGCCAAGATATGTACTGTAAGTAGTGTTGTAATGGCATACTGCAGGCCAGCAGAGATGAAGGGACTATGCCATCGCCTCTGAAAATGGTACAGAGGTGCACAAGAGGATGATTTTGAGCAGAAGACCAACCAAATTTAAAACAGGTTTTACAAGCTCATCACCTTATCAGATCCTCACGCTGACAAGTGGTCTTTATGCCTTCGGTTCAGATTCCTAGTCTTTTGAAGCAGGCGAGGTTTTTCCTTTCAAAGACACGCTTTCTAAGTATTTCTTCAACTTGGTACCATATTTGCAGTTGCTAACATCTCCTGAGGGCTGTGGTCCAACTGAAGCTTTCTTGAAAATGTTTTTTAGGGTTTCCAAATGCTTTGCCTACAGGCTGTAGGCCAGTTGTTGTCTCTGCTGTAGGCATTTACTGTCAATATATAGTGCAAAAATAAATAGTTTTTTCTTCTACTTTAAGGGATCACAACTGTGCTAACCATGACCACAATCAACACCCATTTGAGGGAGACACTGCCCAAGATCCCCTACGTTAAGGCTATCGACATGTACCTGATGGGCTGCTTCGTCATGGTGTTTCTGGCCCTGCTCGAGTACGCCTTCGTCAACTACATCTTCTTCGGGAGGGGCCCACAGATGCAAAAGAAGCTGGCAGAGAAGGCAGAGAAGGCCAACAATGAGAGGGCGGCTAAGTACGACGCGGCGAGGGTAGGTTTGAATTTGATTGTTTATTGCTGGATACTGGGGGCGTGATTTTAATTCAGTGTATTTTCATAACAGCAGCAGAGAAACCAAAGGAAACGTGGGAACTTACATACATATTTGTGATTAATTCAACTCTACCACAAAAGCCAGCAGTGAAAATACTTTGCTTTTAAAACCCAAGAAAACTTTTGAGGCTTTGTCTTGCACCAGTTAGCAACGGTCATATTTTGTTTCTGAAAATTCCAACGGCCATTGTTATTATTATTTTTTTAATAATTGTTTATACAACTATTTGTTCTTTTAAGACATTTTTCCTTTGTCTGTACCAGCACCTGGAGATAATGCACTACTACTGACAGAAGGTGGCACCAATTCACCCTCAAGGTGTTTGCCAACCACCAAGAAACAACAAAAACAGAATAAGAACGTGTTTAATTACAAAAAACTACAGACCGGTAAAGGCTGCGTGGCACTGAGATTTAAATTTTTTACAGTGCAAACAGGGTAAACATGCAAAGCCTAAGATGACTGCAAAACTTCAACTTTGAATAAAATATTATTATATAAATATTGACTATTATAATACCATAGACATTACTGTACTGAACAGAAGTCTATTGGAGAATCTTGTAATGGTAACACTGGTAGGTGTCCCACCCCCCAAAAGAGCCAATCAAAAGCCAGACTTATCTGTCTACTTGTTATCATAGTAAAGATATAGGTGAGGGTACAGGTTTACCTTTTCTTGGCTTACTGTGGCTATAATGTAACTCTGGTGATGCTGCCATGTTACACTGCTTGAATAAACTGGAACTGTTAAAAGAGCAAACAGGAGGCTTGGTGCATACTTTCAATGCGAGCTGAGATTTTGCAGGCTGATAAAATGTGGCGTGTGTGTGTGTTAACACGTTGTAGATAAATGCTGAATAAAAATTGAACAGTGTCTGCTCAGCTTTAAAGGCAAACCCTAGCATGTTAGCACGGCATATAGCCAATGGACGGCAGCTGGTGCGCTGCCAAAGCGTTCGGGGAGTGTGAGTACACTGAAGAGAAGTCTCTTGCCAAACTGAATGGTGCGATTCGGGACTTGTGTGCGATCTAAACGGTTGCAGTTGGCATACTTGCACTCCCACAGTTTTTGGCAGTGCGTGCTAGTAAAAGTGGAGCAGATCCTTCAGAACTTGAACCTGCTCAGCTCTAGCTGTACGTAAGCACCAGCGCCACTGCTGGGCAAAATGGCCGTTCTTTAGCGCTGACAAAATATGAGAAAAGAAGAAGAAAAAAATTTGTGGTATTCTGTATAGGACAGAACTCCACTGCTGGCTTTTGTGGTTTGTTTATGTTAATGGGGGAATAAACTTGTCCAAATGTGTTAGTTACACCTAAGAATAATTATCCACTTATCTTCTTCCCACCAGGATGTGTAACTAAAGGAGAATGCTGTGTATTATTTAACTGTTTTACTTTATCCATAGGAAGTGTTCAGTAACCAAAATATATTGATTAAATGAAGAAAAAAAGTTTCAGGCATTTGTTCCCAACATGTGGCTGAAAATCTTCATCTCCTCAGGAGGCAGGTAGTAGGACCGCTTCCCTAAAACGGTCCAATCAAGTTAAAGGTCTTCGCCACTCACGCTCGGTGAGTTGTTTGTTCAGTGAGACTCTTCAAGTTGCCGTCGTCATCAGCAGACATGGATGTGCTGTCTTTTGCCTTGACGCAAAAATATTTCTCCATCCATGTGATGAACTGAGCAATAGCAGGCATCTCCATGACATCGCAGATTTGCCACATTGGTGTTCCCGATCTGATCCCTTTTCCTCTCTTCAGAGCTCATCGTGAATGCATGCTGTCTGTATATCTTTCCTCATTGAAATCATCAGTGAAGCCATTTCTTTCATAGCGCATGTCAGGATGTGGTGAAGCAGTCCGACTGTCAGTAGGTAGTCACTGCAGAGGTCCCCCATCGTGCAGAGAATACTAATAATCATAATAATGAATACTAATACTAAGGGAAAGAGTGCAGCGTATTTACAAGAAAAAAAAAGACTAAAGTGACTGTTTTATCTGATTTAATGACAAATAAGACTTGGAAAACAATTCATATGTAAACTTATGTTCATTACACGTTACACTGAGTGTTGATTGGTAGCTACCATAACCTTTTTGGTGGGGTTTTAATTCTTAATTACTAGAGCCAGACTGATATAGGATTTTTAAGACCGATATTTGGTGATTTAAATATCTGATATTTCAGCCAATATTTTTTTTTCCTTTCAGACACACAAAACATAAACATGTGTCATATGTACTTATTTATTAATTCATTTGTGCTCTGCTTGGATCAGCTGATTGTTGTTGTTTGTGGTGTTCCAAACGTGTTGACAACACAGAAGTTGCAGAGTGCCCTCTGGTGGACAAATTATGCAATGTCAACACTCATAACATGGTTGGAGGGTGTTTCTCCTGTCTTATCTTTAATATAAAACTTTTCATTTATCGGCTGTTATAAATGCTGATACCAATAAGATTATTCAACGAGCTAATATTGTCCGATAATATTGGCCTGCCAATAAATCAGTCAGGCTCTCTTAATTACAATATTTCTCTGAGGAATGCAATATATGTATTAAAATCATAAATGTAGCCATACTGCATGTAAACCATAATAAATACCCCATATTTATGTTGAATATGAAGACAGATTTATTTATTCTATTTCCACTAAATTTGGGATACTGTGTAAAATATCAATAAAAATAGAATTTGGTCATTTGCTAATTATTTAAAGCCTGTGGTTGATTGAAAATAGTACAAAGGCAACATATTAAATGTTGACACTAAGATTTTTTTTAAATATATGCTAACCTTAGGTTTGATGCTAGCATCTTTTTCATGAAAGTTGAGATAGAAGCATGTTTACTTCTCTATGAGCCCTTCTTTGATATAGGTTTTCTTTCAAAGTCACTAAATGATGTCAGTGGGAGAGAGCAGACATCATTACCTTGCTGATATAATTAAGGTCATCCCTGGAAATGGTGTTATCTGGATGGCAGCATATGATTCTCCAAAATCTGTATATGCTGTTCAGCATTAACGTTGCCTTCACACATGGGCAAGTTGTCATGCTGGTATGCCCCCCCCCCCCCCCCAATACCATCACTACTGAAATAGGTCTGAGGGCCAGAGTATGAATAAGCTCCAACGTTGTCGTTACTGATTTTTGGTAGTGAAAAAATTAAGAGGAAATATTAAGAAATGTTAAGAAATTAAAATAAATAGATTTATTATTACACAGTCTATCTGCCCGAGTCCTGAAGATCAGTAAGATAAGCATTTTCAGTCTTGCCTCAGGAAAATTATATACAGTATAGGATGAACTCCCCAAACTTCTTGCCCATGCAGTCTTTAGCAAAGGATGAACACTTTCCCATCTTTACTTTTATTAATTTTTTTTAACCATTACACATCTTTCTAGTTTTTTGTTGCTCCAGCCGATCTTTTAGTAACATGTTGTTGGCATTACTTCACAGTATGCTCATATGTTTAAAAAAAATCTCAATTTCAACATCTGATATGTTCTTTTTTCACTATTTTTAAATTAAGAATATGGTTTAAATTATTTGCTTTCTCTTATGTTGACATTTTACACAGCATCCAGGCTTTCTTGGAAACAGGTTATACTATTACCAATATTTCACATCACCAGGTACGCAAGTAATGAAGAAAAAAAAAAGTACATAAAAAAACCCCTAAAATATCGTGATGCCCAATTACAACAGTGTATACAACATATAGATTAAAAGGTCTGGATGGGGTGGTGTGCAGGATAATAATCAGTAAATCAAACTCTTTACAATAACGTAGTTCTTGCAACAGTTTTAATTCTAACCCTAAAAAGGAACCGTGGGACTTCCACAGTTGCTACATTTGCATGAACAATTGCCACGTTCCATTATTGTTAATTTATTTGTAATCATGAGCATGGATTATGATGTACTATACCTCTTGTGTTGAATTTAACTGTTGAATGTGACAATGAATTGACTTAAATAACTTCTGATCAACTGAATTGCTATCAGATTAGCAGTTTTGTTTTATGGGTTATCATAGACCATATTTTCACCATGCTTTTAGTCGGATGGAATCATTAATGTGCAGCAGCAGGAGCAATGAATGAATACAGTTGCAGTCACAATACTAAAAAAAAATTAAACTCATGCCACAAATTTTGCCTATTCCTCTGGAACTTGTACATCCATTTCAGTTTATGGAAAGTAGCTTCAAGTGGAATTGTGAATATTTGCATGTTAAAAGGTGAAAAATGTATACAAACCCTTTAAGAATTATGACTTTCCAGTTTAGCCTTGTGAAGCCCTCATTCCATACAGTAAATCTGTTAGGCATACTGTAGCTTCTCCTGATCACCATTGCTGTAACAGAGTGAAGCTTTCACAGCAAAGCTTTTGAGAAACAGTTTGTCAATTTGTCAGTGCATATTCATGGGAAGCGTGAGGCAGGGAGCGTGCCCCTCAATGTGAGTAGATAAAAAGCTGGTGGCGGCAGGAAGCTGAGAGCATCATCAAGGCCACAGAAGTCAGAAATATTACATGAAAAGGAAGCGCTGGGGTGAAGGTGGGTTGCAAAGCAGCTTGCAAATGAGCAGCAACTGTGAGTAGGATAAACTGTTTGTTGTACAAGAGAGTTGTAAATTTGATGTGTAGCTGATGGCTCAGCCAATACCCTGATAGACAGCTGATCAACTTATTTATGGTGACAAAATTAATACTCATTTTTCTAGGCCCTGGGCAGGTTTCTCAAATAAATCTTCATAAATCTAGAATTGAAAAACTTTTTTTTTTTTTAATTTTAAATGAGACAAGTACACCAAATAGCAGAAAGCCTGAAAGGTGCCACCCTATCTCGCTCTAGCTTTCTCTTACTTTAAGAGCTTTAAATAGCTTTAAGTGTTTTTTTTCCATATTTGCATGGCACTTAAGCTTTCACTTAAAAATTGTAAATTGAAACTATGGAAAACTTTTTAACAAACAGAACAGGAATTGCCAGTGGGTCCAGTGGTATGACACATTTCGGGTCTGGGACATCTTTTAGCTTTTTTTTGGAGAGCTGATATTCAATTACTGCCACCTGCTGGAACTAAGGAGCATATAACTCCCAGTTTGGATTGGACACGCATAACGATTTATGCGACGTTAGACATAGTTACCTGGGCTTTATGAGGAAAAGGCCAACAACGGCCAACAGATACACATGTTTATGTAAGCTGCCAAAATCAAAGTTAATATGAAGCGTACAATAACTCATGTTTGTTTTTACTCACTTATGTGATAATTTTGAGAGTCAGTTTTAGATTTAAAATTCTTACATTGACAATGGGGAAGTTTTAAGCTATGATATGATGTAGATTTGGAGCGACACTAACCCGCCCATCCTTAGAAGAAATACAATAATCCTCAATAAGACAATAATCCTCCCCAAATACAATAATCCTCCACTCTTTTTCAACACTTTGTTTTGAAAGTGTTTGAAACACAAGGCCTCGGATAAAAAAAAAAAAAAAGAGAGATAAATAAATCGTCTTTGATATGTGACATAATGGGGGGATTCGTATGAGGTCAGAGCAGAAAAAATAACTTGCATAACAATGCATGAAAAGGGCATAGCAGGCTACTACAGAGTCAACAATATGAAAATACTCTGCAGCCACAATGCATATTGTTGACCACACAGCTAGTGCTTCTCCACACTCCTTTCACTTTTACATTGTGTCACATTCCTGCTAATTAATCTTTATAAATCAACCCTTGCAGATAAATATTATAAAGTCTTTCATGCCATTCATTGTACTGTACCTTCATGATGGATATGAGTTAAACTCAAGGTACTCAACAGCTGTGAGATCCCTATCCATTTCCCTCCCAACACAGGTATTGCTAATTTTAAAAGGGGATAAAATATATTTTCTCCAGTGTTTTTCATTTTTTGCTCTGTTTATTTTTGTTATGCGGACTCGTTAGAGGACATGTATCTTGGGCTGATTTTTTTCTTGGTTAACATCACTTATCCTGGATCCAATCTTTTAAAGTAGTGTTACTCATCCAAACTAGGCATGTGGTCAGACAGCGATTTAGGGAGCGCTTAATTTACTTTTGCGTCTAAACAGTGGATCATGCATTTTAAATATCGCACGATCATGGTCATTTAATCGCGATTGAGATTTAAATTCAGTTTATTGTGCAGCACTAATAGGTGTGATATTGGTATGTCAGCATTCCAGTGTCGATTATCCAAAATCACTCTCTAAAAAATGACCGAAAACACAATTGTTAATATGGCCTTTCTGTTTGTGTGTTCTATTTTTCTCATAGTCTTTTGCACTACCTATTCAGTGTTGGCATTATCTGTTCCATAGTTTTTATTCATTTATTTTTGAGTCAGATCCTGTTGTTCCTACATGTGCTACATGTGACTCGACAGTGTACAGAGTTGACTGATTCCTGATGAACAGCTGTTTCTCATTAAAAAAAATAACGAAGCAGTGGGACTAACGATTAGCTAATCAGCCCCACAGTAGAAGTAACTTAGTTGTCGAGTAACGTCAAGCTGTGGACCGTTGTGTTTTCAGCCCCCTCGATGACATGCTACAGAACAGCGAATTAAACAATAAATGAAGAAAGTACTATAGAAACTCGCTGTGCTGCACTCTTTAAACCAGGGGTGGCCAAACTACGGCCCGTGGGCCTTACCTGGCCCGTTGGTCTTTTAAATCCGCCCCGCCGAGGATTGGTACAGAATTGCCCAAATCAAATCATATCATAATTATGACTGATGTCGAGGATTCTGAGAATTGCTACAACAAAACTAACACCAGATTTCAATGCACTGGCAAACACAACACTAAAAGTAAATTTAAGTATTAACACTGTAATTCCTTTTTTATGTTTATGTTTGATACGTATGCATCTGGTGCTGGCCCGTCTGTCAAACTTTAAAAAGTCAGTGTGGCCCCAGAGCCAAAAAGTTTGCCCACCCCTGCCCAACCAACAAAACAAAACTTGTTCTTGTTGCTGTTGTTGTTTTCGCAGCAGCAGGTGTCGCCCCCTGCTGGTCATTAAAAGCAATGCAGGTTTTAGGCACTTCCACATTTTAGAAGTGGACACTACATCCATTTTTTATATCCTTATATTTATAGTTGTTTCTAAACTCGGTCAAACATCAAAATATCAAAAACTTACAACCAGGCATCAGATGGATAAAATGCGTGTGGACCATCTCACTCTGGCCTGAAATGTCCCAAAGAAAACACAACAGGCCCCAAAAAATCAATAACAGCTAAGAACTCTTGAAGCAGGTAACTGCTAAGGATCTTCAAATAAATGTGATGAGTATGAAATGTTAATTATCTCAATTCCAACGCAAAGCGTTTCTTGTTCGAAAAAGAAATGGAAACGAGGTCCAGTGCAAATTCGGCCAGCAATAGCTAGCATGTCACATACCTACCGCATCTGTGGTTGGGGAATTATTCAAAGAATAGTTCAACCAATTTTGCTTGAAATGCCCGTCTAACAGATGCATTGTCATACTGGTGGAAAGAGAGTGGCAATAAGCGGACAGGTCTGATATCAGCCTAATAAAGCCTATTTGTTTCTTCAGTATTTTCATTGCATTGTGTGTGTTCCTTTTGTGCAAATATGTTTTTTTCCAAAGTGTGGTAGTTACATTTTTTGGTGCAAGACAATTTTAACAAATTATTCCTTAACCCTCTGAGGTCTAAGTCGCAATGGTGATGACCCCAACCCCAACCTTAACCCTGACCCTAACTGTAGCTCAAAGGGTAATCAGAAAATGCAATTTTTGTGTTCATTAAATTGTTCTTCCAAGCCAAGGAGCAAAAAATTTATAATTTTAGCCAATGTAGATTAAAAACACTCTAATTTGTGCCTTAAAATATTTTTTTGCTTGTCTCCTAAAGAAATGGTTAGGATCAGGGTTCGGAGCTTGGGGTCAAGTAATCATGGATTTAAACCTCAGAGGGTTAAAAAATAGTGGGGCCATGAAAATCCTTCAGGGATTTCTGCATTTCTTGGTCTTGAATGGAATGTGTGAAGGGGAGGGAAGGTTCCTAAATCTGTTTCTCTTAAGTGCTCATACACATAATTGTTTTCTTTTTCTTTCTCCATTCAGGCGGAGCCACATGGTCACGGGAACATTCTGCTGACCACCTTGGAGATCCATAATGAAGTGGCAGGAGGTGAGATCACCACCAGCGTGGCGGACATTAGGAACTCTCAGTCCATGGTGCAGTTGGACAGCACTGCCTCAACGCACATCCAGTACCGCAAGCAGAGTGGCGGGATTGGCCAACGCTCCTCTAGCCGCCACTCCCTGGACCGCTCCGCCCAGATGAAACGCAGCCGCCTGCGGAGGCGGTCCTCGCAGTTAAAAATCAAAATCCCAGACCTGACGGATGTAAATGCCATTGACCGCTGGTCACGGATCATCTTCCCTTCCGTGTTCTCACTGTTCAACCTCATCTACTGGCTCTACTATGTCTGATTGGACTGTTTTGTTGACGTGTTTTGTTTTTGTTGTTTTGATTTTTTTTTTAACTTTTTTTTTTTCATTTCATTTGTTTTTCTTCCATTTCTCTGTTGCTTTTATACATGATGGAATCTGCCGCGTTGAAGACTGCAACACAATAAGACAAAAGAGAAAAAGAGACTGAGAAAAGACTACTGAGTTTTGGACCAAGTTCTCATTTAAGTTGTTTTTATATTCACAGTCTTTGAACCCTTAGTACCGAGGTCTTTTAATTTTTGAAAGTATGTACTGTAATTGGGATCTGTGACAGTCATTTCCCAACACATTTGCCCTCTCAGTAATGTGTAAATAGCAAGATACAAAGCCAGCAATTGAATAAATATTATCAGTATTTGCAAAAAAGAAACACGAACCAGTTAAGGCAAAGATTTTTCTAACCAAAAAAAGTAAGAAATCTTTATACTACACAGGTGATCAGATAAGTGCAGGCAACTCCCAGAAATCCATTACCCTATGCACTATTAATGCATGTAATGATCAGCCGTAGTAGAAAAATAATGAGTACTTTTTGCCTTGGGTAATAGCACAACTTTACAGCAACAAACCAATGTGTGTTTGTTTATAGCATTAATAATATACTTCCTACTAACTACAATTTATCATGCATTGAACTGGTAAACCTTTACCCAAACACAATAACTTTAAACTATTAACATCCACCAGGTCACTGGCGACCCATTTAGGGGTAGGGTTAGGGTAGCGTCCACCCCTTTTTAAAGACTTTTTCACCTACTTGGAACATCCAGAAAAACTGTACAGCCAAATTGAATGTATAAGAGTTCATTTGAAAGGTAACGTAGTTTCTGAAAATTTGCCTACTTCCTCTGTTACCTAAACAAAACCCTAATACCGGCCTTAGACTGGTCGTCGATGACCAATTGGATGTTAAGGGTTTAAAGCTGAGGATTTTGTCCTCTGTTCAGAATGATTATGACTCAGGTTCTGAATTTTTGAGGCGTGTCTTTCTTAAAAAAAAAACAAAACAAAAAATGACTTGCAGAAATAATCTTTTTGGTCATTTGATAAAGGGGGGGAGGGGAGAAAAAAATAAGCACAACTATGACAACTGCCATTTCTTTCCTCTTCTACCTTCAACCAACAACGCTTCAAGCGATAGCATGACAGAATTGCACTTAAATTTCTCAAACATTCTCGAAAAACTGTTTAAGATAACTGCCAAGGGCCTTTTGGGCGATACAGTTACTACTTATCTCATGAAATATTATGATATTTTTGTACTGTGTGTCTTCAGGTCTTCATTTGAGTTCCTAACCTGTTCTTTTTTTCTTTTTGTTCCATCTTTGTTGTGGTAATAGAATGGAAGACCCAATGTTTTTGTACATAAATACATAGGTGTGTATATACATAAATGTGTGTATATATATATATATGTATATATATACATGTATATATATATATATCTATATCTATAGGAGGTGTGATCAAAAAGTTCCAGGGATTTGCCTCTAAAAATCTAACCTCTTACCCACTTAAATTTGGGTCAAGAGACCACGGTTCAAGGTTATTTTCTCATGTACCTCCGTACTGTTTTCAGTGCTTCTGGTATTTTTAGGTCAGTTATTAGACTTCCTGTGCTTTTGTATTGCTCGCAGGATCTACTGAAGTATCTCAAAATTCCAGATTGATTTTATTGTTCACAAAGTGGACGACGGAAATCTGGCAAATAGGGCAATTGACCAGCAAAGATTGTGTTGATGTGGTCAAAAAAAAAGAGTGCATTTTGAATGCACTTTGTGCTGGCACATGCTGGATGGCGTGCTGGCACACACCACAGTTGCAGTCATTTAATGCTGAATTTTCTCCATTAGACACCTCAAAACATTTCCATTAAGGTCTGCATTGACTGTCGAGTGCCAATGAAAAGTATGGAATCCTCCTGCTGTCCTTCCTCACCTGACACGCTACCTTGGAGGTTTGAAATTGGATTATTCTACTGAAAACTGCTCAGTACTAACCTTTGACACAGCTCTTATCACCAGCGATGACAATTCCAGTACTTTCTCAACAATTGCTGTCTCCATGTGTTGCCTAATTAACAAATCTATTAGGCATGTGAGAGGACAATATGTCCCCAACTCTAACAACTCGCTTCATCAGCAACTCTGAATGGGGCTAATTTTCATTATAACTCACACACCTCCATAATTGAGTGTGAGTGTCACAGTTGGGTGGTCACATTGATTGACAGGTCTCTCGATTGGACTCTGTGAGGCCTTATCCACTACTTCCAGTCACTGGACTGGACCTCTTCACTGTGAGTGTCTTCGTGGTGCCTTTTTTGGGGCATTTTTAATGTGTTATCTAATTAAGTTTATGGCTTGCTGTGAGGTACAGACCATGCAAGTTGTTTGACCCATATCATTTATGTATGGCGCTTGCTTAACCAAGCTAGCTAGCATTAGCTGCTAACTTAGAACTCCACCTTTTGATCCATTAACTTCTGGCTTCAGAAACAAACATAGCAGCAGCTAAAACACTAACGCTGAAGCTTCCAAATGTGTCCATAACCAATGGATGATCTCATTGTTACCCATTGTTCTATGTTTTATACTTTCTATGTGTATGCGGCCTGGGCATGACTGTGAAAATGACCTTGAACAGGATAAGAACCAAATTAAAGTCTGGTAAGGGTTTTGCTTTTTGGGACTGTTCCCAGAACCGTTTGTTCACATCTCATATATTGTGTGTACAACCCAAAAATGAAAATGATCTTTTTGTGATTCTCATGCTGGCTATTAACAAATAATTTAGTCGGAGGGGGGGGGTGGATGAGGATTAAACTAACTGCTCCATTTCAAACATCAGTTACGTTTTGAGCATTTGTGGCACTCTGAAGACATTCCTACTCAAACAGCCAACGATAAAGTTCCACTCGAGACGCTGCATGTATGCTCAGCTGTGCATGCGGCAGGCAACGTGATGCAATTGGATTTCGTAGAGCCCGAAGATGGACCAAGATAACCGATCTGCCGTGTAACAAAAGCACATACAAGTATTGAATGTATCAGATCCATTCTTCAGGGAGAGGATAATGAGCCATGGTCATCATTTCTCCATCAGAATGTAACACACCCATTCTTACATTGCGAGTGACAAATAGAATAGAGTGAGAAAGTAAAAAGATGGTGCTTTACTAGTGTGTGCATGTGCATGCGTGTGATGGAAAGTAGATATGGAGCCGCTGAAAGAGGAATGGCATCGGTAGATCATTTATTTTCTTTGCTGCTTGCTCAACTATGGACAAATGTCAACATATAATGGTTTTCTGGATTAAAAATAGCTCTTCTGTCTGACTCTTTTGACAAACTGTGTGCCATTCCACCTAAGGTCGCAGAGCAATCAGCCAGTTACAACTTGATGATGTACATTTGAAGCATTCTTGATCAATCGCAGACAGATGGAACACATCCATTGTATGTGCATGTACAAGAACACATGTAGAGAAAAAAAATGCTACTTGATAACAGTGAGTTTGGTGGCAGAGTTGCGATCAGTGAAAAACTGTTAAGTTTTCTGTGTACAGGCTGATATATGACTAAGAACTGAATGTATTGTACTTGGATTGTTTCTGCACAATTGCAGTTTGCTTACAAAAGAAGGATTGACCTCAGTCCTGATTAATATAGAGCTCTTGTGACCCCCAAGTCACATTTTCTACTGTGTGGACAGGTCTCAGTGCAAGAACAAAAAAAAAGCACCAGTGGCAGATGAAATAATACCTTTATCAATAAAAAGTCCAAATATGTTGCATAAGTGTGCAATAAAGTGAAGGAAACTGTATGCTTGTATGTAAGTCAGCCAGCATCTACCCCTGTAAAGTAGCCTCAGAGGTGATCTGGGAGAGCCATTCTGCTTCCGATTAATCCCATTATACAAAAATTGTTTGCAATTCTGCTGGAAGCGCAGCAGAGGGTGTGTGTTAGATCGCCCTCAATGAATAGGAATTAATGGAGATAAATGGTTAAAATAGTTAAATGCATCTGCTTCAAGACAAATAAGCCCATATATTTATTTATTTATGTATTTTTATTCTATTTTTATTTTTTTTTTGCAAATATAGTACCTGTAATATCTGAATATTAACTGACACCTATTTCTATTTCTACCTATTTTTGCTCAGAAAATGCTGGCATTTTGCTAATATGTGCCAATCGATTGTTTAAGGACGCACTCCCTCCCTAGAACCGCATACCTGGTTGTAGTGGTCAAGTGATTATCAGTAGACTGCTGCTAGAAATCAAAATCATGTTTGCCATAAAGTGGCTCATGAACCTATGGCATCCTTAATACTCAAAAGAAGAGGTGTTTTACTGCAACTGAAATCTGTGAAAAATTGAAGTATTATCTATTGTCATAAGCCTTTCATTCAAAAATGTCTTGAAAATTGTCAAATGAAGATGACATTTTTGGGCCCTATTCATTCTGGACCAGAGCACGCCTGATGGTAATGGAAATCCAGCTAGCCGGAGTTTTCAATTATATTAGAAGCTCTCTGGTAACCCTGTGAAGTAGGTTTGTAAAGCCCTGGCTCCTCTGGTGACGGACATGCCTTTGCATCAAACTGCAAGGCAAAAACTTTCCAAAAAACTTTATGAATGGTGTGTTGAATGGTGTGTTCACACCTCGCGTTACTACCACAAATAGAAAATACCAAAATATTTTTGGAAACCCACAAATATTTGGCCATAACAGCAAACAGAACTTTCCAGAAAGAGGATAGTGATTTTGCTCACCATCCTCAAAAGCGCTCCCCTCTTTCCTGCTGTTGAATCATTCGGCTTTTGCTGGCCACGAACAGAGACAATAAACTTGTCCTCCATTTCTGATGGTGGCATCAGTAGAATCCATAGTCTGTGTGAGAATCTCAGCTTTTGCACCAAGTGAATGCATCAAGTGAATTTTACAGCAATGTGGAAACATTTTCATTTCACTCGGACACAAATTTGTCCTGAAATTTGCATCCTCACTTAGACTTCATATGAAATCATACCGCAAGAAAATGTTGCTTTTGCATTTGGTGTGAACACACCATAAAACTAGCCTAAACACACTGTGTGTGTGTCTGTGTGTCTGAACACACGGTAAAAGAAAATGCCTTGACTTTGGTCTTGGTCACAAAGCATTATTTGGGGATGTCTTGCATTGATGCAAAAAAAAAAGTTCAGGAACCGGTCTGTCCAAAGATGATTCAAACTGCTTTGTGTAGTTTGGAGGACAACATTTGTACCAATGTAATGTTGATGAAGCTTCAGCGTGGTGTAAATACGACTTAACACGGAAGCTAAAAGGGAAAAAAAAAAAAGAAAAGAAAAAAAAACCTTTTAAAACACAAGGTTTTCAAAAAGATCTCCTGGCTAACCGGTTTGCTTCGGATCGTGTGCTGACATTAACAGCTGGTCATTGTATGAGTCATTTTTCTTAAATTACTGAACTACAAAGTGCAGTTTAACAGTAAAAGAAGGCAAGTGTTATAAATTCTAGATACTTGTTTATCATGCATGCAACTACAATTCATAACTTTGGAGAATTAAAAGAAAACAAAAAAAAAAAAAAAAGATTTCTTGCAAACTCATTTATAAGAGCTGCCAGCTGCTTATTTTAGAGATGACACTATGCCATGTGACCCTACATAAAAAAAAAGAAAAAAAAAGGAATAAAATAAGTCATTGAATACTTCAGGTGTTGTATGGCCTTGGTCCCATAATGGAATGTGAAATGTTCTGTGCTGCCACAAAATGTACTTAGGCTTAGATTTATACTGTATATCTCTGTATGTTTCTCTTCCTTTTTCAGTAGATTTCCATGTTAAACCATGAAATAAATGATGTACATTGTACCTGTGTACTTGGTATTGTATATATTCTAGAGCGACACACTTAAAGTTAGAGAAATCCTTACACAACTTGAAACTTGGGAAACTAGTGAAAAGGTACAGCCTGGACAAATCCCAAGACTGGTGGGGAAGAGATCTCACTTTGAAGCAAATTCCCTCCAGCGTGGTGCTTATTCCGTCTTTTTCCAATGCAGTGTCTCGTTGACAGTTCAAAACTTTATTGTATTTGGCTACTCCACTACAATATCATATGTGCAAGTGAACCTTATGAATGTATGCCAAAGTGGTGATCTATGAGAGTGCAGCAGTTTCCTAGATAAATAAAGACTGGGTGAAAAAAGAAGTGTTGAGGTGGAGGTTATTAATCTGTCAGTTTTCTCATTTGCCACAAAGTACATCATTCCTTTCAGAATGTGTCATTTTTCTTAGTTAACGACCTATAAAAGTAAGAACATTGTTGCTCAAGGATTTTTTCCAGTTGACATCACAAGTTGAAGTTCCAATATCAACTTTTGTCCTCTTTAGCGTAAGAGGCCTGGAGCCTAGCATTCCTTAGTAGATAAGCTAGCTAGCTTTAAAAAGCTAAAATAAGGTAAACAAGGTGCTCTGAGGTAAATTAAGTTGTTAATCCTTCAGCTCAGGGTGTTCAAAGCACAGATAACATTTTCCCTTGTAATGCTAAAAGACCAACTTGTACTGTTAGTCCAAGTTTATGATTTCCTGGCATAGATTCTGTTGCTGCAGAGGTCCGCAAAACCAACTTCATCACAGCTCGGGCGGATCTGCTGACGCACCATGTCTTCACAGACAATAAACCTAGGTTCAATGCAACGTATAAATAATACATTGAATTTAATTAACTTTTATGTGCCAACTGGGTATATATGGGCAATCCAAGCAATGTAGCTTATCAAGGATTAGTCTGTCTTTCTTTTAATATAGTTTCTTTGGAACCAAGGAAAGAAAAGACTGAGACTAACAGCTACTGAACGGGCAGCTGAAAGCAGAGAACCCAGCAGTAAATAGAGAAGACTTACACCACAAGGAAAACACAAATCTGTATTCCAGTTTCATGATTCAAGAACTTTTTTAAAAAAAAGAAAAATGGCATTGCACCAATTTTTCTGGCAAAGCAGATGGGACAGTGCTCTAATTTAATTTTTTTGTTGAACTACAACTGGAAGACAAGTATAGGCATGGATGTGAGATGGAGAACGGGTTTTCCCCTCTCTGCTTGTAGTTATTTCTGAATATAACATGCATGCCCTTTCATTTGAGTCTGCTGGCAAAAATATTGGCGTTGTCAGTGTTGCAGGAAGTGTGAGTGGACCATGGTAACCAGCCAATTACATGTTCCAGTTGGGAGAATTTTGCCTTTTATTTCTGTGAAGTCTAAGCCATCATTACTGATGACCCAACCCTGATCCTAACTTGGAGAAAAGCAAAAGTTAAACTTCATAACAGTAGTTATGAAAGGAGGGCTTATGGCAGTAACAATGTGGTTGAGATGTATGTATTCTGTCAGCTGTGAAAAGAGAATGAAGGCAATTCCAAAAATACACTCTGAGCATTAAAATGAGACGCCTTTAGGCCGTCCCAATAGAATGGATAAGACTTTCCTTTTGTGGCAGGTAAAGAAAATATACATTGGCTATATAATAAAGCACAATAACTTAAGAAAAAGCTGAGCTTGACTTTCTTTCCCCCAAACTCTTAACAGCATAAGTCCCCCAGGGTAACTGTGACAAATTTAAAAATCTTTTTTTCCTTTGGAGCCTTTATAATGTATATAAGGGTTCTGACCCCGAGATATATATTGCATTTTATCATAAAAAAATTATTGTTCAGCAGTTTGTGGGAGGCATGTGAGTGGGACTGGCATATATTTTGCCTCAAAGAGAAGTGGCCCTTTTGAACAAGCTTCCAGCTATGCGTTGCAGCGGGGTTTTAGAAGCGTTGGAAGGTTTAAATAGCAAATCAGTCAATATGTTTGTTTATGCAGCTGTACCTACCTGGCAAACGTCCTACTCGCGGTGAACGCGGGTCTCGCTTTGCCTCAAAGAAACCCAAGTTGAGATTGGCAAGCGACTTCTCTTGTTAAACCGTTTCTAGCGTGTCAGGTCCCCAGGTCGTCCCAGCACTCAGTTTTAAGTGGACAAAAATAACACTATTACTCCTCAACTTTGTCAGGTTCTTTCACTGTGGTGGGAACTGCCATCCCAAAGGCTTTTTTCTTAAAGTATCCAAGCAGATGAAGGATTGCTGTTCATACTCTATTTCTCGTGAGTAAGGTGGTCATTGAGAGACTGACGGGGATATTGTGATAGATGACCTCAGGCAAACAGGACGCCAAAATTGCTAATAAAAAGCACACTAGAGGGCCATCAACCAAAAGTCAACTAAAGGTTATCAGAACAAAAAAAAAGAACAGAAGCAGCATCCATTCTCCCTCCTGCTATCACTCACTTTGATCTTATTGACAGGATACTACAGAAATAAATTAAAAACAGTTCAAATATAAAGAAATGACTGGCAGGATCATCAGACATCATCAGCTGGGAACAAAAAAACAGATCTGGATCATTTGCTCAGAGAACTTAAAATGTAGCCCAGGTATTCAGGGCGCATGTTGTTGAATGTTGTCAAATTGTTCTGGAACAAAAGTCCTTCATTTAGGCAATAAGTCTCCAAAGGTTTGCTCATTTTCAGGAGGGGATGAGGTGTGACCTGAAGCAAAGTAGAGTTTTATGTGCGAGCTGCTCTGAAGCTCTGCACTGAGAGACTTATTACTTTCATAAATGCAGTGAAAAGAATATGAATATTTAATTACATTTTTTTCTTGTCAAGAATTAGACAGAAGATACAAGTTTAATAACCCCAGTGGGGAAATGGGGTTGCAGCAGCACCAAATAATACAACAAAAGAAAACCTCACTAAAAATAACGCAGGAAAGGAATGTGCTAGTTATATAAAATATAACAAGCAGAGATGGTGCTGCAGACTTACAGCACTTTAAGATATGTGATATCATTCAGGTTACCATGTTTAACACTTAATGCATTAGCATCTGGCATTTAGCACATAATGCTACATAAAGCAGTAAGAGTAATGGAAAGTTTAGTTGTTTTCAATATTTGGAAATCCAAGTATTGGGTGTATTAACATTTTTGACCAAATGATGATGCTAAAAAAGAAAAAAAATTTCTTTACCATATTTCATGGTAAAAATATATAAAATCTCCTCCGTGAATCGCCACCTTATTGTGGTGGAGGGTTTTGTGTGTCCCAGTGATCCAAGGAGCACTGGGAACACTGGACTGGAAGAGGCCCCAGTCCATGAGATCTTCAACTCCCACCTCCGGCAGAACTTCGACAGCATTCCGAGGCAGGCTGAGGACATTGAGTCTGAATGGACCGTGTTCCACACCTCCATTGTTGAGGCTGGTGCTCAGAGCTGTGGCTGCAAGTGGTTGGTACCTGTCGTGGTGGTAATCCCCGAACCAGATGGTGGTCACCAGAGGACTGCAATCACTGCCCTCACGGTTTATGAAATTTCACACTCACTTAAGTAACCTGACGGTTGCTGTCGCCATGGAAATGTTTAAACGCACCATCACAGATGCCACTATTGCAGTTTAGGTAGACCAGTTCTTTTTAGCATCATTGCAAATGAAACACTTTTTTTGTTTAAAGTAAGGTTGACAGGAGTACATATCATTTTACAATCTCGTAGCTCATAGTAAGTCTACTTTGGATGGTTACAGTGTTATGGTTCATAATCCCTATAGTGAATATGAATGGAATTTTTATTACAAAACATCACTGTTCCGCTCTGTAGTGCTATATTCTATTCTACTCAGTTTTACTTTTATATTGCCAAATCACAACAAACAGTCACTTTGAGGCGCTTTATATTTTAAGGTAAAGACCCTACTGTAATTACATAAAAAAAAAAAAAGAACCCCTATGAGCCAGCACTTGGCGACAGTGGGAAGGAAAAACTCCCTTTTAACAGGAAGAACCCTCCAGCAGAACCAGGCTCAGGGAGGGGCAGCCATCTGCCGTGACCGGTTGGGGGTGAGGGGAGGGAGACAGGACAAAAGACACACTGTGGAAGAGAGCCGGAGATTGATAATAACTAATGATTAAATGCAGAGTGGGGTATAAATAGAGTGAAAAGAGATGAACGGAAAGAGACCCTCAGTGCCTCATGGGACCCCCCCCAGACTCAGACTTAGCTTTTTGGAGCAGGCTGTCTGGGCAGCTAACCCCCTAGTTTCCGTCATTCACAACTTTAACGAAACTCTAACCCGGTATTTCAATAAGAGCTGGCTGCCTTGTCGCACTCACACAGGCATTTCAACTTTTAGGATAGCAGTGCTGCATTGTACTCTGTACAGGCCTTCAGCAGTCGCATAGCAACAGCAGCTTCCAGCCAGAGCTCTCTCCTTACAGTAGATGTGTTTTGTGCTGCTTGTTAAAGACGAGAAGCCCCGTGAACAGAGGCCAAGTTGCTCTGATGTAAATACGAGACAACCTGACACATTTGTCCTGTATTGTTAGCCCAAACAGGAAATGCAAAGTGGACAGATTCAGGTGGATTCTCAACCGTGACGGCTGACCCAAATAACTGCCTTCAGACCTGAGAAACCCACGAGGCGCTGAGGAGTCAGACCCTGTGCCTTTTTTGTTGTTGGAGAAACTAACTCTCTGAATGAATTCTTTCTGATGTCTTCTTTCCTTCTCGTCTCCCCTCCCTGCCTGCCAACTGACATACTTTCTTTTAATTCATCAGCAGCGTGGTGAGCGATGGAGGGAGCGTGGGAGAGAGTAGGAGGGAGAAGGGATGGATGGAGAGAGAAAGAAAGTCTGTTTCACCATCAAAAGACTGTCTTAGAGACTAGGGGGAATACACAGACTTTTCTATGTGTTTTTTTTTGATGATGCCTTTCTGTTTTATGAGCTCAATGATACACAACAGCTGCAGAAGCGTATTAGCCTACTTCTCCGTCTCCTGGTCTCGCTCTCTTTCTTTCGCTCATCCTAAAACTCTTCTGTTGCTCTCTTGCATGCATCTTACCTTCTCTCTCGTGTCTTGTCATAACCTGTCATTTATTTTTATAAAACATACTTTGTGGCATGAGCCAGCAAGCCGAGATATACTGTACAAGACAATGTTTTGATGGCTCATCCTTCCTACAGTGAATCTATTCATTAAAAAAAACTTTTCTTGAAGAGGCTAATACAGATCTCCAAGTAATTAAACATTTAAAGGGCTGTTCCCCATGTATTGAATACTACAAAGAAGAACGTCCTAATATATATGACCCAGAAACAACTCATTCATATCTCCAATCACATCTGCTCACTGCGAAAATTGCTGAGGAAAAAAATGAGCTCTTTAGAGACAGATTAAAGGGAATACTGACTTGTTATGATCGTGATGATCATAATGCCCTTTTTGCTTTGTGAAAATGGTGAGAAGGGTTTTTGGACAGCCTAGCTTTGCATCAGTGAAAACGATGTAGGTCTGATTAATGTTAGATTTAATTCAACATGACTGCGGCTCTGCGTCAGTACTTGTTCTGCTAATTAAATCAAACACAATATCTTACAAAATTACACATACAAGCACTGCAGCAGCTGTCTTTTAGGAATGATTAACATAAATGTGATTAAGTGGGAAATAGTTGTCGTCACAAAGCTAAATGTTCGTCCCAACATTTATTTTTTATTTTTAAATATGTGAGCACAAACTGATCGTGTTTGTAGTCATTGAATTGTTTTTACTTTTTAGACTGCATTATAAAATACTGCAATCCACTTTTGTCACTTTAAGAGTACAACAGTCTATATTTAAGTAACTACTGCATGTCTAATATGAAAAGGAAGTTTTAACCTAACTTTACCAAAATTATCAGCAGAAGGATTAACCTCTTTACATCCACCAAGTCACTGGTAAACCACTTAGGGGTATGGTTAGGCAGCATTTTAGCTACATGCTAAGCAAGCATTGTTTTAATAAGTAAAATTTACCTTTCAAAATGTTACATTTGCATTTTGTCCTTACACTTACTCTAAGATTTCCTTTTGGATATGCCAAATAGGTGAAACTTCCGTATAAAAGTATAGATGTGGACCTAAACCTAACCCTACCTCACCCTTAACAGGTTGCTGGTGCTAACTTCTAAGTTGTCAAGAGGACAGCAGCTAAGAAGCTATATCAGAGTCATCTACTGTATGTGTTTAGCTGAAGATGTCTACAGGGAAGTTACAGGGAGTCCAGTTACCCGACACTCACCCAGGCCGGCACTGAGGTGAGGACTAGAACGAAATGGAGAGCAGAATTTGCTTCGGATCAGGTGTTGCAAAGCTTTACGAGGTCCATGACGGTATTCCAGCCACCCAATACAACACACCTGATCCAGAGGGAATTGAGAGCTGGGGTGGAAAAGCTATGTGCAAACCAGTCGGTGGTGATGTGCACTGAAAAGTGGACAATACGATAACCAGAGATGGACAAGGTAGTTATATTGAAAGCTGTATCCTTCTACATTAAGCTGATCATCCAGCCTGTGCATAATGTTCTTCCCTAGCCCAACCTCTTCTACTGGGACAAGATCAAAGGAAATGCCATTTCTGCTAAGAAAGAGGAAACTGGATCACATCCTAGCAGCTGTTCGAAAGCAGTAAGGGAGGGTTATTTTTGTTGCTGCTGCAGCCATGTGCTAAAGGTAATATCCATCAAGAGTCCGCCTGTCACACCAGTGTCAAGCGTCTTCAACCACCACAACAGAGAATTCGATTTGTCATAACACCCAAATCCCCACCGAAAGCCCAAGCCTTGGAATATGTGTGGACCTGGGGAAGCATCACATAGACTACCCTCATACTAGACATTATTATGGTCTGTGAAATATCTAAGCTGGTGGTCATGATGAAGCTGACAGTGCCCTGGGAGAAGCAGATGGAGGAAGCCAGAAAGAGTAAAAAGGGTGATGGAGGAGTGCTGCTGACGGAGGTGGCTGTGCACAGCCTTCAGCCTGTTCAGCATTACTAGAGCATGTAAAGAAAAGCCCTCACCAGCTGTGAAACTGATCACTTCTGGTCGAAAGACCCGAAACACCTGATCAGCCCAGGTACTATTACTGAATTTGTGTCCAGGTTCATTGCTTGATATACATAATCATCAAGTTAGAATGCTTCCCAGGTAGGTCATACACTCACCTTACAATACCACTGTGCTCAATATGGCGTATGCACCAATATAGCATCCAGTTTGCCAGTCAAACATTCATTGTCTCAATCATGCTGAAGAAAAGTGAGTGAAACAATAACCACTGGACAGCAGAGCCCCTCTTTCCGAACCTGTTCTTTCATGCACACGGCTTCCAGTGGCATCTCATAGCGAGACAAGATACAGCTGTTTCTCCAGTGGTTGGCCGGAGGATGATTTCTAGGCCAGTCTCTACAGAAACCCTCCATCAATCAGCTTGCCACGCTTCTGTTAAGTATAGTTTAGCAAAAGGCCAAAGTACCACAGCTGCCAATACCAAAGTATCAGAGCTGTAGTAGCAGTAGCAAGAAATAGCCTACTCACTACTACTACTACGCTTTCAGAAAGAGGACTTGTGAGTGGTGAATCCCATCAGGCAGAGAGCATTTAAAAAGTTTAATGTCATGAGGATTTGAGCGCAGACTCATGAAGTGGGTTGGGCCATAATCTAATTCAAAACAACTCAGAGGCAGATAGAAAAAAACCAAAAGAGGCCAAAGTAACGTCTAGATACGCCTAAAAGAAAAAAGGCAGTTCCAAAGAGGGTTTAGAAATAAGTTAGTAATGTGCAGCAGGTGTGCAGACCATAGACCATAGACGGTATATTAAATATAGGACTTTCTAGGAATCTACAACAATTTGACCATACTGCTCATTTGCTTTATGACCAATAAACACTGATAAGTTTATTGTTTCAGTCTTTCTGAATACATCGTGATGCTGAGACACATTCATGTTAAACAGCCAGTGAAGGAAGCTGTTTCTACTGTGAGGCTAACTTGTCACAAATAGGTCGCTGCTGTGTTGGTGTTCAGTGTCTGCAATTTCTCAGTCAGATCCACCCACTGGTCATCTGGTTTTCAAAAGGGAGATCCACAAGCCGGTGATGGGGATGGTAACGTTTTCTCTTCTCTTTCTTCTTTTCTTTTCTCTTCCCCTTCACCCCCTCAGCTGGTCACAGCAGATGGCTGCCCCCTCATTGAGCCTGGTTCTGTCAGAGGTTTCTTCCTGTTAAAAGGGAGTTTTTCCTTCCCACCGTTGCACAGTGCTCATAGCGGTTGGGGTTTTTCTCCAGAATATTGTAGGGTTTTTATCTTACAGTATAAACAGCCTTGAGGCAACTGTTGTATAAATAAACCTGAACTGAAGTGAATTGATGTGGTACGGGTGATGCCATAATGACTAGGTCTGTCAGTCATATGCAGTTTGTGTGGTTAAAAGATACATACGAACATGTTGCAGCAGAACCCCGATGACATATCCCCGTGGTTTCTGATATAAAAACACTTGATCTCTCGGTTCAGGCGGCTTCATTTCTTCAAAATATTCAAGTCTAAGTGAACTTTTCCGACAGCGAGTCTAATTAGAGCAGTCTAACACACAAGTTTCAGCCATTACAGGAACTTCTCGCGCTGCCAAAAATGACCATCCCACATTCATCTCTGCCAGATGCAGCGGAATAATTTAAATCTTCCTCCTGCTCTCCCTCTCGATTCATCCCCCCAGTGATAAAAGCACTCCTATTCCTCGGACTCATTATGATCAGGACAAAGTGAGCGGTGGCTGCCAGGGAGAGGATGAGCATAGATGGAAAGGTACCTTTATTTTAAATGTCACCATACATTTCCTGAAAGGTTAACAAGTCCTTGTTATCATCCTGGTGTGGTTGCGGTCTCTCTGCAAATTGTACGTTTCTGGAAAAAGGTTTAGATTTTAAGACAGTTCTAATGCAATTTTTGACTCTTTCACCTTAACAAAAATGCACATTTGGCTTTCTACATAAAACTGACTTATATTAACACAAAACTGAGTTATGGCACGTTTTTTTTACATAAAGCTGATGGAAAATCGGGCACCTCGAACAATAACCCTGTCTCTTCTGCACTCTGCTGGTCACTTTGAGTACCTACAGCGTATGCGCTGTATTTACTCCACCACCCCTCTCTTTGTCAAACACACATTTATACACCCACACGCTCATCTGCAGACACGGGGAGAGGCGTGTACATGTGATTAATGCGCTCCCTTTTCACATTTTGTGCTAATTAGCTGCTTGGAGCTCTCAGTTGTTATTATTTAAAAAACCATTTTATTCTGCCTGCACTGATCGAGCCATAGACACCAACATTAAAGCTGCGCTTTGTATAGAAGCTTGCGTTCAAAACGTGACTTTTTTTTTTAAACATTTAACTGTGTCATGTGTCTTGTGCGCTGTTTTTCTGAACATTATCCATCAGTGATTCAGGTCGTTACACAGTTAGTGAAGAGTTTGTCATTTGTTGTGCTCATGAAACACTTTTTTGTTATTGCACTGTTGCTGTTGTGGAAGTCTGACTCATTTTCCTGATCATTTCCTGCAAGTTTGTTGGCGAGAACTGTGTAATTTTGGTACAATTTGAAAAAAAAAAAAAGAAATGCGTTCAATAGCACATCAAATAAATGGCTAGCATTACCAAGAGAGTCTTTTAGCCAGTGCACAGCAGGTGAGCTGAACATGCAGAACAGCCTAAGGCACACTGGAAGAAGCAGCGCACTGTAACCGCAAACAGCCTCCAGTTCAGGGTTTCGGGGCCTATCCCAGCAAGAAGGGTGTGCCCCGGACAGGTCGCAGATCAGTTACAGTGTCCCGACTTCATTTAAGTTGGTGCTTTTGACTTACTTTAGACTAGCTTAAGTTTACTTACTTATATTGACTTGTATGTACTTTCTTCCTGCATACTGAGGAGTATAGATGTGCATATTTGTTTCAATCAATAGTTTCTACAGAACTCTTCAGAAATGTCGAGTGCAAACACTGATTTAACTGTTGATGTCTACCTTCAAATCCATCCATCCATCCATCCATCCATCCATCCATCCATCCATCCATCCATCCATCCATCCATCCATCCATTCTCTTCTGTTTCCTGTTCAGGGTCGCGGGGGGGCTGAAGCCTATCCAGTGTGAGTGTCAGCAGTGATTTGTGACATTTTACAGTGTAGGTTAGCCAGCATTAAACTGTTATTTTACAGTGTGCTTACACATGACAACAGCTCCAGTGTATTTCATAGGATAATACAGGGTCCTCAGTGGCTGCATCACTGCACGACCGCCTGCCAGAAGACCCTGCAACGCACAGCGAACACAGCCAGCAAGATCATCGGTGTCCCTCTGCCCTCCCTCACGGACATTTCCAACACCCGCCTCAGCCGCGGCGCCATCAGCATCGCTGGTGACCCCTCCCACTCTCTCCTCGGCCCCCTGCCTTCAGGGAGGAGGTACCGGAGCCTCCGGGCTCGCTCCACCGGACTGTCAGACAGCTTTATTCACCAGCCTGTCAGGAGGCTGAACTCTGTCCCTACTGTGATCTCCAAATAAATAAATATCTACAGTAAACAGCTTGTTACTCTGAACATGGACCCTGAATTCAGTTCCATGTCACATACAGTCAACTTTGTTCTAATTTGGTTGTTGCACCATAAGATTAAGGTGATGCTACTGTATTACTGCAGGAGTTTCAGTCATCAACACCTCAACACTGCTATTGGCTTATTTGCCATTAAGAAACTTCTAAATAAATGATTTTAGCTTAAGTGCTTCCATTCCTTCGTACTCACCAAAGGAAAAAAATGCTTTATTAGACCAAAATTTGTTCCCAACAAATTAGCTTTGATTATGACAGGAACAAAAACTACTGCTAAAACTGCTTTTTCTGTTCATAAAGGAAGATTGTGTATATTTAAAATGTGAGTTCCAGCCTGGAGCGGCATCAGCTGTGTCCAAGTCAGTTGGCAAAGTCCAACTAGACGGCACCCCGGGCACCAGCAGCCAGAGGGACGCCAAAGAGGGGGGAGCGATATTCTTCCACCGCTCCTGATTCGGTCTTCAAAGCCTGCCACTCACTTCCAATGCACCCCATAGCCTACACTGTTAAAGAACATTGCTCACACTGCAGTAAACAAGACTACAGACAGACTGCTGGGGCTGTCTCTCATATAACCAGAGGGCTTTTTTTAAAGCTTTGATCACATGATTCAGTTGCACACACCGCTGAGTAAGAATCTCATTGCAGTAGCTGGATTACTGATGCAAACATTATAAATATGATACAGTATGTATGCAAGTATTTCCTTAACTTGGCTCATGTGGGAGTCAGTGAGTCAGTATGGTTCAACAGAGAAAAAAAAAGCCTATAATAAGCATGCTTATTACAGGCTTTTTTGTTATTAAAAGAGACTCGTGGGTGTGTAATGTGGTTTTGACAAAACGAGCGGCGCTGATGATCTGTTTGTTGGCTTACAGCTGTTTGTAGGAGTCTTTCCTCTGAGGATCTCTCGCAGCAAAAGAGTTGTGCGCATTTATGCAGCGGCGGGAAGCTCATTAATTATTGTTAATTACTATTTATTCCTGTAAATCCCAATCTGCACTTTACAGTGAAGCACGCGGTTCCCCCACGTAATGAAGCAATCATGGTTTATATTGCAGTACAGTATGGAGTGGCAGGAGGTTGAAGTAACACAATATCTGTGGGTCCAATATCTATCTAACTATTCACTACTGCATCAACAGCTACAGTGAGTTTAAAATCACCAGTTAACTTACTTTGGACTGGCCTTTAGGAGGAAGCTTACAGAAGAGAATTAGAGCCACTGAAAAAAGCTCTGAGTTCCATCCACTCCTTAAAGTCACACGTCTCCACAAACTCAGGCCAGCACACTACGAGGTTTAAATCTAGAGATTTCATACTGTGAGGTGACAGGGAGGTAGGGGCACTAACCACTGCACCAGCATTTTCCTCATACTCGCACACCAAATACTGCCTTTTGTTTCTTACTACAGTGCTGGGATGGGCAAAAATGCTAAATAATTCTGGTAAAACACTGCCCCCATGTGGTGACACTTTGCAATGCAATTATCCGCAATACCTTTAAAGTAAGTAAGTGAAATAATTAAAGGTGCATACTGTATTTATTCTTTTATTTTGCTAAAATAAGCACCACATGTCATAAAATTTCAAGCTTTTTTAATTGGATATTTCTTGCTTAAGTGCACTTTTTAGTTGCAGCTTTAACAACGGCTTTACTGTACAGCGATGGATCTTCTCTCCCGCTTGACAGGTTTAGATAACACAGTTTCATATTGTTGTTTGTCTTCTTTTAGATTTCCTCTCTCCCTTCACACACACACACACACACACACACACACACACACACACACACACACACACACACACACACACACAC
>JAVDPK010000819.1:6210-32306 GCA_034780415.1 Cichlasoma orientale | reverse complement strand
ACACACACACACACACACACACACACACACACACACACACACACACACACACACACACACACACACACAAAACACCACCCCCGTTAATAATTTTCACTCCATCCCTTAGATGAAATATGCTTAGGCTGCTGAATTATGCTCATTTCCCTCACACCGTGCAAACATAGTATTTTGGAGGTATATTAAAGCCTTCGTCTTCTGCCACTTCTCCACACACATAATGTAAATTCACCCCAAAATGCGCCGCAGCCAGGCAATTAAATTGCAGCTTGTATCCCTGCAACACTAACAGATGTCTTCCGCTGTAATACACGATTCCATCAGCCTCTAACAAAGCACTCACCTCCAGTGAAATAGCAAAGCTTTCACAGCATAAGAATGAGTCTGCCACGCTGAAAAGCCGCAGCGTCTGACAGAGACACCCACTGTTTCTTTATATAACACCTTTTTATAGCACCTATTTACCTTGAAATGATGTTGCCAAGTAACAACATCCCAACTGTGTGGTGTGTGGCGGTGGTGTGTGGTGTGTGTGTGTGTGGGTAGGTGAGTGTATGCATGAGTAGGTGTGGGTGTGTGTCAGTGATGGATGTCCTGAAGGGCCATTATTGACTCTAAAAGTGGGCTTCTAACAGGAAGCGGGGCAAAATGAATTCCAGTCTTTTTCACTCTGGTGCAGGTCCGCTGCTGCGGAAAAGGTGCAGACAGGAGCTCCTCCATCACCGCTGTGCATTAATCCTTAATGCCGCTAATCGCCCCGCGCATGGCCGAAACCTTTATGATGCTGCTGTTTTCTTTTGTCTCTTTGGCAAGTTTTTCTAACCTCTTCCGCTCCCTCCATCGCCTTCTCTCTCAGCACGAGCTGCTTAACTGATACATGTACTACAGTAATCCCCTTCTTAGTGAATGGGATTAATATTTAATTCAAGAAGAGCCTTTTATCAATACCTCGCTGCGCCTTCTTTGTTGGCTGTGTTTAGTGTGGCTTTAGCCAGCTTTTCTTGGGGGGGGGGGGGATCCAGGAATGATAAGTGTATTAATGCAACAGATCATGCAGATAGTGGGGTGGAGGCATGTCACTGGAGTTCTTTTGAGAAGGGGGAGTTTATCAGCAATGCAGCAGAGCCAGTCACTTTGGTTAAAAATGAAAGAAAGTGCACCTAGCAGCTGCACAAGGAAGAAAAAAAAATCTATTGGCAATCCATCGAAAGGAGCATTTGCCTTCAAAATGCCCTCTGTGCACCATTCTGGTCTGTTAGACTTCTACAAAACAACCAACTAAACACCAAACTATTCCTTTAAAGTCAGCCTCCAGTGGTATCTGAAGCTCTTTGTGATTTATCCTAGAAACTCCAGCACTTGCATTTATAGAGGAATCAACCAGAGCCTATTATGCGCTGATCCACTGCAATGCTGATCCAGGATTAGCCGGTAGGCGAGAACACATGACGGAGTAAACTTCCGAATGAGGTAAAGATGCAAACCTGCCTCCCTCTGCTCATTTATACATGTGCATTTGAACTTGATGCCTCCCGGCCTGGAGCGTGAAATCTATCTGAGGTTGCTCTCTGCAGGAGTGGGGTGTGTGTGTTTGAGAGCTCAGGGTCTGCTTGTTTGTGTTAAACAAGGACGGATCTCACCTCTTAAGCTGCAGCCATAAAGTTCCCAAGGTTTTTACTGAAAACTGTTTGTTCATTTTGTTAAAAAAAAATCATGCAGCAGGATGATGTTAATGTTGTCACTGATGTTGGCCGATAGCGTGAGAATATAGGCCTTGAGTCAGGATTGTTTTGTCAAGTTTGGAACGTTCATTCCCACATATTCAGGGCACTCGTCTCCCCCCGAAGGCCAGGTTTTCACTGCACTATAGTGTGCATTTTGGCCCTGAGTTGGGAATCTTGCCCAAGCCGATAGGCTTACTGCCAAACTCTGCTCCTCGGCCTTGTTCTGCTGCCACTTTTAATAGCAAACTTTAGAAGAAAAATGCAACTGCAGTTCTTTAAACTGTAAGGCACTTTAGGAGATTGTAAAATGATCGGTGTTTTTGTCAAATGCAACCCATACCTCTTTGAAAAACTGAAACTTTTATGAAACTGGTCGTTGTGGTTCAGGGATATGAATGGACTTTGGTGCCACCAAGTGGTCCAAACGTTAATTTTTTTTCTTTGTATTTGCGTCATCCCGCTTGCTCAATCCTTGGACATCTGAGATCCACCCACTGAGGCTCCAGTGAGTCCACCTACAATTGGAAACAAGCGGAAGTCGCCTTCAAAATAAAACCTCTAGACCGCAATGAAGGTCGCCTTATAGTACTGAAAGAAAGAAACAGAAACAGCACAACAGCCATATTCAAACCGAATAAAGTGAATAATATTAAAAGCCAGCAACACATCACAGTCGCAGGAATTTCTAACAGATTAAGTGCCTAAAAATTCATCTGAAAGCATGGATTGAAAGTAACCAAGTACATTTAGTCATGAGCAATTTAAGGTACTTGTGCTTTTCTTTAATTCGTCTGTCTAATCTGAATTTACATCTTTCACCTATAATTACTTATTACTTATTTTACTTTTTTTTTTACTTACATGGGCTAATTTATGGTTATCCATTAACGTAATTATTAATTTGTAATTATTATTATTATTATTATTATTATTATTATTATTATTATTATTATTATTATGTGACAACACTGTTTATATACATATATTATTTTGAAATACTTGACCGGAAGTGTGGTGTCTGTGGACCAGGGAATGTTTTACACACAGCGGTATTTTTCTGAGTGCTCTGTGGGTTGTAGCCATTTCTTTCATCGCTCTAAATCCGGTTCTTCTTCGTTGTTTCTGAGAGCGACATCTCCTGTCCGTGACTCACACTTCGGAGTGAACTCGAGTCTTATTTTTCTCTAGTTTTCCGCGGCTGGCTTGTTTGGCCAGCTGAACCTCGTCGAGATGGACCCAGCGAGCCGATACCAAGTGGTGAGTGTGGACAGCTCCGAACTCCGTCTGATAGCTCGGCCTGCCTCCCGTCACGGGAAACGGGGCCTTGCTAAGAATGCTAATTTTTTTAATTAATTATTTAACATGCTCTGTATATGACCGACAAAGCCAAAGTCTTAAACATAATTGCGAGCTTTTACATGTGTTGTATTTTCCGTAATTTTGCCCTCGGTTTGTTTTCCTACAGCAACTAGCGTTTGATTAGGCACTTCCGCATCGGCTAGGCTAACTTTAGCTGGCCAACCTAGATTAGTCACGAAGGCCCTTTAAGTTAACATGCTTTTAATAGCATTATACATGTAAATTACATCCTCTTAGTGGTCGTGACATGTTGAGATTAAAACAGGGATGCAGTTTCACGGCTCTTGGCAGCATAATTTCTGAGAAGCTTAGCCGTAAGTTAGCGGTTAGCAGGGGGATTTATTAGCTGGCTAATATTTAATTTGCTAAGAGGGACTTTTTTTTTTTTCTTTTGAAGCAGAAATGTAATTTCCGGCCTTGCAACCACAGTTTTAAAGGGCTGGTACGAATAGAGCGAAGGGAATGACGGTGACAAATAAGCATTAACTCATTTTTTAAAACATGGCTTCTTATATGTGTTGGCAAAATTCAAAATTGCTTCTTTTTCAGGTATTTTAGGGCCAAACTGGTGCTGCTAGTCTTAGTCCAAAGCGTTATTGATGCCAGCCTCAGAGTATGGCGCATGTTGGAACTGGCCTAAGTATGTGGAGTTAATACCTTCTGGGTTGTAACAGGAGTGGTGGCAAAACTTTGGAGTCAGCGCTGAACCTTGTGAGATGAAGTCTGTTTTGTGCCTTGATGTTCTGGCATTATGACTGATAATCCCACAGGATTCAGTGTGAGCCAAAGCAAATCGGCCGTGTCCTTTTTAACTTTGCAGCCCTGAACAAAGCAGCAATTCAAACCACGCTCCAGTGTTTTAACCATAACACAGTACAGTGGATTCTCAATGATAGCTTGGATACGGCCAAACAGATGAGTTATCTGATATTGTGGCTTGTTTAAAAAACTAATAATACCCAGTGTTCATCACAGCATGCATACCCTGTTGTCTTTTGCTCTGTTTCTTTTCTAAATAATACTACAGGTATGGGGCAGTGCTGCTCTGAGGTTCGGCTGCATTTGGACACATGAGGAGGCTTGTGGCTGTGCTGTTAAGATCTTATGTAATCCCCTGTGCGCGGGGGTGCAGTAATGCTTTGTCCTTGATTCTGAGCCAGTCGTCAGCCGCTCGCTCACTCCCTTGCCTCGTGTGCCGACCCTGCGCTGGTGGAGGATTGAAAGTCGGTTTTAATGGTCAAGATTACAGTTTTTGAGAAGTCTCTCTGTGTGTGGTAACAAACAGATTTCGCTGTGACTCTGCTTCTTAAAGAAGCTATTAGGTTATTAGTCACCTCTGACTTTTTAAGTTGCGTGACATCATTCGTTATCGCAAAGGGTGTTTCCCCCGCTTGTCGCAGCGTTTTACTGCTCTTAGAAAACTGCCATTTACTTCATGGAAAATGTTTCAAATGGCAGATTTACCCCTCAAACACGTTGTTTTAAGCAGATTAGCAGAACTGTGGAATGCAGTCGTGACTACTTGTAGTCGAAATGAGTTTCAATCGAAAACTAGAATCGCTTTAAGCATCACAGGGCCTTATTTACTCGTCAGATTCTTTTGTCGATAATGTGATAATCTTGATTTTTTTTTTCTTTTTTTATTTAACCATGACAAGGATGAAGTGACACTAATATGACTGCCCTAGCTGATATTCAGAATTAAGAGGCTTGTTTCAAACTGACAGTCTGATTACTGTAAGCATTTCGGTGGTACCTTTTTTTTCCCCTTCAAATTTTCTGTCAATATTGAAATATCATTAGTTCTGAAATTCTTTTTTTTTTTTTTTTTAAACCACAGTAATTATGCAGTGAAAATCTAATAGTGGTTATGCCAACTTTATTTGAAATTTGCTATTATTATTATTATTATTATTATTATTATTATTATTCAGGGAAATTGCCGTAATAACCACACATTGGCGGTGAAGTGCAATTTCTCAGCTTTCAGAAACCATTTGAATTTTTCTGATAGGACGAACTGTTGCATAATTACGGAGAGTGCATTTGGGCAAGCGTGTCGCCGGTGAAACACAACGGCATTAAAGGCTTAAACGGTTGACAAACTTGGCTATGATGGGAATAGTCGATAATAAATAACAATCATATAAGAAATATTATGATCTGTGTGATTGATACAATGAAACACAGTGGCATCGGCCTCTATAATTACATATATAGTTTACACGAGGCAATTTTATCATGAATAATTGTCATTTTTTTGTATGCTTTTGTATGATTGTGGCTCGTCTTTGACACCTCCACACATTTGTATGTTGAGTTTAAGTTGTAGATAAATGTGACTGACGCCATTACTGCTATTTTTTAAAATTTTCAATAGATATCACTATATCGTTTATCATGATTTTTATTTTATTTTTATTTTTTTTGTGACTGACCTAGCCAATATTCAGATGCGATGAATATGGTTCCAACTGACTTGTAGCCAGTTGATTATCAAATCGCAGTTCCAAATAAACCCCATGGAAATTCAATGAGTGTGTTTGACTTCACGCTGGCTGTTGTCACCCTGGAACAGCGTACTTTTGGCATATGTCAAAAGTGACGTCAAATCCGCTGGAGCGTGCTGTCACTTTTGGCCGGTTGTGCACCTCTCGATTTTTGTAATCTTGCTTGTTGCGTCACCGCAGACAGGTTGAAGATACGAGTCTACGCTTGTTGATTTTACTGGTGGTTAATGATCTGTCAGACACAGAAGCTCGGAGATTCACAGCGTGTACTGAGGGAGATGTTGCAACAGTTTGAAAAGATGGGACTTTCCAAGGAAAAACTTCGGGGGAAAAAACAAAAAAAGGAGAGTACTGCAGCAGGTATGCGGCACGCCCCAAGCGCTGGTATAAATTAGGGCTGCAGCTATAGATTATTCCATCGATTAATCAAGTAATCAGACAAATACTTTTGTCTCATTAATGAGCATTCATAAATATTCAAAAGAGAAAAAATACAAGTCTTTTAAAATGAAATGCTCCTTATAATCATATTAAAATCATATTTAAAAACATGTTCTTAAATGTTTCTTAAATTAACCACAAGCACAGTAATGTCAAAATAAGGTGTACATGCAACCTAAACTATGGCATCAAATAAAATAAAATAAGCTTTACTCTGTCCTCTTGAAGGCTTTCTCCCATTAAGAGGAAGCAAAAAGAGTTCTGACAGTGTTGTAACTGCTAGATGAGGTAGATTTGGGGTGTTCGTGTGTGTTTTTGTTTGTGTGTCTGTGTGTTTTCAGTGTGCTAATGAATGAATGAGTATGTGTGGTTGTAAGCCTTTAAAGGAGCATGTGGTGACTGCAATGAAGAAAAGTGAGCATATCAGCATTCTCAGACCTGAGGCTTGCCCTGTGTGTCCTGCCTCACAGCCCCGGCTCTGTGGCTCAGAGATTTACGGGCCCATGAATATTTTTACTGGCCTGCAGAGAGAGAGGGAGAGCTTTTATTTTTTTTAAATTTAAAATCTTAAAACTATTTTATATAATTTATTTATGTTTATATTAATCTAAATGTCACTAAAGCCCTGAAATATGGTTTCATACATCCCGTGTCCCCCTTTAGACTCCCCTGCATGCTGCAGGTATCAGTGCGTTAGAAAGTGGGACGCTGCCGTCAGTGTTCAGCAAGCTGCCTGATTTAAACATCGTGTCAGAGTACATTAACAGTTCATCTGCATATTTTATTTTAACTCGTGTATCTTTACTGTAGATTTTTTGCTGCGTAAAACAAACTGCGGTGGACGGGAGCTGCTATAAAGTTTTCTGTGTTTCCCGTTGGAGCTTGTTGATCAGGTGCTTTGATGGACTCCTATCAGCTTTTTCTCAGGGTTTTAATGGTGATTACAGGAGTATGCGCTGCTGTTTCTGACACTAGAATAACGTTTTCTTTCACTCCACCTGAACTCACCGTCTCTGTAACGGCTCCGCCTGTTTGCCCTTAGCTGTGTGTTTAGACAGACTCCACTTTAATCTATGACGGCATCGTCTTTGGTGCTGCTGTTGTGTTGTCCGTCTTTTGTTGAGAAAACTGGGGTGAGCATGGGCGAAATGTTGTAATATTTTTTTATTCACACACGTGTTCTTAGAAGGCAGGGCTATTTTTAGTCCCAAATGTGGGTGAAACGCTCACGCCTACATGGTGACAGCATCAAAGTAAAAAAATTGCATTGAGGATTTTTTTTATATAATTGATTTATTCGAGTTACTCGAATTGTTGCAGTTCTACTTTTAATGGTATAGAACTGTGGCAACGTCACCACCTGCGAGCAGTGTGGGTATACTAGGGCCATTGGACCACTGTGCTGTTTCTCGTATAAACATAACCCTGCAAACAGTGTAATGATCCACCCCAAATATTGCTATTACTAGCTGTATTGATGACTGATATTTATGAAAGAAATAGCTATACAATGCTAGTTTTGCTAGTTGCACTGCAATTTTGACTTTAATTAACTTGCTAAAAACAAAATGACGTTGTAGATCAATTTGACTGATTTAATAATATATATATTTTTGATCATGATAAAAAAAAAAAAAACAGTGAAAATGTGACGATGGTGACAGCCTTTATCTGAACTTGGATCGATGTTGTTTCCTGTTTCTGCCTCTTTGCCTGTAGTCACATTTACTGAGCTCTTAGGAAATTTGGTTTTAGACTATAAACAAGCCAAACTTGCTCAACCACTTTGAGACAGCTTTTGTTATTCTTTGGGTTATCAGCAATGTGACGCACAATGAGTCCATCGCTTTCGTCTGCTAATCCTGGGTCACGTAGCAACATCCTTAAGGTTACACGTAGTTTAGTTAATTATAAAACCACAATCCTTTGCCTTTGGCTTGAAGGTGACTGGGTTAAACTTTCTCAAGGATACCTTTATGGAAAAGGAGGAGGTCATTTCACTCTCAGCTATGTTGTAACCAGCAGCTGTAATTTCAGATGGTATTTGGATCTAAGACCTGACAGAAACAAATCTGCTTAGGCCTGTGCATGACCCTCTAAGATGTGGCATGGTCTGTCATTAACTTATTACATGTGGATCACTTTTCCAGAGACCTCCTTCTGTTGACATACCGATGTAGCTTCCTGTATCTTCACTTGCAGCGTCAAAAATTCAGTTTAGGGCAGATGGTAGTGCTCTTACTCTGCACCAAAGACAAACACTAGCACTCGTTTTTAATTCACCAGCACCACTGCCACCACATTCAGGCTAAAATATCATTGTAATCAAGCATTTCCTATATCAGCTTCACAATAAAAGCATCTACATTCTGCAGCAATTGATTTCTTTAGGAATTGTTCAGTTTGCTAGTTTTCATTTAGTACAGGTCTGATATAATTAAAGGGTAAAGAGCAAGGAATAAGTGTGTGAATTATTTCCTTTGAAGCCCTAATGCTTAGCTAACCAGTGTGAAGCCAGAGCAAGAATAGTGGAACCTGCCAGTAGTAAGAAGGTCTTCTATATAGAGACGTACTGACGTACAGCCTTGATGGTTTTTGTTTCTTCATAATTTGCTGACATTTCACTGGGGTATACAGTATTTAACTCTATTCATGTTCTAAAAAACTGAAGGCTTAACTTTTGGTAATGGAGTTGATCACTCAAGATTTTTGTTTCAGTTAGAAAAGTAGTAGCTAGGGACATCCTTAATGACCTCATTCCATATGCCTCTTTTCCACTAGTACCTGCTCGGCTCGAGTCCACTCGGGTTAGTTTGTTTTCCATTAGAATTGAGTACCGCTTCAGCAAGGTGGCCCAAAAGTCCTGTGACATCATTTCTATGTGACACAAACACAATCACTCCATCTAGCTCCTTCCAGATTCTGTTGTCAGCCACCAAGCACAAAAACATCTGTGTTGGTTTGTGTGTAGGCATTTCCCTCGTTGGGTTTCCTTGTGGAGTCGCTCTCATGATTCATCTACTGACGTTACTCCCTGTCCAATCAGTGGCATGCAGTCTATTGATGTCACGTTTTCGGCTCAACTCAGCTCGCTTAGAACCCCGGCTGAGTGGATACTAAAAAAAAAAAAAATTAATTGGTACCAAGTACTGCCAGCTAATGGAAAGCCCTAAAAGTTGAGTTGAATAGTAGTGAAAGGTGGCAATAGATCTTTTGCTGGAGGACTCGCTGTTTTTTGTGGTCACCAAAAAGCAAAAAGATGAGGCAACTTTCTAGAGATAAGTAGTCCAAATCGCCTCACCTTTATCAAAAGGACAAAATACTTCCAAAACAGTTTCCTTGATGCACTTTGTTTACTCTTTCTGTTACACAGCTCACTAAGCTTATTTCAATCTTCTACCTCTGGTGGTGTTTTTGTGCACTATAATATGTGACCTCATATCGATGTATCATAATGAAACTAATTGTGTAATATTTTCAAGACCACTACCAGACTCTCTCAGTGTACCCACATAACACTGACTCTATGCAGAAATATAACATCTGTGTGACATTACTGCAAAAAATAAATTACAAGTCACTCTGGCATCACATCATCTGTCAGAAGCTAATATTTTAAAACAAATTAAAACACCCAAGCTGAGACTGAAATATACTATTCAGACTGTTTGCTTTGTTTACCTGACAGATATAACAAACTTGCCCGTGCTTTGATAGTGGTGCGTTGTTTTTTAGACTTGCTCTATCTTCCCAACTTTGGGCCTTCCTTGGAGAATGAGTTTGGGAACCGCATTACTGAAATCAACAAATATGCCAGGGTTTCTAAATGCTGCTCCTGCTTACTGGCCATAGCGTTAAAGGCAAATGAAGCAGGAATTGGTCTTAATTAACAGGACTGTGATTGTGTAGTTTATTGAAAATGGCTTATATACCTAAACCAGACTAAGACCGATCCTTTTTGGAGTCCAAGAACACCCGTTTGTTTTTTCTTTCAGTGATGGAAAAATATCAGTTAAATTTCGAGAAACTGAAACTCCTCTTAAGATAGAGTTATGAACAGTATGTAGAAATCTTGTGGAGGAAAAATAATCGACTGTAAATGTGCCCACGCCAACCCACTCATTCAGCCTGAATATAAAAATGAAGATATTAAAAAACAAAAAAGGAAAGTGCTGCCTCAGTTGGTGCTGACAACATCTACAAACATCTGACTGTTTAATATTGAAATCAACTCAGGCCTCTCTTCCGTTCTGGTTGTTGTTATTTTTAGTCACGCAGTTACAAGAAGTGGAGTTTTCATAATTTCAATGACTTTAGAAGAAAGCACCAGATTGGTGGCAGTTTCAGAAATGTAGGACAAGTGTATGAGCGTCCCCCTCGAGCAGCAGCATTCTTTTTGGCTCGCTGATCAGCTGATCTGCTTCTCGTTATATTTCTCCGTCTCATTCAGTTGCACAATGAGGACGACTCTTCGGAGGCCGCCGCAGGCGAGCCGCAGCCGTGCACTTCTGCCACGGTCCAGGCCGGAGCATCCGGTCAGGACCAGAGCCAGACTCAGGTCAGCCCGACCCTGGCCCCCGCAGCGGGGGAGGCGTCAGGCGCAAGGACTCAGGGGGAGGCGGACACGGCACCACCTCCGTATGCCTCCATTGACTTGGGAGGAGCTGCTGCAGCAGCACCTGGTATTACTTTTACTTTAATTGCACATCTTCTTAGGAGCATCAGCAGGGTTTCATCTCATGGCAGTTTTGTGGTGACTGTTTGAGTGTTTGTACCCTTGAGTCACTTTAGTTTCCAGGATGGTCTCACCACATTATTGGCAGTGGCACAGCTCTACTTCGATACCTCATGCTTTCTATGCTTTGTAACTCTTTTCTTCCTCCTCTGCCGTTTCAACAGAGACTAGTTTCCGAGGTGACTTCCCTGTGCCTCCGCCCTACAGCGTTGCCACCTCACTGCCCACGTATGATGAGGCGGAGAAGGCCAAAGCAGCCGCCATGGCTGCGTCTGCAGTGGAGGTGATGCCACGGGTAAGGAGACGCACGCCAGGCCCTCTTAGATTCCCTCTTATTAGTCTCTTGGTTTAAAAGTCCTTTCACTTAAGCAATCTTGTGGTTACTAGTCATGGGTCTGTGTGTGGTTTACCTCAAAGTATACCAGAAAATGTTGGTCTTAAATACCCCCACCCTCCTGACACTCAAGACCAAAATAAATGCTTAACGTTTTACCAGCTGTGTAAAACTACATTTAAACAAACATGAATTATTGGACTGAGCACATTACATCAACCCATTGAGAAGCAATTTTATAGTATTTTGTGTGTTTATTGTGTGAGTCAAATGCTCTTTGTTTTTTGGGGTTTTTTTGTACTCACATTTATGCCTTTGTGTGTGTCCATGTAAGGATGATGAATTCCCAATCAGAGATGACTTCAGTGATGGTGATCAGCTTCGAGTGGGTAACGATGGGATCTTCATGTTGGCCTTTTTCAGTAAGACTTGTGTTTTCTTTTGTTTGTTTATTCATGTGCAAACACTAGACAGTTGGCAGCAGTGCTGTTTGCTTTTCTAAGATTGTGGCACACTCCTAAAACATGTGAATCACTGATAACAGATGAATTAAGGTCTCGCTGATAGTTAAGCATTTAGAGCAGGGGTGGGCAAACTTTTTGAAATTTGATAGACGGGCCGGGGCAGCACCAGATGCATACATATCAAACATAAACATAAAAAAGGGATTACAGTGTTAATGCTTACATTTACTTTTAGTGGGAACAGTGTTGTTTTTGCCAGTGCGTCGAAGTCCGGTGTTAGTTTTGTTGTAGCAATTCTCAGAATCCTCGACATCAATCATTATTATGATTGATGTCGAGGATTCTGTCATAATTATGATTTGATTTGGGCAATTCTGTACCAATTATTCAGCGGGCCGGATTAAAAAGATTAATGGGCCAGGTGTGGCCCACCGGCCGTAGATTGCCCACCCCTGATTTAGAGAGGCTAAAATCCAGCAAGACTATTGTTAAATCGTTAACATATTTCCATTTCAGAAAAACAACATTTCCACTGCTGATTTCAAAATAAAATGTCACATAGATGTCCAAATAAAATGTGTAATACATAAAGATTTTAACAAGTCTTCCTGATGTCCCTCCAGTGGCCTTCCTGTTTAACTGGATCGGGTTCTGCCTGTCCTTCTGTCTGACTAACACCATCGCGGGGCGCTACGGGGCCATCTGCGGCTTCGGCCTTTCCCTCATCAAGTGGATTCTCATTGTGAGGGTATGTGTTTGCTCTGTGTGTTAATGATTGAGGTCTGTGTTACACATGAGGACCAGGGTTTACCTGCCTTTACAAAAAGTTGTCCGCCTCGGATTTGAATCTGTGAAGTTTTAAGTGAATGAGGATTGAGCCATAACTTAAAATTTTAATCGGCATCCCTGCACATTTTGTCTAAGGGCAGTTCTTAGCTCTTTGATATTAAACACAGGGTTACTGTCAGGGGGGAAAAACCAAACAAAACTAATTATACAAGTAGTCAGGATAAACATCAAGGTTACTTCAGTTTCAGTTAGCACCATCAGACACTCTTTTCATTTCTGTGTACTACTACTGCAGAGGCCCTTACAGCCTTTATACTGTTGCCAGCTTTATGCACACAATCAGGCCAAACTACTGCATAACATGTTGGCCTTGAGATTCGAGCCCTTTGCTGTATTTGTAGCTGACACAGAAAAAAGCGTGCAGTACGAACATCCTCCGACCCCACTGACTCTGCACTCTAAATCATTCTGCTATACTAGCGAGGAAACGCTACAATTTTAGCAACAACATGCATAAATCTTTTTTGTCCTGCATATCTAAGTGCAGGTTCCATTTTTATTGAATGAACTAGATTAGAGTAGGTATCCTTAGATTACACATCTTTGCACCGTGTGTCAGACCAGAGAAGCTGCAACTGAAAAGTTCTTTAGTTGGAAGAAAATTAGAGCCGCCTTTGGCTGATTTTGTGATATTGCTTTTAATGTGCACACGTGTTTCTTTGAGGCAGTGTTATTATATCCTTTTATTTATGAAGGTAAAAGTCTCACTGATTAAAAAAAAAGAGTGACCTAGCCAAAAGGTTAGCAGAGCCCTGAAATCTTTCCAGAGTAAATATACGATCCGTGTCCACCCTGTGACGCCCCGTTCTTCCTTTCTCGTTGTTGTGCACGTAGACTCTGAGAATGAGTTTGATATGAGTGTCTGTCTGCTCTCAGCTGATACAGCTGCAGCCTGTCTGAGCTCACGGGGAACATTAAACCGCTTAAAAACACCGCTAACTGCATCCTGTCTGCAGACTTGTGGTGTTCACGGTGGTGTGTGTTACCACGACCTGGAGGGTTGGCATTTTTAAAATGTCATTTGTGTTTCCTGAGGTTGCCCTGTTTACATGTTGCTGACCTTTTACATTAAGTGCAACAAATTTAGCACCATTTTCATGAAATGTAGTAAAGTTAAAAATGAATTATTATAGGATTTATTTTTATATACAGCTTGTCTTTTTTTTTTTTGCTAGAGGGAGCAGAAACCCTGATTTAAGAAACGCATTGTTTCTGAGGGCTCATATAAATTATTTTTCTTCCAAGAATAAATAAATTTCCGACGACACAAAGCGAGTGGGAGGCATCACTCAGCCAGACCTAGAACTGAAGCATCTGTCAGGCAGTCAGTGTCATAATCAGATGCTCTGTGAGACAAAACAGTGCCAGAGAAAATCACTCAGTGCTTCAAAGAGCCTGACAGAGCAGAGTGAGAGCACATGACTGATGGTCAGGCTTCATCGATGTGGGATTTTTCATCAGTGTAATGGAAGGATTTCATGTTTCCCTTTGATGAGAAGGGTTCACACAGCTCTCGGCTCACTTTGTATAAAGGCCAAATTAGACGCGCAGATGTTACAGGCATAAAACTGAAGCTTCAAAATCATTTCCCTCTGATAACGCTGAAGGTAAAAATCTCTCTTCTTGTGTGTCCAGTTCTCTGACTACTTCACTGGCTACTTCAACGGTCAGTATTGGCTCTGGTGGATCTTCCTGCTGCTCGGTGAGTGCGCTGCAGTCATTAATCTTGCACTACTGCCGACTCAACTCACCCTGACCCTAAAAAAGCCAGGTCTCTGTGACTCAATAATTTTCTCTTCCACAGGTCTCCTGCTATTCTTCAGAGGCTTTGTGAACTACCTAAAAGTTCGCAACATGTCAGAGAACATGGCCACGTCTCATAGAACACGCCTCTTCTTCCTCTACTGAAGGTATCTTTTTTTTTTCTTCTTCTTCTTTTTTCCCCCAAATAAACACCAAGCAAAAAATCCTTGGGAACTGTTGCTGTAGCTCAGGAGTGAGCTCCACCTCTCTGTCACCTTCTTGTGAGCCAGTTTGTGCACTGTCAAATATGCTCCCCCCCTTGTTCTCATTTTAAATACCTGTTTAAATACCCTCCAGGTTCTCCATGCCATCACCATTCCTTTCCAATGTGAACTTCCTTCCCTCCCCCCTCAAATGACCTGACCGAGGAGCCTTGCAGTGAAGAGAGGAGCGACGGGGAAGGAATGGAGGAAGAGAAGTATGGAGAAAGTGTTACCAGTCTCATTAAAAGTAAAACACGGCTCACTCTGAAGTATCTACTTCTGACCTGAGCTGGGAAGAAAAAAAACAAAAACATTTCTTACTCTTTCATTTTCCTTTGATTCAAAGCTTTTCTCGTTGGCTTCTCTTGGATCATGTGAAGCTAACGCCAGTCCAGCTCATGTGTCACAGTGACCTGACCTGAGGCGAATTTTTAAGTGTTCCATTTATTCACAAAGCACAACAAAACAATGTAGGGTGTACATAAAAATAGCTGTCGCAGTTCTAAGCTAGCTTATGTGATGCAGTGACAGCAGTGTTAACGGCTTAAAACTGAATCACAAAACCTTTCGTGACTATAAAGTAACATTTTGGAATTTTAAAATAGAAAACATGTAGGAGGTGAAACCCCATTATGAGACTTTGATATTCAAATTTCCCCTCCAACTCTGCCTCGTTTGTCTCACTCGGAGCAAACAGGAAGTAAGGATTCAAACTGACAGACTTTTTAGTTGCTCATGGGATTTTCAAACCCACAACTCTTTGTACTTGATTATAAATAAATATATTTCAGGAGAAATTAATGTTTAAACAAAAGGTAAAGTTGTTAAAAGTAGAGTGAAAAACAGCTTCAATACGACCAGTGGTGTGTTTATAAATTCCCTGAGGAACGTTTCATGTACTTCTCTTAATTGCGCATTATTTTTATATATATCACCTTTAAGCACTAGCTTTGCCATTCCACTTTTTTTTTCCTTTTCTTTTTAAGTTCAGGGTGTTTTGATTAAGTCTTACTTTAACAGTGATGTAGCAGTTTTCACAGTTTGAATCCAACTCAGATTTTCTTAGAAAAAAAGAAACAAAAAACCAGAAAAAAGACCCTCGGAGGCCAAATTCATGCAGGGTTTCCATCTTAAGGGCACTCAGACGTGTCCCACGTGCACGGATGCTTTTGTTTTTGAACCAAACGCCTGAGCTCTGCTCAGCCAGGCACGACTCACAATATAATAAATAAATGAAGCTTTTCTTGTGAGAACCAGTCAGTGGAGTAAAGCCTCTGAGCCATGGACAAAGTGTTTGAAATCTTTTATTAAAATAATTTCAGATAGTGGAGGGAGGTGCCAAAAATCAGCGTCGGTGACAGCGGCGCTCTGCTGATGTAACTGGGAGATATTTATTGATGATGTAATGTTACGTATGCAAGGAATACTTTAAAGTTGGCATTGGCAGATATCGGCTCTGTTGACTGATGTCGGGAATGACCGTGACTGATATTTATGTATTTTCACACAGTGGTTGTGCATTTTTCACACTATTTTGTTGTTAGCCTGGAACAAAAGGGGAAATAAGACTCCAAAAACCCCTCATCAGTACTAGGATGGCTTTTTTCCCCATTATTTGTTTTTGTTTCCCTCTGTGTTCCAGGGTAACAGCTAAAAAGCTTGTTTTGAAGTTTTCCATATTACGAGTAACGTGACAGAATAAATATCTGCTACTTGTGTTCCTGCTGTCAGTCAGCAGAGCCAATATCATCAATTTTCTGCTAACATATCGGAACTCAATTAATTAAAAGCTTCTTGTTTGTCATTAAATGTTATTGCACAAGTAAAGGTAAATATTGGCCCTTAAAAGTGGATAAATTTGCACCAGCAGATTTCCTGACTTGTCTTTTTTCTTTCTTGCCCTTTAATAATAATCATAACATCAGCCAGGCCTATGCAGTGATTTTTTTTTTTCTGTTTGAATCAAAGAAAAATGAATGTTCTGTCAATTTTTTTTCTTTTTTTTAACAAAATGTAATATTTCACAACACAGTTCACTTTGTCTCATTCAGCTGTAAAACAGCTACAAATACTCACTGACTTACCGAGGAGCTGATGAGTGACAGCCCCATGGGGGAAACTGGTGTTTTTAGGCTTCTGCGGCCAGATCGGCAGGAAGCGACCCAAAAGCAGGCCTCGTATGCATCTCCTGCTTCGGTGCTGTTGAAGTTTGGATTAGAAAAAAAAAAACATTTTTACATAGAGTGCAGTAATGTGCCAGGCTGAAAGAGAAACTCCTTGGAGTACATGAGTCTTATGCAATTTACTCAATTGTAATGACCTACAAATATTGTGGCTGTAGAGTCCTGTGATGATGAGCTAGATGTAGTTGAGTAGTTTAATCCTCACAGATTGAGATCCAGTTGTGACATCAGGGAGTGAAATGGCTGTTTTTAGACACGCTGGTTCTGCATGATCTGCATGACTTGGACAAAAGCCAACACACGGATCTCTCTCTGGGGATTTTCTGATTTAAATTTAGGATTTCTTCCTCTGTTTTTTTTTTTTTTTGTTTTGTTTTTTTAATGGCGTGAGAAGCTTTCGGTGATATGACCTATCTTTTTTTTTTTTTTTTTTTTTTTTAAATAAATCAATAAATATCAGCTTATTTTGTGACTTCAAGTGAGTGTGATGATGGCAATGAAGTCCAGGGATACGCTTGTCATAAAAATGGAGCCTGACTGGACAAAGAAACTTTTTTTTTTTTTTTTTGGATTATTTTTGTCATTGAGAGAAATGAAATGTGTATATACCAGATTATGCCAATTCAGAATATTTGCACTTTGAAGAACTTCTGTACAGTAATGATTTATGTATCTGCAAAACTGGATGTGGGTGTAGAAAAAGCCGACTATCTTAGCCATCCTGGAATTCTTAAATCATCCCAAGTGGAGAATTTGCCTTTTGCACTTTTTATTTTTGAAAATGATAATATTGTTATTGTGTGTGGATGTGTGTGTGGATGTGTGTTTCATCGCTTTTAGCCTAAACTGTGACAGCTTGAGAATTGCCAAACTTCTTCTTCCTTTTTTTTTTTATTAATTATCTTTTTTTGACTCTCATCATATCCCACTAAAGCCTCTTTCAGCAATATCAAGATCTTTTGATGAATTGATGCTCTGCTGCATGATGTACCCACCCAAACGAGCGGGTAATGTTAGGATTAATCTAGTACAAGTATCTTTCTATTTGTATATAAATGAGGAGGAAAAAAAACAAGACGGCAGCCACACTATTGTCCAAAATATGTCCAAGTAACATTTTCTGATGCGGTTGTTATGCATTTACTATATCTGGAATAATTATTGCAAATAATGTATTGCAAATATGAGAATAAAGCTCAAAAGTCTGCCACTTACTTTTTATCTTGGAGTCTGCTTGAACTCATTTGACAAGATTTGCTCACACTGTTAAATTGCAAAGTTGCATGTTGAAGCTTTTCCATGTTTCTGACAGCTCGTCCAGCCTCAGGTGAGGCCTCCGTGTGTCAGCAAAGTGTGCTCAGAGTGAAAGCAGGCACCGAGGTCTTCTAGAGATGACTTGCATGGAGAAATTGAGTACAGCCACAGGTGCTGATTCAGCTTTGAATTCTGCATCATATCCAAGATTGGTTGGTGATCATTTGAAGCCACCCACCCAAAGGTGAAACACATATTTGCCAATCAGTGTGTCAAAAGAGTGTTGTTAAAAAACCAGAGAAATATGTATTTAACAGAAAATGATATTGCGTCCTCAGATCCACTGTCCTATCCTCTTGATTACTTTCAAATAACAAACAACCTCCCGTGACTGGCCAATAGGTAGCAGTGCATGTGATGATGCACAAGCATCTACTGTGTTGGCTGACATGCAACTATAACAACAAAACACATGCATACAGAGAGAATAGCTTTTGAATATCTGTCCACTGCATGAACGGGTTAACACGGACGGTCTTGGAGCACACTTGGCATCATTCGGTAGGTTGTTCCAATAGTTCGGAACTTGCTGACACGTCTTTTCAATTGTGTCGTTTTTGTACTTTGTACAGAAAAACTGAATTGTCTGAAAAACCTCTGGTGGAAAGCGCATTGAGACTGAACTGCAATAACAAAATTGTGGGCCAGAAAACCAACTTCAAGAGGATCAAACCCGCTCTAACACAGAGAGGGATAAAATTATGATAATGAGTCTTTTTCACTAACTCCACTAGATGGAGCCAAAGATTGCTTCTTTTTTTCACAAATCTTAAGAAAACCTCACTCCATTTCAAACTGCCTTCTTCATTTGTGGCACTGACTTCCTGTTAGCATCTCTGCTTATACCTCACCTATTTCCCCAACATATAACACTAAAGTGATGTCGTGTTGGTTCTTACGATACAATTTTCTAAAAGATAAGCATATCTGAAAAACTGCACAGAGCCCCATGGAAGGGAATTTGACCTTCAGTCTTTCTTATTTTTGTTTTATTTCTACACCCCTTTATTGTTTTTTTGTGTTGTGGTTCATATTATTTTCTGACATGCTTGTAAGCTATGAATCAGCTCAACCCCTCGGGTTGGCAGACCAGCTGCAGTTTGGCCTTTGTAATTTTGCCTCTGTACACCACCACAGTGGATTTTCCATTTGTCTAATAATGGCCGCCTTCACTTGCACCAACATCCCTTTGGACTGCATATTGAGGGTTCCAGTCAGCACCTACTAAACACTTGGAATCATCTCCAGATCTTTCATCTTCTTAACTTGCCATGGAGTACTGAGGGATCAGGGCACGCCATCAAAGAGTCAACTGTCCTGTTGCTTTTGAGCCTCTGAAAATGGGCTAATATAGCTGTAATTCCTAATCAGTTAATGCAATACTTTTTTATACCCCTTGAATTAAAGGTGAAAGTCTGCACTTCAATTATGTTTTGATTGTCACAGTCGAGTGGTGCACCAAGGCAAAATGGCATGCGTCATTCACCAGTAGTGCTGATGCTGCTTTTCATCTTTTAGGTCGCTACTGAATCATATTAACAGTGTCTACCCTTATCGTTTTGATTCTCTGCAAAACGTCATATCTGCAACCTCTGTGGCAACATGCTTCTGGGCTTTTTGACTGGTTCAATTGTGCTTTGCTTATTCTAGCACAAAGTGTTTACCCAGAATCAAAGCTCATCTGATCCCAATCTGCCAGCGTGTCCATGGGGTTTACCAGTCTGCAGGATCCAAAGTATCAGATGCCAGTGTCCTGGTGCTGGACATCTCGAGTTTCAGTGCTTCCAAAAATCAGGGCTGTCTGAGAAATTGTAAACAGGTGGATTGCATGAAACTCTTTTGGCATAACCCTTGATTTTGGGCAAGTTAAGGAGGCCTCTACTTATGAAGTGCATTATTGATACGAGACCTTCCATCTGCACATTACTCTTCATTTTTTCTTCTGTTAACCACTCACAGTTGTTGTTCACTGTTATTGTAGAAATGGATTTCCAGGTCGAAATCATTCTCAGTCTCATCATTCTTTTTGTGCTAGTTAAAAGTTCATATTTTTATCCACACAGTTCTTGTCGATGTCTGCAGACTTCTCCTCGGTGATGTCTCTGAACAGGAACAAATAGTCCTCATCAAATTCAGTCTAATCCAGTACACACCCATATCCACCAAATCCACAGACAACAAGTGAGGTCCATACATTTTTCTTCTTATTTTAGCTGTATATCTAGACACATTTAAGTACAGTTTTATCATGAAAAATGGGATTAAAATGCAGGCTTTGACTTTTGATTCCAGTGGTTGAATAAAAACATTGCAGTGGTGGATGATCGCAGGATCCTTTCCGTGGTGAAGACAAACCCATTCATCCATTTAAGTGCCGAACACCAAGTCTAGAAGTTGAAAATTCTGCAATGGGCAGGTCAGTTCAGTGGTATTTGACTTAATGAAGTAAAAGGACTGATAATATCGCAATAAATAAATACACCAGCCTAACTATAGTGAGTTGTCTACTAATTGGGAGGTCAGTGGTTTCTGAATTTCCCCCCAGTGCATCCTTCAGAGTGTGTGTGAATGTTAGGTTAAAAGCCCTTAGGCAGAGAAAAAAGCTTGTATGAATGTGTGTGAGAGTGGGTGAATGAGGCGTGTAGTAAGAAGCGTTTTGTGTGCTCAGAGTAGAAAAGCAAAAATCTTGCATTCTACTGTGTCCAAAACCATCTACTGTATAGTTCCTGCTCTTTACGAGGCTCTTTAATTGTTTAACTTTGTCCATCTGATCTAACAGCAGTTACAAACACTCCTGGGTCGTCTGCCTCTCACTCATACAAAAACAAACAGAAACATCGATTCAAGCTGAGATAAAAATACAAATTTGTCCTTTTCACTATAAGAAATGTATTCACTTCAGCTGCCCGGAAGAAAGGGGATACATCGACTGTCTGCCTAAGTCAGCACTGATGCTGTATGGCTGTACAGTACCAGAGTGTGACCATTAAAGATGAAGAGCTTGTGTATTTTTATTAGCCCTAAAATCTAAGAGTGAAACTGATCTAAAATAATGATTTCCCTGTTTATGAAATGCTCATTGATGTTCTGATCTCTTAGTTTTATGGTCTGGTTTCCCTGAAAGTCAGATATGCTACAGTGGGGATTTGCGACCCGTTTTAGTCTTGCAGTTTTATTGAAGTCTAAATGGTCGTGTGACTTATACACTGATCCGAGTTCAGCGGTCCCTGTCAAAGAGACCTGATAAATATAAGCCAGAGGCTGTTTAGGACTGCTCTGGGGGTACGTTTTGCTCTGTGCTAGATCAATGTGTTCTCACACACCAGCGCCTCAGGCTATTAACCAGGCTCTCTGTCCTCACACAGCTGCCTGTGTTATCATCTAAAAGCTTCATGTGAGAAGACACCAGTCAGGAGGCAGAAAAATGTGCTGTCATTAATCAGTGATAATAATGATAAGTGGCTCACTGTCAGTTTATAGAATACTGGACAATCTTTACTCACATGCAGTTTAAGTTGTAGCCCCAACTGATGAAAATACTTAGGTTGAAACTTTATTCAAAATTAAGAAGCAGGGGATCATGGTATGGTCATTATTTTCCAATAGCTTGGTGTTCATGTAAATGGAAAAAAAAAAAGTTGGGGGCGGCGACGCTTTGTTTGACAGGTGTCACAGGAAGGCGGAGCTGACAGCTGTTTGCTAGGCCTCACCTCTGCTAAGAGGTCACTTAACTATCTGTACTGTTGTTCCATTTTAAAATAGAATTATCTGACAAATAATATAACTTGTTGTGATACAGGCTGTCCAATAATTATATTACTTACTAATTAGCAGAATCGTGTGTCTCTGTACCTGCACAGATACCACTTGCTAGCCAAGCTTGTGCACCGTAGCTAGCTCTTGATCACTTATAGCGCCAAAAAACGAGCATGGTGGCAGCCAAAACGCAAATGTTGAGGCTTCAAGAAGGGAGTCCAAAAAATATTTTATTTTCCATTTTTTAGATACAGTCTATGCACATGTTTAGTATAGTTTAGTATATAAATTATATGTATATCAAAGTAAACTGCAAAGCTGCTTGCTTTGTGATGCTGTTGGATGAAAAATCATTTAGAAAATAACTGAAAAAGTTATTAAAATTCATCCCAAAGGGCAGCATCTGTACTAAATTTCAAGGAAATCCGTCATGCCTCAGATAAATAATTATATGGACGTCAAAGTCATTCGGATTGGTCTTCATGAGCATACACTGGATATAGATCCATTTAGAATGTATTACTATATTTCAGTATAGATCAAAGGGAAGACCAAACCTAAGAGCCACAGCGCTATGTGCATGCACACAATCAGCAGGTAATGTGTGAAATGCATTAAATGATCATCCATTTCAAACACAGCATAGTTTAGCTGCAGTCCCAGTTACAGTAAATCAGAATCTAAATCAGTATGTAAATGCATCCATTAAATAAATACAGATATCATTATCAGAGAATGCTCACTTTCAGTAAGTCGCAAGAAGACCTGCTGATTGTAGTGAGTGGATGTTAGCAACTTGCATGGTGATAATAATGCCATATCTTATTTTTACCACAAGGAGGCACTGTCTGCATATGTTCTCACCACCTCTGGAGGCTAGGAAGTAAAAGCACTTCATGTTGAGTTTTGACTTCAGGTGGAGCACTTACAGGTTCCTGTGAGCTCATTCTTCTGCTGCATCCTTTATTTACGGAAATAAATCTCGGATGCAGTTATTATTTGGCTCTGAACCTCACCACCTTGGATAACAGTGACATCTTATGGAAGTTTTACTAAAGTGGACCCCAGTAATTAATCACATTTAGCCAGTAACATTTCTTGTATCATTGAGGGCAGAAAACGGCATTTAAAGCACGACCTCGCTAAAGGCAAAGACGAGACGTTAGCACTACCCTTTCTGTGAGCGTGTGTGTCGCCCCTCACTAGTCTGTGAACTGTGAAATGCTTGAAGCTACAAGCTGTCTCCTGCCTCCTGACAGACAGGGCTCAGGTGTTGCTCTTCCTTCCTGTGTAAATTATACACCAAGTTTTGATAGGTGTCACATTAGACAGAGCATGCTGTTCTCCCTTGGTCGCTCTCTTCCGCTGTCTTTTTCATGTCGCTGATAACAGCTACGTGTGCTGCAGCTGCCAGAACTGGCTTCCGCAAGGCAACGCATAGAATGGATACAGAATTTTTTAGACTGCTTTGCTTTAGCGTGACTTTTTTTTAAATCTTCAAGCAGCCATTTATGATTGTTTCTTTTTAACTTGTGTCTTCTTGTTTTAAAGAGTTAAACACTTGAACTGTTGCTTTGAAAGTTGACCAAAAATGGAACCAAAGAGGGAGACATGGACTGAACCTGAAATCCATGCTTTATTAAGCTTTTTGCTATGTTGCACATCCACACACAGTGAAGCAACACAGGGATAAGAGAAGGAATAGTATTGTAGTGGGTGGATAGTGCTACACATTACATTGCAGCCCTCCTCTCCCTCGGGGTGGTCGCCGGCCGGCTGAAAAACTTCTCTTTTCCAACTCTGAAGTCAACTTTGACGCAAGCAATTGAAGTGACAACCAATGGGAGTGAAGGATGCTGATAAGTGATAAGATTTCGGACCCAAAGGCGAGCCATTTCATCAAGATTGATAATTAACTTCAACATTAAGAAGGACATGAGGAAAAAACAAAAAGCGACTCGTGCAGACACAAATACAGTTATTAAGTATGAAAGTTTCACATTAAACACAGAAAGATGAGTCAGAGGGAGGCCCAGATCAGGAAACACCCAGGTAACCCAAAGTGCTACCAGTAGAACCCAAAACATGAACTATAACGCAGGATGCAACGCAGATACTCATCGCTGACATCATTACAGTAAAGTAAAAACAGGAATCAGAAACGCAAAGATGCTAGTTTTGATTTCTTTATTCTACCAGAATAAAGAAATCTAGTGACTCATTAGAGACCGGTGCATCACGTTATACGTGAACGGGACTTTCGGGATTCCGTTTGGTCTGCGCCTGTCGCCTCCTACAGTCAATTACTCAGTGCAAACACACTGATTGTAATAAATGTTTCAGCTACAAGCTCTTAAAGTGGGTGTGATTGCTGAATGTTTCGGAAAGACCGAAATGCATCAAGATGCCACGATTGCCTGCTTGTTCAGAGAGCTGCGGAAGCCTAGATTTCATCCGATCGACTGATAGATTTTGAAAGTTACAAATATAATAAAAGTAGGCGTAAGTGCTGAGTGTTTTGGAAAGTTGGGCACAATGGTTGATTGATTCAGAAACTTAAAATATATTAAGTAGAGGTGGCTGACGCCCTTTTCAGAAAACTAATACACATTAATTAAATTTGATTACCAAATTTTTGCAGTAGGTAAAATGCATTTTGGCAGTTTAAAGGCTAAATGTTTAGGAAAGCTACAAATAGACTGAGCAGCTGCGAACACATCTTTCAGAGTTTAATAAGATATTGATTTAAAGAGCTATTCTGCTCGGGCTTTAGCCCTGTGTGTTTATACTGAAGGCGTACAGTGTTAATGTATTACAGTAACACAGAATTAGACTAAGAATAACAATCAGCGTCTACCAGGGGAAGCGCCGCTGAAAGGACGAGTGAGCTAAAAGCCTCACTGCTACAGGAAATAATGACTGCCTGAACCTTTCCGTAGATATTCTGGGTATTCTTAAATTAACATTTTAGTAAAGACTGTATCCTGAAAACAAAATCTGATCTTAAAGGGAAAAAGGGGCTTGCTTTTAACAGAGAGGCCTATTCACATAATGGGTTTATGTTCCCTACTTGCCTACGCGCCTGCCCCCGGCCCCAATCTGGCCTCCTCTCTTTTAGAGGTCTTAATGACTAGCCCATTTACATAACTCCCTTCCGGTTTGCAAATGTTTCCCTTTATGAGGCCCTTGCCTCCCCCTAAAATCGCTCTCTTCATTGCTTCTTGCTATCCGTCATTCTGTGTGTCTCGCCTTCGTTCTGACCAGGTGAAGCCTGGCCCAGCCCCGATCCCAAAGTAAACCTTGTCGCACGCAGAGAGAGAAAGGCAGCCGGAGAGCTGTGCTGACAAACTCTGTCAGCAGCATATCTGAGGGCCTTGGCTGCCTGGCTACTGCCATTTTCCAAGTGTGTGTGTATATGTGGCGTGCAAGTGTGTATCTAGCTTTCCGGTGTGTGGGTGTCCCTACTGATAGCCAAAAGCTTGCCTTAGCCAAAAAGAATTTGCTAATATTTTTCCTAGCATGGTGCTAAATACAATAATTTTACAGTGACCAGTCTCATTAAATGACTTAAAACATAATATTTAGCTGGTCAAAATGGCACATTAAGTTATATTATTATAGTACTGTACAAATGTCTAGAGCCACCCCTCGTTTCTTTATATTTTGCTTGGAAAATGAGAAATAGGTGCAGCAATTTATTGAAACGTGTGCAACCATACATGGAAATACAGTATACGAGGCAAAAACAGAGTTTAATGATCTTGAAAGTCAATATTTGGTATGACCACCCGTGTTCTTCGACACAGCCTGAACTCTCTCTTGCAGTCGCTTTAAGCGGTCTTCAGGAATAGTTCTCCAGGCTTCCTGAAGGACATTCAAAGCTCTTCTTCGGATGTTTCTGCCTTTTGTTCCGTTCTCTTCTCCAAGATGACCCTACGCTGCTTCAGTATGAACAATTGTGTGTTTTTCTATCCAGGCATACCTCAGCCTTTTCCCCATTTACCTTCCTTAAGAATGGCTTCTTGACAGCTACCCTTCGGTTGAGACCATTTCTGCTGAGTCTTCAGTAAACAGTAGATGGATTAACTGAAGGACCATCTCTCAGGTCCTGTGTCAGATCTTTGCTTGATTTTTTTCTTACTTTTAAGAACATGACGTTCACATGCTGTTTATCTGCTGTAGACAGTTCTTTTAGGCCTGAAACCTTTTTTTCTGTCCTCCATTTGTCCAGCTTAATGACACTTTTTAACTATGCAGTCCATCCCTGCAGCTATACGCCAAGTTTTAAGCTAACAGATCTCTGGGAATCACTTTGTTGGTGTAAAAGTACTATTTTATACCCGTGTTATCTTCTGCATTTTTCAGAGACTAAAGAAATGGGAACAAATTAGAGTTTGCAACAGGCTGCTAGGACAAAAGTG